>JAVIAB010000011.1:0-98068 GCA_032433765.1 Megaustenia siamemsis
CTTATATTACATTACTTTATATTATAATATATTACTTGATGAGCTGGACATAAAATATATCTGTCATGTGATTACTGGACTTTGATTCCCTCTAAAGATGTGTTTCGTGAACATTTTTCCAGGCCGTCAACAAATATTTGTGTATGTTAAGTTGACATAAAACAGAGTGTCTCTAAAAATGTTGTCTTTCTTGAATGATAGAAAAAACTTTTCCCTGCAACATTGTTCTTCTTAAATTGTCGTAAATACACTGTCTCTACAACAGCGTTCATCTCAAATTGTGATAAATGTACTGTCTCTACAACAGCGTTCATCTCAAATTGTGATAAATGTACTGTCTCTACAACAGCGTTCATCTCAAATTGTGATAAATGTACTGTCTCTACAACAGCGTTCATCTCAAATTGTGATAAATGTACTGTCTCTACAACAGAGTTGATCTCAAATTGTGATAAATGTACTGTCTCTACAACGTGTTCATCTCAAATTGTGATAAATGTACTGTCTCTACAACAGCGTTCATCTCAAATTGTGATAAATGTACTGTCTCTACAACAGCGTTCATCTCAAATTGTGATAAATGTACTGTCTCTACAACAGCGTTCATCTCAAATTGTGATAAATGTACTGTCTCTACAACAGAGTTGATCTCAAATTGTGATAAATGTACTGTCTCTACAACGTGTTCATCTCAAATTGTGATAAATGTACTGTCTCTACAACAGCGTTCATCTCAAATTGTGATAAATGTACTGTCTCTACAGCGTGTTCATCTCAAATTGTGATAAATGTATTGTCTCTACAACAGTGTTCATCTCAAATTGTGATAAATGTACTGTCTCTACAACGTGTTCATCTCAAATTGTGATAAATGTACTGTCTCTACAACGTGTTCATCTCAAATTGTGATAAATGTACTGTCTCTACAACGTGTTCATCTCAAATTGTGATAAATGTACTGTCTCTACAACAGCTTTCATCTCAAATTGTGATAAATGTACTGTCTCTACAACGTGTTCATCTCAAATTGTGATAAATGTACTGTCTCTACAACAGCGTTGATCTCAAATTGTGATAAATGTACTGTCTCTACAACAGCGTTCATCTCAAATTGTGATAAATGTACTGTCTCTACAACAGCGTTCATCTCAAATTGTGATAAATGTACTGTCTCTACAACGTGTTCATCTCAAATTGTGATAAATGTACTGTCTCTACAACGTGTTCATCTCAAATTGTGATAAATGTACTGTCTCTACAACAGCGTTCATCTCAAATTGTGATAAATGTACTGTCTCTACAACAGCGTTCATCTCAAATTGTGATAAATGTACTGTCTCTACAACAGTGTTCATCTCAAATTGTGATAAATGTACTGTCTCTACAACGTGTTCATCTCAAATTGTGATAAATGTACTGTCTCTACAACGTGTTCATCTCAAATTGTGATAAATGTACTGTCTCTACAACAGCGTTCATCTCAAATTGTGATAAATGTACTGTCTCTACAACAGTGTTCATCTCAAATTGTGATAAATGTACTGTCTCTACAACGTGTTCATCTCAAATTGTGATAAATGTACTGTCTCTACAACGTGTTCATCTCAAATTGTGATAAATGTACTGTCTCTACAACAGTGTTCATCTCAAATTGTGATAAATGTACTGTCTCTACAACGTGTTCATCTCAAATTGTGATAAATGTACTGTCTCTACAACAGCGTTCATCTCAAATTGTGATAAATGTACTGTCTCTACAACAGCGTTCATCTCAAATTGTGATAAATGTACTGTCTCTACAACGTGTTCATCTCAAATTGTGATAAATGTACTGTCTCTACAACGTGTTCATCTCAAATTGTGATAAATGTACTGTCTCTACAACAGCGTTCATCTCAAATTGTGATAAATGTACTGTCTCTACAACAGTGTTCATCTCAAATTGTGATAAATGTACTGTCTCTACAACAGCGTTGATCTCAAATTGTGATAAATGTACTGTCTCTACAACAGCGTTCATCTCAAATTGTGATAAATGTACTGTCTCTACAACGTGTTCATCTCAAATTGTGATAAATGTACTGTCTCTACAACAGCGTTCATCTCAAATTGTGATAAATGTACTGTCTCTACAACGTGTTCATCTCAAATTGTGATAAATGTACTGTCTCTACAACGTGTTCATCTCAAATTGTGATAAATGTACTGTCTCTACAACGTGTTCATCTCAAATTGTGATAAATGTACTGTCTCTACAACGTGTTCATCTCAAATTGTGATAAATGTACTGTCTCTACAACGTGTTCATCTCAAATTGTGATAAATGTACTGTCTCTACAACGTGTTCATCTCAAATTGTGATAAATGTACTGTCTCTACAACGTGTTCATCTCAAATTGTGATAAATGTACTGTCTCTACAACGTGTTCATCTCAAATTGTGATAAATGTACTGTCTCTACAACGTGTTCATCTCAAATTGTGATAAATGTACTGTCTCTACAACGTGTTCATCTCAAATTGTGATAAATGTACTGTCTCTACAACGTGTTCATCTCAAATTGTGATAAATGTACTGTCTCTACAACAGTGTTCATCTCAAATTGTGATAAATGTACTGTCTCTACAACAGCGTTGATCTCAAATTGTGATAAATGTACTGTCTCTACAACGTGTTCATCTCAAATTGTGATAAATGTACTGTCTCTACAACAGTGTTCATCTCAAATTGTGATAAATGTACTGTCTCTACAACAGCGTTCATCTCAAATTGTGATAAATGTACTGTCTCTACAACGTGTTCATCTCAAATTGTGATAAATGTACTGTCTCTACAACAGCGTTCATCTCAAATTGTGATAAATGTACTGTCTCTACAACGTGTTCATCTCAAATTGTGATAAATGTACTGTCTCTACAACGTGTTCATCTCAAATTGTGATAAATGTACTGTCTCTACAACGTGTTCATCTCAAATTGTGATAAATGTACTGTCTCTACAACGTGTTCATCTCAAATTGTGATAAATGTACTGTCTCTACAACGTGTTCATCTCAAATTGTGATAAATGTACTGTCTCTACAACGTGTTCATCTCAAATTGTGATAAATGTACTGTCTCTACAACGTGTTCATCTCAAATTGTGATAAATGTACTGTCTCTACAACAGCGTTCATCTCAAATTGTGATAAATGTACTGTCTCTACAACAGTGTTCATCTCAAATTGTGATAAATGTACTGTCTCTACAACAGTGTTCATCTCAAATTGTGATAAATGTACTGTCTCTACAACAGCGTTCATCTCAAATTGTGATAAATGTACTGTCTCTACAACAGCGTTCATCTCAAATTGTGATAAATGTACTGTCTCTACAACAGTGTTCATCTCAAATTGTGATAAATGTACTGTCTCTACAACAGTGTTCATCTCAAATTGTGATAAATGTACTGTCTCTACAACAGCGTTCATCTCAAATTGTGATAAATGTACTGTCTCTACAACAGCGTTCATCTCAAATTGTGATAAATGTACTGTCTCTACAACGTGTTCATCTCAAATTGTGATAAATGTACTGTCTCTACAACAGCGTTCATCTCAAATTGTGATAAATGTACTGTCTCTACAACGTGTTCATCTCAAATTGTGATAAATGTACTGTCTCTACAACAGCGTTCATCTCAAATTGTGATAAATGTACTGTCTCTACAACGTGTTCATCTCAAATTGTGATAAATGTACTGTCTCTACAACAGCGTTCATCTCAAATTGTGATAAATGTACTGTCTCTACAACGTGTTCATCTCAAATTGTGATAAATGTACTGTCTCTACAACGTGTTCATCTCAAATTGTGATAAATGTACTGTCTCTACAACGTGTTCATCTCAAATTGTGATAAATGTACTGTCTCTACAACGTGTTCATCTCAAATTGTGATAAATGTACTGTCTCTACAACAGCGTTGATCTCAAATTGTGATAAATGTACTGTCTCTACAACAGCGTTCATCTCAAATTGTGATAAATGTACTGTCTCTACAACAGCGTTCATCTCAAATTGTGATAAATGTACTGTCTCTACAACAGCGTTCATCTCAAATTGTGATAAATGTACTGTCTCTACAACAGCGTTCATCTCAAATTGTGATAAATGTACTGTCTCTACAACGTGTTCATCTCAAATTGTGATAAATGTACTGTCTCTACAACGTGTTCATCTCAAATTGTGATAAATGTACTGTCTCTACAACAGCGTTCATCTCAAATTGTGATAAATGTACTGTCTCTACAACGTGTTCATCTCAAATTGTGATAAATGTACTGTCTCTACAACAGCGTTCATCTCAAATTGTGATAAATGTACTGTCTCTACAACGTGTTCATCTCAAATTGTGATAAATGTACTGTCTCTACAACAGCGTTCATCTCAAATTGTGATAAATGTACTGTCTCTACAACAGCGTTCATCTCAAATTGTGATAAATGTACTGTCTCTACAACAGCGTTCATCTCAAATTGTGATAAATGTACTGTCTCTACAACAGAGTTGATCTCAAATTGTGATAAATGTACTGTCTCTACAACGTGTTCATCTCAAATTGTGATAAATGTACTGTCTCTACAACAGCGTTCATCTCAAATTGTGATAAATGTACTGTCTCAACAGCGTGTTCATCTCAAATTGTGATAAATGTACTGTCTCTACAACAGTGTTCATCTCAAATTGTGATAAATGTACTGTCTCTACAACGTGTTCATCTCAAATTGTGATAAATGTACTGTCTCTACAACGTGTTCATCTCAAATTGTGATAAATGTACTGTCTCTACAACGTGTTCATCTCAAATTGTGATAAATGTACTGTCTCTACAACAGCTTTCATCTCAAATTGTGATAAATGTACTGTCTCTACAACGTGTTCATCTCAAATTGTGATAAATGTACTGTCTCTACAACAGCGTTGATCTCAAATTGTGATAAATGTACTGTCTCTACAACAGCGTTCATCTCAAATTGTGATAAATGTACTGTCTCTACAACAGCGTTCATCTCAAATTGTGATAAATGTACTGTCTCTACAACGTGTTCATCTCAAATTGTGATAAATGTACTGTCTCTACAACGTGTTCATCTCAAATTGTGATAAATGTACTGTCTCTACAACAGCGTTCATCTCAAATTGTGATAAATGTACTGTCTCTACAACAGCGTTCATCTCAAATTGTGATAAATGTACTGTCTCTACAACAGTGTTCATCTCAAATTGTGATAAATGTACTGTCTCTACAACGTGTTCATCTCAAATTGTGATAAATGTACTGTCTCTACAACGTGTTCATCTCAAATTGTGATAAATGTACTGTCTCTACAACAGCGTTCATCTCAAATTGTGATAAATGTACTGTCTCTACAACAGTGTTCATCTCAAATTGTGATAAATGTACTGTCTCTACAACGTGTTCATCTCAAATTGTGATAAATGTACTGTCTCTACAACGTGTTCATCTCAAATTGTGATAAATGTACTGTCTCTACAACAGTGTTCATCTCAAATTGTGATAAATGTACTGTCTCTACAACGTGTTCATCTCAAATTGTGATAAATGTACTGTCTCTACAACAGCGTTCATCTCAAATTGTGATAAATGTACTGTCTCTACAACAGCGTTCATCTCAAATTGTGATAAATGTACTGTCTCTACAACGTGTTCATCTCAAATTGTGATAAATGTACTGTCTCTACAACGTGTTCATCTCAAATTGTGATAAATGTACTGTCTCTACAACAGCGTTCATCTCAAATTGTGATAAATGTACTGTCTCTACAACAGTGTTCATCTCAAATTGTGATAAATGTACTGTCTCTACAACAGCGTTGATCTCAAATTGTGATAAATGTACTGTCTCTACAACAGCGTTCATCTCAAATTGTGATAAATGTACTGTCTCTACAACGTGTTCATCTCAAATTGTGATAAATGTACTGTCTCTACAACAGCGTTCATCTCAAATTGTGATAAATGTACTGTCTCTACAACGTGTTCATCTCAAATTGTGATAAATGTACTGTCTCTACAACGTGTTCATCTCAAATTGTGATAAATGTACTGTCTCTACAACGTGTTCATCTCAAATTGTGATAAATGTACTGTCTCTACAACGTGTTCATCTCAAATTGTGATAAATGTACTGTCTCTACAACGTGTTCATCTCAAATTGTGATAAATGTACTGTCTCTACAACGTGTTCATCTCAAATTGTGATAAATGTACTGTCTCTACAACGTGTTCATCTCAAATTGTGATAAATGTACTGTCTCTACAACGTGTTCATCTCAAATTGTGATAAATGTACTGTCTCTACAACGTGTTCATCTCAAATTGTGATAAATGTACTGTCTCTACAACGTGTTCATCTCAAATTGTGATAAATGTACTGTCTCTACAACGTGTTCATCTCAAATTGTGATAAATGTACTGTCTCTACAACAGTGTTCATCTCAAATTGTGATAAATGTACTGTCTCTACAACAGCGTTCATCTCAAATTGTGATAAATGTACTGTCTCTACAACGTGTTCATCTCAAATTGTGATAAATGTACTGTCTCTACAACAGTGTTCATCTCAAATTGTGATAAATGTACTGTCTCTACAACAGCGTTCATCTCAAATTGTGATAAATGTACTGTCTCTACAACGTGTTCATCTCAAATTGTGATAAATGTACTGTCTCTACAACAGCGTTCATCTCAAATTGTGATAAATGTACTGTCTCTACAACGTGTTCATCTCAAATTGTGATAAATGTACTGTCTCTACAACGTGTTCATCTCAAATTGTGATAAATGTACTGTCTCTACAACGTGTTCAT
This sequence comes from Megaustenia siamemsis, assembly GCA_032433765.1. Taxonomy (NCBI): domain Eukaryota; kingdom Metazoa; phylum Mollusca; class Gastropoda; order Stylommatophora; family Ariophantidae; genus Megaustenia; species Megaustenia siamemsis. The sequence continues at coordinate 6,871 of JAVIAB010000011.1, forward strand.
CTCAAATTGTGATAAATGTACTGTCTCTACAACGTGTTCATCTCAAATTGTGATAAATGTACTGTCTCTACAACGTGTTCATCTCAAATTGTGATAAATGTACTGTCTCTACAACGTGTTCATCTCAAATTGTGATAAATGTACTGTCTCTACAACGTGTTCATCTCAAATTGTGATAAATGTACTGTCTCTACAACAGTGTTCATCTCAAATTGTGATAAATGTACTGTCTCTACAACAGTGTTCATCTCAAATTGTGATAAATGTACTGTCTCTACAACAGTGTTCATCTCAAATTGTGATAAATGTACTGTCTCTACAACAGCGTTCATCTCAAATTGTGATAAATGTACTGTCTCTACAACAGCGTTCATCTCAAATTGTGATAAATGTACTGTCTCTACAACAGTGTTCATCTCAAATTGTGATAAATGTACTGTCTCTACAACAGTGTTCATCTCAAATTGTGATAAATGTACTGTCTCTACAACAGTGTTCATCTCAAATTGTGATAAATGTACTGTCTCTACAACAGCGTTCATCTCAAATTGTGATAAATGTACTGTCTCTACAACGTGTTCATCTCAAATTGTGATAAATGTACTGTCTCTACAACAGCGTTCATCTCAAATTGTGATAAATGTACTGTCTCTACAACGTGTTCATCTCAAATTGTGATAAATGTACTGTCTCTACAACGTGTTCATCTCAAATTGTGATAAATGTACTGTCTCTACAACGTGTTCATCTCAAATTGTGATAAATGTACTGTCTCTACAACGTGTTCATCTCAAATTGTGATAAATGTACTGTCTCTACAACGTGTTCATCTCAAATTGTGATAAATGTACTGTCTCTACAACGTGTTCATCTCAAATTGTGATAAATGTACTGTCTCTACAACGTGTTCATCTCAAATTGTGATAAATGTACTGTCTCTACAACGTGTTCATCTCAAATTGTGATAAATGTACTGTCTCTACAACAGTGTTCATCTCAAATTGTGATAAATGTACTGTCTCTACAACAGCGTTCATCTCAAATTGTGATAAATGTACTGTCTCTACAACAGCGTTCATCTCAAATTGTGATAAATGTACTGTCTCTACAACAGCGTTCATCTCAAATTGTGATAAATGTACTGTCTCTACAACAGCGTTCATCTCAAATTGTGATAAATGTACTGTCTCTACAACGTGTTCATCTCAAATTGTGATAAATGTACTGTCTCTACAACGTGTTCATCTCAAATTGTGATAAATGTACTGTCTCTACAACAGTGTTCATCTCAAATTGTGATAAATGTACTGTCTCTACAACGTGTTCATCTCAAATTGTGATAAATGTACTGTCTCTACAACGTGTTCATCTCAAATTGTGATAAATGTACTGTCTCTACAACAGCGTTCATCTCAAATTGTGATAAATGTACTGTCTCTACAACGTGTTCATCTCAAATTGTGATAAATGTACTGTCTCTACAACGTGTTCATCTCAAATTGTGATAAATGTACTGTCTCTACAACGTGTTCATCTCAAATTGTGATAAATGTACTGTCTCTACAACGTGTTCATCTCAAATTGTGATAAATGTACTGTCTCTACAACGTGTTCATCTCAAATTGTGATAAATGTACTGTCTCTACAACGTGTTCATCTCAAATTGTGATAAATGTACTGTCTCTACAACGTGTTCATCTCAAATTGTGATAAATGTACTGTCTCTACAACGTGTTCATCTCAAATTGTGATAAATGTACTGTCTCTACAACGTGTTCATCTCAAATTGTGATAAATGTACTGTCTCTACAACGTGTTCATCTCAAATTGTGATAAATGTACTGTCTCTACAACGTGTTCATCTCAAATTGTGATAAATGTACTGTCTCTACAACGTGTTCATCTCAAATTGTGATAAATGTACTGTCTCTACAACGTGTTCATCTCAAATTGTGATAAATGTACTGTCTCTACAACGTGTTCATCTCAAATTGTGATAAATGTACTGTCTCTACAACGTGTTCATCTCAAATTGTGATAAATGTACTGTCTCTACAACGTGTTCATCTCAAATTGTGATAAATGTACTGTCTCTACAACGTGTTCATCTCAAATTGTGATAAATGTACTGTCTCTACAACGTGTTCATCTCAAATTGTGATAAATGTACTGTCTCTACAACGTGTTCATCTCAAATTGTGATAAATGTACTGTCTCTACAACGTGTTCATCTCAAATTGTGATAAATGTACTGTCTCTACAACGTGTTCATCTCAAATTGTGATAAATGTACTGTCTCTACAACGTGTTCATCTCAAATTGTGATAAATGTACTGTCTCTACAACGTGTTCATCTCAAATTGTGATAAATGTACTGTCTCTACAACGTGTTCATCTCAAATTGTGATAAATGTACTGTCTCTACAACGTGTTCATCTCAAATTGTGATAAATGTACTGTCTCTACAACGTGTTCATCTCAAATTGTGATAAATGTACTGTCTCTACAACGTGTTCATCTCAAATTGTGATAAATGTACTGTCTCTACAACGTGTTCATCTCAAATTGTGATAAATGTACTGTCTCTACAACGTGTTCATCTCAAATTGTGATAAATGTACTGTCTCTACAACGTGTTCATCTCAAATTGTGATAAATGTACTGTCTCTACAACGTGTTCATCTCAAATTGTGATAAATGTACTGTCTCTACAACGTGTTCATCTCAAATTGTGATAAATGTACTGTCTCTACAACGTGTTCATCTCAAATTGTGATAAATGTACTGTCTCTACAACGTGTTCATCTCAAATTGTGATAAATGTACTGTCTCTACAACGTGTTCATCTCAAATTGTGATAAATGTACTGTCTCTACAACGTGTTCATCTCAAATTGTGATAAATGTACTGTCTCTACAACGTGTTCATCTCAAATTGTGATAAATGTACTGTCTCTACAACGTGTTCATCTCAAATTGTGATAAATGTACTGTCTCTACAACGTGTTCATCTCAAATTGTGATAAATGTACTGTCTCTACAACGTGTTCATCTCAAATTGTGATAAATGTACTGTCTCTACAACGTGTTCATCTCAAATTGTGATAAATGTACTGTCTCTACAACGTGTTCATCTCAAATTGTGATAAATGTACTGTCTCTACAACGTGTTCATCTCAAATTGTGATAAATGTACTGTCTCTACAACGTGTTCATCTCAAATTGTGATAAATGTACTGTCTCTACAACGTGTTCATCTCAAATTGTGATAAATGTACTGTCTCTACAACGTGTTCATCTCAAATTGTGATAAATGTACTGTCTCTACAACGTGTTCATCTCAAATTGTGATAAATGTACTGTCTCTACAACGTGTTCATCTCAAATTGTGATAAATGTACTGTCTCTACAACGTGTTCATCTCAAATTGTGATAAATGTACTGTCTCTACAACGTGTTCATCTCAAATTGTGATAAATGTACTGTCTCTACAACGTGTTCATCTCAAATTGTGATAAATGTACTGTCTCTACAACGTGTTCATCTCAAATTGTGATAAATGTACTGTCTCTACAACGTGTTCATCTCAAATTGTGATAAATGTACTGTCTCTACAACGTGTTCATCTCAAATTGTGATAAATGTACTGTCTCTACAACGTGTTCATCTCAAATTGTGATAAATGTACTGTCTCTACAACGTGTTCATCTCAAATTGTGATAAATGTACTGTCTCTACAACGTGTTCATCTCAAATTGTGATAAATGTACTGTCTCTACAACGTGTTCATCTCAAATTGTGATAAATGTACTGTCTCTACAACGTGTTCATCTCAAATTGTGATAAATGTACTGTCTCTACAACGTGTTCATCTCAAATTGTGATAAATGTACTGTCTCTACAACGTGTTCATCTCAAATTGTGATAAATGTACTGTCTCTACAACGTGTTCATCTCAAATTGTGATAAATGTACTGTCTCTACAACGTGTTCATCTCAAATTGTGATAAATGTACTGTCTCTACAACGTGTTCATCTCAAATTGTGATAAATGTACTGTCTCTACAACGTGTTCATCTCAAATTGTGATAAATGTACTGTCTCTACAACGTGTTCATCTCAAATTGTGATAAATGTACTGTCTCTACAACGTGTTCATCTCAAATTGTGATAAATGTACTGTCTCTACAACGTGTTCATCTCAAATTGTGATAAATGTACTGTCTCTACAACGTGTTCATCTCAAATTGTGATAAATGTACTGTCTCTACAACGTGTTCATCTCAAATTGTGATAAATGTACTGTCTCTACAACGTGTTCATCTCAAATTGTGATAAATGTACTGTCTCTACAACGTGTTCATCTCAAATTGTGATAAATGTACTGTCTCTACAACGTGTTCATCTCAAATTGTGATAAATGTACTGTCTCTACAACGTGTTCATCTCAAATTGTGATAAATGTACTGTCTCTACAACGTGTTCATCTCAAATTGTGATAAATGTACTGTCTCTACAACGTGTTCATCTCAAATTGTGATAAATGTACTGTCTCTACAACGTGTTCATCTCAAATTGTGATAAATGTACTGTCTCTACAACGTGTTCATCTCAAATTGTGATAAATGTACTGTCTCTACAACAGTGTTCATCTCAAATTGTGATAAATGTACTGTCTCTACAACGTGTTCATCTCAAATTGTGATAAATGTACTGTCTCTACAACGTGTTCATCTCAAATTGTGATAAATGTACTGTCTCTACAACGTGTTCATCTCAAATTGTGATAAATGTACTGTCTCTACAACGTGTTCATCTCAAATTGTGATAAATGTACTGTCTCTACAACAGCGTTCATCTCAAATTGTGATAAATGTACTGTCTCTACAACAGCGTTCATCTCAAATTGTGATAAATGTACTGTCTCTACAACGTGTTCATCTCAAATTGTGATAAATGTACTGTCTCTACAACGTGTTCATCTCAAATTGTGATAAATGTACTGTCTCTACAACGTGTTCATCTCAAATTGTGATAAATGTACTGTCTCTACAACGTGTTCATCTCAAATTGTGATAAATGTACTGTCTCTACAACGTGTTCATCTCAAATTGTGATAAATGTACTGTCTCTACAACGTGTTCATCTCAAATTGTGATAAATGTACTGTCTCTACAACGTGTTCATCTCAAATTGTGATAAATGTACTGTCTCTACAACGTGTTCATCTCAAATTGTGATAAATGTACTGTCTCTACAACGTGTTCATCTCAAATTGTGATAAATGTACTGTCTCTACAACGTGTTCATCTCAAATTGTGATAAATGTACTGTCTCTACAACGTGTTCATCTCAAATTGTGATAAATGTACTGTCTCTACAACGTGTTCATCTCAAATTGTGATAAATGTACTGTCTCTACAACGTGTTCATCTCAAATTGTGATAAATGTACTGTCTCTACAACGTGTTCATCTCAAATTGTGATAAATGTACTGTCTCTACAACGTGTTCATCTCAAATTGTGATAAATGTACTGTCTCTACAACGTGTTCATCTCAAATTGTGATAAATGTACTGTCTCTACAACGTGTTCATCTCAAATTGTGATAAATGTACTGTCTCTACAACGTGTTCATCTCAAATTGTGATAAATGTACTGTCTCTACAACGTGTTCATCTCAAATTGTGATAAATGTACTGTCTCTACAACGTGTTCATCTCAAATTGTGATAAATGTACTGTCTCTACAACGTGTTCATCTCAAATTGTGATAAATGTACTGTCTCTACAACGTGTTCATCTCAAATTGTGATAAATGTACTGTCTCTACAACGCGTTCATCTCAAATTGTGATAAATGTACTGTCTCTACAACGCGTTCATCTCAAATTGTGATAAATGTACTGTCTCTACAACGCGTTCATCTCAAATTGTGATAAATGTACTGTCTCTACAACGCGTTCATCTCAAATTGTGATAAATGTACTGTCTCTACAACGTGTTCATCTCAAATTGTGATAAATGTACTGTCTCTACAACGTGTTCATCTCAAATTGTGATAAATGTACTGTCTCTACAACGTGTTCATCTCAAATTGTGATAAATGTACTGTCTCTACAACGTGTTCATCTCAAATTGTGATAAATGTACTGTCTCTACAACGTGTTCATCTCAAATTGTGATAAATGTACTGTCTCTACAACGTGTTCATCTCAAATTGTGATAAATGTACTGTCTCTACAACGTGTTCATCTCAAATTGTGATAAATGTACTGTCTCTACAACGTGTTCATCTCAAATTGTGATAAATGTACTGTCTCTACAACGTGTTCATCTCAAATTGTGATAAATGTACTGTCTCTACAACGTGTTCATCTCAAATTGTGATAAATGTACTGTCTCTACAACGTGTTCATCTCAAATTGTGATAAATGTACTGTCTCTACAACGTGTTCATCTCAAATTGTGATAAATGTACTGTCTCTACAACGTGTTCATCTCAAATTGTGATAAATGTACTGTCTCTACAACGTGTTCATCTCAAATTGTGATAAATGTACTGTCTCTACAACGTGTTCATCTCAAATTGTGATAAATGTACTGTCTCTACAACGTGTTCATCTCAAATTGTGATAAATGTACTGTCTCTACAACGTGTTCATCTCAAATTGTGATAAATGTACTGTCTCTACAACGTGTTCATCTCAAATTGTGATAAATGTACTGTCTCTACAACGTGTTCATCTCAAATTGTGATAAATGTACTGTCTCTACAACGTGTTCATCTCAAATTGTGATAAATGTACTGTCTCTACAACGTGTTCATCTCAAATTGTGATAAATGTACTGTCTCTACAACGTGTTCATCTCAAATTGTGATAAATGTACTGTCTCTACAACGTGTTCATCTCAAATTGTGATAAATGTACTGTCTCTACAACGTGTTCATCTCAAATTGTGATAAATGTACTGTCTCTACAACGTGTTCATCTCAAATTGTGATAAATGTACTGTCTCTACAACGTGTTCATCTCAAATTGTGATAAATGTACTGTCTCTACAACGTGTTCATCTCAAATTGTGATAAATGTACTGTCTCTACAACGTGTTCATCTCAAATTGTGATAAATGTACTGTCTCTACAACGTGTTCATCTCAAATTGTGATAAATGTACTGTCTCTACAACGTGTTCATCTCAAATTGTGATAAATGTACTGTCTCTACAACGTGTTCATCTCAAATTGTGATAAATGTACTGTCTCTACAACGTGTTCATCTCAAATTGTGATAAATGTACTGTCTCTACAACGTGTTCATCTCAAATTGTGATAAATGTACTGTCTCTACAACGTGTTCATCTCAAATTGTGATAAATGTACTGTCTCTACAACGTGTTCATCTCAAATTGTGATAAATGTACTGTCTCTACAACGTGTTCATCTCAAATTGTGATAAATGTACTGTCTCTACAACGTGTTCATCTCAAATTGTGATAAATGTACTGTCTCTACAACGTGTTCATCTCAAATTGTGATAAATGTACTGTCTCTACAACGTGTTCATCTCAAATTGTGATAAATGTACTGTCTCTACAACGTGTTCATCTCAAATTGTGATAAATGTACTGTCTCTACAACGTGTTCATCTCAAATTGTGATAAATGTACTGTCTCTACAACGTGTTCATCTCAAATTGTGATAAATGTACTGTCTCTACAACGTGTTCATCTCAAATTGTGATAAATGTACTGTCTCTACAACGTGTTCATCTCAAATTGTGATAAATGTACTGTCTCTACAACGTGTTCATCTCAAATTGTGATAAATGTACTGTCTCTACAACGTGTTCATCTCAAATTGTGATAAATGTACTGTCTCTACAACGTGTTCATCTCAAATTGTGATAAATGTACTGTCTCTACAACGTGTTCATCTCAAATTGTGATAAATGTACTGTCTCTACAACGTGTTCATCTCAAATTGTGATAAATGTACTGTCTCTACAACGTGTTCATCTCAAATTGTGATAAATGTACTGTCTCTACAACGTGTTCATCTCAAATTGTGATAAATGTACTGTCTCTACAACGTGTTCATCTCAAATTGTGATAAATGTACTGTCTCTACAACGTGTTCATCTCAAATTGTGATAAATGTACTGTCTCTACAACGTGTTCATCTCAAATTGTGATAAATGTACTGTCTCTACAACGTGTTCATCTCAAATTGTGATAAATGTACTGTCTCTACAACGTGTTCATCTCAAATTGTGATAAATGTACTGTCTCTACAACGTGTTCATCTCAAATTGTGATAAATGTACTGTCTCTACAACGTGTTCATCTCAAATTGTGATAAATGTACTGTCTCTACAACGTGTTCATCTCAAATTGTGATAAATGTACTGTCTCTACAACGTGTTCATCTCAAATTGTGATAAATGTACTGTCTCTACAACGTGTTCATCTCAAATTGTGATAAATGTACTGTCTCTACAACGTGTTCATCTCAAATTGTGATAAATGTACTGTCTCTACAACGTGTTCATCTCAAATTGTGATAAATGTACTGTCTCTACAACGTGTTCATCTCAAATTGTGATAAATGTACTGTCTCTACAACGTGTTCATCTCAAATTGTGATAAATGTACTGTCTCTACAACGTGTTCATCTCAAATTGTGATAAATGTACTGTCTCTACAACGTGTTCATCTCAAATTGTGATAAATGTACTGTCTCTACAACGTGTTCATCTCAAATTGTGATAAATGTACTGTCTCTACAACGTGTTCATCTCAAATTGTGATAAATGTACTGTCTCTACAACGTGTTCATCTCAAATTGTGATAAATGTACTGTCTCTACAACGTGTTCATCTCAAATTGTGATAAATGTACTGTCTCTACAACGTGTTCATCTCAAATTGTGATAAATGTACTGTCTCTACAACGTGTTCATCTCAAATTGTGATAAATGTACTGTCTCTACAACGTGTTCATCTCAAATTGTGATAAATGTACTGTCTCTACAACAGCGTTCATCTCAAATTGTGATAAATGTACTGTCTCTACAACGTGTTCATCTCAAATTGTGATAAATGTACTGTCTCTACAACGTGTTCATCTCAAATTGTGATAAATGTACTGTCTCTACAACGTGTTCATCTCAAATTGTGATAAATGTACTGTCTCTACAACGTGTTCATCTCAAATTGTGATAAATGTACTGTCTCTACAACAGCGTTCATCTCAAATTGTGATAAATGTACTGTCTCTACAACGTGTTCATCTCAAATTGTGATAAATGTACTGTCTCTACAACGTGTTCATCTCAAATTGTGATAAATGTACTGTCTCTACAACGTGTTCATCTCAAATTGTGATAAATGTACTGTCTCTACAACGTGTTCATCTCAAATTGTGATAAATGTACTGTCTCTACAACGTGTTCATCTCAAATTGTGATAAATGTACTGTCTCTACAACGTGTTCATCTCAAATTGTGATAAATGTACTGTCTCTACAACGTGTTCATCTCAAATTGTGATAAATGTACTGTCTCTACAACGTGTTCATCTCAAATTGTGATAAATGTACTGTCTCTACAACGTGTTCATCTCAAATTGTGATAAATGTACTGTCTCTACAACGTGTTCATCTCAAATTGTGATAAATGTACTGTCTCTACAACGTGTTCATCTCAAATTGTGATAAATGTACTGTCTCTACAACGTGTTCATCTCAAATTGTGATAAATGTACTGTCTCTACAACGTGTTCATCTCAAATTGTGATAAATGTACTGTCTCTACAACGTGTTCATCTCAAATTGTGATAAATGTACTGTCTCTACAACGTGTTCATCTCAAATTGTGATAAATGTACTGTCTCTACAACGTGTTCATCTCAAATTGTGATAAATGTACTGTCTCTACAACGTGTTCATCTCAAATTGTGATAAATGTACTGTCTCTACAACGTGTTCATCTCAAATTGTGATAAATGTACTGTCTCTACAACGTGTTCATCTCAAATTGTGATAAATGTACTGTCTCTACAACGTGTTCATCTCAAATTGTGATAAATGTACTGTCTCTACAACGTGTTCATCTCAAATTGTGATAAATGTACTGTCTCTACAACGTGTTCATCTCAAATTGTGATAAATGTACTGTCTCTACAACGTGTTCATCTCAAATTGTGATAAATGTACTGTCTCTACAACGTGTTCATCTCAAATTGTGATAAATGTACTGTCTCTACAACGTGTTCATCTCAAATTGTGATAAATGTACTGTCTCTACAACGTGTTCATCTCAAATTGTGATAAATGTACTGTCTCTACAACGTGTTCATCTCAAATTGTGATAAATGTACTGTCTCTACAACGTGTTCATCTCAAATTGTGATAAATGTACTGTCTCTACAACGTGTTCATCTCAAATTGTGATAAATGTACTGTCTCTACAACGTGTTCATCTCAAATTGTGATAAATGTACTGTCTCTACAACGTGTTCATCTCAAATTGTGATAAATGTACTGTCTCTACAACGTGTTCATCTCAAATTGTGATAAATGTACTGTCTCTACAACGTGTTCATCTCAAATTGTGATAAATGTACTGTCTCTACAACGTGTTCATCTCAAATTGTGATAAATGTACTGTCTCTACAACGTGTTCATCTCAAATTGTGATAAATGTACTGTCTCTACAACGTGTTCATCTCAAATTGTGATAAATGTACTGTCTCTACAACGTGTTCATCTCAAATTGTGATAAATGTACTGTCTCTACAACGTGTTCATCTCAAATTGTGATAAATGTACTGTCTCTACAACGTGTTCATCTCAAATTGTGATAAATGTACTGTCTCTACAACGTGTTCATCTCAAATTGTGATAAATGTACTGTCTCTACAACGTGTTCATCTCAAATTGTGATAAATGTACTGTCTCTACAACGTGTTCATCTCAAATTGTGATAAATGTACTGTCTCTACAACGTGTTCATCTCAAATTGTGATAAATGTACTGTCTCTACAACGTGTTCATCTCAAATTGTGATAAATGTACTGTCTCTACAACGTGTTCATCTCAAATTGTGATAAATGTACTGTCTCTACAACGTGTTCATCTCAAATTGTGATAAATGTACTGTCTCTACAACGTGTTCATCTCAAATTGTGATAAATGTACTGTCTCTACAACGTGTTCATCTCAAATTGTGATAAATGTACTGTCTCTACAACGTGTTCATCTCAAATTGTGATAAATGTACTGTCTCTACAACGTGTTCATCTCAAATTGTGATAAATGTACTGTCTCTACAACGTGTTCATCTCAAATTGTGATAAATGTACTGTCTCTACAACGTGTTCATCTCAAATTGTGATAAATGTACTGTCTCTACAACGTGTTCATCTCAAATTGTGATAAATGTACTGTCTCTACAACGTGTTCATCTCAAATTGTGATAAATGTACTGTCTCTACAACGTGTTCATCTCAAATTGTGATAAATGTACTGTCTCTACAACGTGTTCATCTCAAATTGTGATAAATGTACTGTCTCTACAACGTGTTCATCTCAAATTGTGATAAATGTACTGTCTCTACAACGTGTTCATCTCAAATTGTGATAAATGTACTGTCTCTACAACGTGTTCATCTCAAATTGTGATAAATGTACTGTCTCTACAACGTGTTCATCTCAAATTGTGATAAATGTACTGTCTCTACAACGTGTTCATCTCAAATTGTGATAAATGTACTGTCTCTACAACGTGTTCATCTCAAATTGTGATAAATGTACTGTCTCTACAACAGCGTTCATCTCAAATTGTGATAAATGTACTGTCTCTACAACGTGTTCATCTCAAATTGTGATAAATGTACTGTCTCTACAACGTGTTCATCTCAAATTGTGATAAATGTACTGTCTCTACAACGTGTTCATCTCAAATTGTGATAAATGTACTGTCTCTACAACGTGTTCATCTCAAATTGTGATAAATGTACTGTCTCTACAACGTGTTCATCTCAAATTGTGATAAATGTACTGTCTCTACAACGTGTTCATCTCAAATTGTGATAAATGTACTGTCTCTACAACGTGTTCATCTCAAATTGTGATAAATGTACTGTCATTAAAACATTGTACGTCAGAAGACTCTCTGTCCCTAAAATGTGTTTTATTGTTGCATTAAATTATTTTACCTTGTAATTTATATAAATCTTTATATCCATCATCATCGGGTTGCATGCCCTTTTTGTAGAACATTACTCTCATCACATTATTTTGGAAAGAATCTGTCTCTAGCCAGTCCTCCATTACCTCTTCTGTCACCTTATATCCTTGCACTGTCTTATGCAATAACAGACCAACAGCAAACTATATGCTACATTTGTATTTTCCAAACCCAGTGTGTGTGCATGTGCGTTCACGTGCTTACTCAATAGTAGGAACTTGTACAGTTAGTCATGGGGACATAAAATAGTAAACAAATATTATTATGGAGGAAACATTCGGGAAAAACATAGCCATTGATAGTAACTTTTTAGGCCGCTTAGTTGGCTGTGTGCACTAGTGTTTGTTTCACTTGGCAAGGTGCTGTGTCAAGGAGTACTGGTTCAATCCTGCTGTGGGCTGTCTATTTTTTTTGTTTCTGTTGTTGATTATATGAGAATTTTTTTCCTAGTGTTACAAACTTACTTCATCCCCTGAGAGATTTGCACATTTAGTCATGCTTGGAAATAATACATACAACACAAACAATCATTTAGGAATTGCATTTTCAATATTAGATCTTAGTTTAAATGAAAAGTCATTTTCTTTTTGGCATTATTAATTTTTAAAATTCAATGGTGACATGTAATCACAAAGCAAAAAAAAATAGATAAAATAAACAGGATTTCTCTATGGGCTCTTTATAGAGCAAATTAAACACATGTTTGGAACCAAAGCAGACTTCCAAAATAGTGTCTTCACTAATTAGAAACTGATTCTGTTTTTTCTGGTCATCCCAAGTAAGACATCTTATCTCAGTGGTAATAAGCTTTCTTTTATTCTTAATATTAAATGACCATGTTTGGCAATGATAGCACAATGTTGGAATGAATTGTATTCTGTATAAGATTATTTGTGATAATGATAGGTATTGCTTTGTGTTGAAGCATGGGGGATATCTGTCCCAATATTTGGCTTGCTTTGTTGCATCGGATATCTACTTCATTATCAATTTTACCATCTTCGTAGAATGTTGTTCCCTGATATTTAAAATAAAACTTTAAAGTAGGTACATTATCTATGTCAAGGGTTCTTGAGTTTATTATTTCAGAAATCTAAGTTTTGCTGTTTTATTAGTTTCCTACAAAGTACTGTGTTGTTGTTTGGTATTACTTATAGCTATTTTCAATCTTTTTTTTTTTTTTAATCTTCTGTCCCAACAGATTAGTTTCAGAAAATCAGTCAATATCTGATACCCGGCACTGGGAACATTTTAGGTGAGCCATCATACGGTGAATACTTTCAGCCCTTGGACTGAGAAAAGAGATGCAAAAACAGGTTCCTCTCCCATAGCGCCAAAGGAAACCTGGATAGTTAAAGAAAACGATGTGTAGAAGTCCTAAACGAGCTATCTTAATAGACAAAAGTTGAAGTTGTTGATCTAACACTTCTCATCAAGGAATTTGGAGCATGCTGAATTTGGTTCACAATTTGCGTACTGAGGAAAATATATGTGGTGGTGGTGGGGGGGGGGGATATGCCCTGACCAAAGAGAACTGAAAGAGAGAAAAAATCAAAGGACACAACTGTCTTAAAAATCACATAAAAATGTAATTATTGAAAAAATCTACATGTTTTATACATCAAATAAAAGAAGATTCAAGTAAGAGTACATATGTATTTTTATAAAATGTTAAAATAATATAATTATTATAAAGAAAGAAGATTCCCCAACAATTCAGATGAAAGAGTGTATGAAAATGGTTGTCATGGTGTAACAAAGGTAAGGTACAGTATGTTGTCAGTTTATGGCATCAGGACCTGATGAAGGTTTAAAGACTTTTCCCCTCAGTGACACTACAGTAATGCGATGCTTTGATGAAACGGCAGTTAATATTGAGAATAAACTTATAAATATTCTAAAAAACTCATCATTCTCCATGAAGTCTGGATGAGTCTACTATTGCAAACAGTAATGCTTTATGGATGGTTTATATGAGGTATCTTGATGAAAATAATACATTGCAGAAAGAAATGTTATTCACTATAAGTCTAACTACAGGGACAACAGGATTATCAATATTTATTGCTGCGAAATCGTACTTTGTAAAACATAATATACTCTTTAGCAATATTGTTGCTTGTGCCACTGATGGGGTGCCATCAATGATTGTCCACTATTGTGAGCTCATTGCTGATTTGAAGGAAGAGGTGCCGAATGCTTTGTGTGTTCATTTTGTGATACACAAACAACATCTTGTTGGAAAAACATTTGAGCACACACCTGCATTTATCATTATGTATAATAATTAGAGCTATTAACAAGATGAAATCTAAAGTAAAAAATGATAGAACGTTTCGACAGGTGTGCCAGGACAACACTGAGAAATATATTAGGTTACTGTTATACACAGAAGGAAGTGTGTTGCCTGTCATTGGGCACATACTTGACTCAATTTGTTGAATTCTATGAGAGTGTCGTACCATTTTTTATAGTGAAAATAAAGCTGCTCTCTGTTAAAAATTACAAACAATTAAACATAAAACATTTTATTTAGCAGTGTATTTTAAGAAATTTTAATTAATTTACAATTTCAAGGAGCAATATAAATTCATCAATTGTAAAGCTGCTGTGTCATTATTCATAGAAAAACTTGACCTTTTCCAACATAATATTCAGAACAGGGAATTTCATTAGTTTGTAGGATTGTCATCGATAAAAGATGGTGTGACTCCAGAGGAGATAGCAAGGTTCAGTAGTCACTTTAATAAACATAAATCGGATATGGAGAACAAGTTAATATTTTGAACCTGAAAGTATATGGGTAGATATTGAACAAAATTTGTGAAAATATTGTTTTTTTTATATCATTAAACATGATGAAGAGAGAAAATAAATTGTCAATAATGATGGATGCTTCAAAATGTGGGAAAAATAAATAACAAAAAATCTGCCTTTTATGCAAATTTGTGGAAAGTAATATTGAGTTTACTGATACCATTCCCTACCACATGTGTAGTGGAATCTTCTTCTGCGATTATGGTTCATTCAGACTAGGATTCCGGACTCTCTTATGAAGGCAGCTGTCTAAGTGATGTCTAGTGGAATCAGGTTTTTAGTGACGTGAATCATATTGTCACCAAAAGACTGAAAGTCACTGAAAGATGAGACCCACACTTATTCCTTACACACATAAAACTAGAAATCAAACATCTAATTGTTCAGCGTCAGGCTCAAGGATCTCATTAAAGAAAGGTAAGTGAAACTGATTTTCATTTCTTCAGTTATGGAAGTTTCTCCAATTCATATTCTATTCCTTCAGTTATTGAAGTTTCTCCAATTCGTATTTTATTTCTTCATTTTGGAAGTTTCTTCAATTCATATTTTTTTTCTTCAGTTATGGAAGTTTCTCCAGTTCGTATTTTATTTGTTCATTTTGGAGGTTTCTTCAATTCATATTTTATTCCCTCAGTTATTGAAGTTTCTCCAGTTCGTATTTTATTTCTTCATTTTGGAAGTTTCTCCAATTCATATTCTATTTCTTCAGTTATTGAAGTTTCTCCAATTCGTATTTTATTTGTTCATTTTGGAAGTTTCTTCAATTCATATTTTATTTCTTCAGTTATGGAAGTTTCTTCAATTCATATTTTATTTCTTCAGTTATGGAAGTTTCTTCAATTTATATTTTATTTCTTCAGTTATTGAAGTTTCTCCAATTCGTATTTTATTTGTTCATTTTGGAAGTTTCTTCAATTCATATTTTATTTCTTCAGTTATGGAAGTTTCTCCAATTCATATTTCATTTCTTCAGTTATTGAAGTTTCTTCAATTCATATTTTATTCCCTCAGTTATGGAAGTTTCTTCAATTCATATTTTATTTCTTCAGTTATTGAAGTTTCTCCAGTTCGTATTTTATTTCTTCATTTTGGAAGTTTCTCCAATTCATATTCTATTTCTTCAGTTATTGAAGTTTCTCCAATTCGTATTTTATTTGTTCATTTGGAAGTTTCTTCAATTCATATTTTATTTCTTCAGTTATGGAAGTTTCTTCAATTCATATTTTATTTCTTCAGTTATGGAAGTTTCTTCAATTTATATTTTATTTCTTCAGTTATTGAAGTTTCTCCAATTCGTATTTTATTTGTTCATTTTGGAAGTTTCTTCAATTCATATTTTATTTCTTCAGTTATGGAAGTTTCTCCAATTCATATTTCATTTCTTGTTATTGAAGTTTCTTCAATTCATATTTTATTCCCTCAGTTATGGAAGTTTCTTCAATTCATATTTTATTTCTTCAGTTATTGAAGTTTCTCCAATTCGTATTTTATTTGTTAATTTTTGGAAGTTTCTTCAATTCATATTTTATTTCTTCAGTTATTGAAGTTTCTCCAATTCGTATTTTATTTGTTCATTTTGGAAGTTTCTTCAATTCATATTTCATTTCTTCAGTTATTGAAGTTTCTTCAATTCATATTTTATTCCCTTAGTTATTGAAGTTTCTTCAATTCATATTTTATTCCCTCAGTTATGGAAGTTTCATACGAACTTTGTGCTATGAAAGTCAAACATGGACCCTTTCTAAATCACATTTAAGAAAGATCAATACATGTGAGATGCGATGCTTGAGAAAAGTAACAAACAACACAAGAAGAGATAGAATACCAAATGAAACCATAAGAAAAATGGTAGGAACAAAACCCTGCCAAGAATATATAGAACAACAACAACTTAAATGGCTTGGCCACCTGGTCAGAATGAATCCTCACCAATCACCATCAAGGGCGTTCTTCTCGAGAATGCATGGAAAAAGACCAAGAGGAAGACCCAGAAGAAGATGGATAGATGCAGTGACAGAGACATGTAACAACAAAGGAAAATCACTAATTCAGACAATTCGAGCAGCACAAGAACGACAAATGATATAAACCACGACACCTTTTAGGTATCAGTGAAAGAGAAAAGAAGAAGAAGATGGAAGTTTCTTCAATTCATATTTTATTGGGTGTAAGAGGAAATTTATCTGTGATGATCATAAAGTTGCACAAGTTGGGAGCCGGGCAAAACAAGGTTTAAAGAGCACTGATCTTCGCCAACCGGCACGGCACCTGATATTGATGATGATGCTTGAGGTATTCTGCTGAGACATAGCATTACAATATGTGCGCGCGCACACACACTACAATCAAACGTCAAACACATTTCTCAATGAGCATGACATGTACGACAACACGAGCACTACTATTAAATTCTATTTCACTACTTTCAGTTTCATTTGGGAAATTCCCAGAACATATTTTAAGGCTGGCGTTCTGGGTAAAAGTTAACAGCCATTTTGCTATTGTGCTGGTCACGTATTAGATGTACTCTATTATCAATGTACTGATAGTGATACCAAGCTATTATTGTCAAGGACGTGGCTTAGTGCGTGTTTTATTATTGTATTATTACTGAAGATACGACACCCCAAAGGAAAGAATGCTGCAAACAGTTACAACTGTTAATAGTTATTAGTTAAATGTGCAGCAGAGACAGAAAGTAGTGCAGCTCAGTTTCGTAAACTGTGAGTTAACGGTTAACGGCATTATCATCATAAACACCACCCAAGATTAATCTTCAGCTTGAAACAATTTGAGAATGGTTTCTAATGTGGGTGGTGTAATTAAATAAAAGGTAAAGTCCTAGTTTAGCGTCGTCAATGATTTCACAAGCACTTTATTCGGTCATTCTCTACTCTGTCATTAGACTTAGAAGACCCCTGGGTTAGGGTTAAGATATTGCCTTAAACCTAACCCAACACACAGTACTAACCCAACACACAGTACTAACCCAACACACAGTACTAACCCAACACACAGCACTAACCCAACACACAGTACTAACCCAACACACAGCACTAACCCAACACACAGCACTAACCCAACACACAGCACTAACCCAACACACAGTACTAACCCAACACACAGCACTAACCCAACACACAGTACTAACCCAACACACAGTACTAACCCAACACACAGTACTAACCCAACACACAGTACTAACCCAACACACAGCACTAACCCAACACACAGCACTAACCCAACACACAGTACTAACCCAACACACAGCACTAACCCAACACACAGTACTAACCCAACACACAGTACTAACCCAACACACAGCACTAACCCAACACACAGTACTAACCCAACACACAGTACTAACCCAACACACAGCACTAACCCAACACACAGTACTAACCCAACACACAGTACTAACCCAACACACAGTACTAACCCAACACACAGTACTAACCCAACACACAGCACTAACCCAACACACAGTACTAACCCAACACACAGCACTAACCCAACACACAGTACTAACCCAACACACAGTACTAACCCAACACAGTACTAACCCAACACACAGCACTAACCCAACACACAGCACTAACCCAACACACAGTACTAACCCAACACACAGTACTAACCCAACACACAGTACTAACCCAACACACAGCACTAACCCAACACACAGCACTAACCCAACACACAGTACTAACCCAACACACAGTACTAACCCAACACACAGCACTAACCCAACACACAGTACTAACCCAACACACAGTACTAACCCAACACACAGTACTAACCCAACACACAGCACTAACCCAACACACAGTACTAACCCAACACACAGTACTAACCCAACACACAGCACTAACCCAACACACAGTACTAACCCAACACACAGTACTAACCCAACACACAGCACTAACCCAACACACAGTACTAACCCAACACACAGCACTAACCCAACACACAGCACTAACCCAACACACAGTACTAACCCAACACACAGCACTAACCCAACACACAGTACTAACCCAACACACAGCACTAACCCAACACACAGCACTAACCCAACACACAGCACTAACCCAACACACAGTACTAACCCAACACACAGCACTAACCCAACACACAGTACTAACCCAACACACAGCACTAACCCAACACACAGCACTAACCCAACACACAGCACTAACCCAACACACAGTACTAACCCAACACACAGCACTAACCCAACACACAGTACTAACCCAACACACAGCACTAACCCAACACACAGCACTAACCCAACACACAGCACTAACCCAACACACAGCACTAACCCAACACACAGCACTAACCCAACACACAGTACTAACCCAACACACAGTACTAACCCAACACACAGCACTAACCCAACACACAGTACTAACCCAACACACAGCACTAACCCAACACACAGCACTAACCCAACACACAGCACTAACCCAACACACAGTACTAACCCAACACACAGCACTAACCCAACACACAGTACTAACCCAACACACAGTACTAACCCAACACACAGTACTAACCCAACACACAGTACTAACCCAACACACAGTACTAACTCAACACACAGTACTAACCCAACACACAGTACTAACCCAACACACAGTACTAACCCAACACACAGCACTAACCCAACACACAGCACTAACCCTAAACCTTGTTGAAAAAAAGAAATTAAATTAAATGCACACAAAACAGACTAGATGTTACATTCAGATACGTGCGGTCAATGAAGGGAGATCACTCGTTTAGTAGAAATAATTTACGACGCTAAACTCATATAATCATGATAAATGTTGAACTTACAACTGTGTGAGTGGTTTTCATTTTGGGTGGTATTATAATTTTTTATGTTAATTTACTAGTTTAGTGTCCTAAATTATTTATGTTAAAATAAGTGATCTCCCCTCATTGACGGGACATACTTGAATTATGAACTGTTTCTAGTTTGTGTGCATTTATTGTTTCAACAAGGTTTGTATGTTTTATGTTATTAGTTGTAGGCTATTCCAAACCATAAACATAACCCAGGGCTCTTCTGATGACAGATCCGAGAGCGACCGAATAAAGAGCAAGGGGACCTTACTCAGGGCAGAAATAATTTGAGACACTAAACTCGTAAATTACCCCCCACAAATTAATATCGATAATCATGATGTAACAAAATAAATATCGTATTTATTAAAAATGTAAGCATTATCATCATCATCATGTGTCATGCCTTCTGGGGTAGGTGATCATGTCTCTCCACAACTACCGATATCGACAAGTTATTTACCATTTCTGTTGTTGAATTTCTGTCTAGCAACATAATAACTGCACAAGAAGCTCAATTTGGTTTCGTTCGCCCGATGACTAAAGTATTCTAGAGTATTCGTAGTCTGTAGACTTCCTCTTCGTCATCCGCCCTTAAAAGGACGTTAAGTGGACGTGTTTGCGTTGTGTTGTAGTTTGCAGTGTAACACAGTGATATTTGCGCCTTTCGGCCCAACACATCCGACTTCAGCACGACGTTTTTGAGAACCGGGTTGTCTTCCCTCTTCGATCCCTGCTCGCTTGGCCAGACTAGACAGGTTAGTCTGTTACTGGAGGCACCGCGGAGAGGTAGAGCAGGGTCTGGATAGTTTTGGTTCACCGATCCTGGCACAAGCCATCAGCTCTGGTGCTGGGAGGCACGCCTTCGCCTCCAGAAGCTCAATTTAAGGACAATGATTACACTTTAAGGTCAGTAATGTAAAGTTTGCTGTCATGCCTCTGCCAGGCAGGCGTTGGGGCCTAATATAAAATGATGCTAGTGAACATGAAAAATAACCTCTACTGAGATGAAATGTGTCAGACGAATGACAGGAAAGTCTGAGAGATAAGATCAGAAATAAGGAACTGAGAAATAAGCTAGGAATAGCCCCCGCTATAGAATATATAAAGAAGCAACAGATAAAATGGTTTGGTCACGTGACAAGGCAGAGTGATCAAAACACAACACGACGAGCCTTCAGCAAACGTGAGAACACCAGACCCAAGTGGCAACCTCAAAAAGATGGATCGATGGAATATTAGAAGCACTAGCAAACATAACAACAGCAGAGGTGAACAGAAGAGCAAAAGACCGCAAATTATATCTCCCCTCGACGCTGAAAGGCAAATGAGGAAGGAAAGAAGAAGAAGAAATTGAACATATTTTTTTTACATGACCTCGTCACTTTTTTGGATGGTGAACTTTTTTGGTACTGACACTTTTTACAATAAATAGTAAATTCGTACGACGGAATTGTTATTATTTACTTTATAAAAATGAATTATATATGAACTATCATTTATTAAATGTGAAAATGGTAATTTCAGTTTTCATCATCATCATCATCATCGAGTGCCATCTCCGCATCGAAGGTTGGCTACCATGGAGCGCCATACCGCTCTGTCTCTTGCTTTGATGGTGCAGGTTGTCATAGGCTGCATAGGTTGTCCACCTTTTGATGTTACTCGTCCATGTTAGTCTTGGTCTGCCCCTGCCTCTTTTACCTTGTATTTTCCCTTCCAAGATTACTCTTACTAGGTTGTTGTGTCTTTTAACATGGCCCAAAATCACATTTGTCTTGTTTGAATTGTGTTTAGTAGTTCATTTTTAGTTGTTTTAAGACTTCATCGTTTGTTTTCTTTTCCTTCCATCCAATTCTACCTATTCTTCTATATATCCACATTTCAAAGGTTTCAACTCTCTGTTCTGTTTTCTTGTCTAAAGTCCATGTTTCTGCACCATTTTTTCACCTATGGCAGTCTTAGAGTCTAATATAACCTTTTTAGCCCTGACTTTTTTTTTGGTAAATTTAGAAATAATTGATGTGATTCAATCACAGTAGTGACTCTTACAACAATACAACATGCATCATCTGGTTAAAATTATAAACAATTTTTGGGGTGTAAAGTTCTAGTTTAAGGACATAAATTAAAGTAATCTCCCTTAGTTGGCGACACAACTACGGTGCTTTTCAAATATTATTTTAAAATATATGTTTATCAATAAATGTTCATCAAGAGCACATTTTATTTTTTTAATTTTTGGTTAGGCTTTGTGTTATGGTTAGGGTTAGGGTTAGGGTTAATGCCAGATTAGAGAATCATCGAATAAAATGCAATGTTACTCAAGGGGACGTTACTCTTCCGAACTGACATAATTTACGTCCCTAAACTAGGACTATACCTTTTTATATATGTACTGAGCCTCAGAAATCATAACAAGCATTTTTACATTATATAAATGTAAACGGACGTACAATGAGCCAACTTGATAATTGGAAAACGAAAGGAAATGACCATTTCTTGGTGGTCACAAAGTCACACCGCCACCTGTTGGTGATTCCCAGTGATACAGTCTGCTGGGCTTTTAACCCATCTAGCGGCTACAAATATTTTATCCCACTAAGCGAGGATTCTGAATATTTTGTAATCACTGACCGGTGACTTTTGCCAGTGTTTCCCTCCACACCAAAAATAAATTATCTTAGAAAATACCTTGATATCCCTATTATTCATTTCTAACGAAACATATATCTACAGATAAATTGATAAAAAAAATCAGTGACTAAAAACCGAAGAAGTCTTTACAGGAAACTGAAACTAAAAGAGCAAGAATTCCATGAACTAGGATCATAAAATGAAATTGAAACCATTGACTAAGGAGAGACAGACTGGCGGCTCTGTTTTCATGGTTGCAAATTATGTTAGGACGTGTGCTGTGATATATAGCCGGGACTCAATTGTTTGTGTCAGTGGCGTATACTGATTTTGGGGTCTGGGCTACCGCTGACATAATAAATAAAGACATACATTATATTCAGTAGGCTAACATAAAGTTATATTGTCTAATGACTTCACTACATTTTAAATTACTTACTTATTTATATGTAAACGTTATCCGTCTTGTTCGGGACGAAAATGTCTTGATGACTTTGTCATTGAAACCCAACCCAACGACTTTGTCGTTGGGTTGGTTTCTAAGTTTCTGAAGGAATGATTTCTCAATGGACATTATTGCCAAACCAGATAAGCGTTCTTGTGTCTGAGTTGAGCTACAATAAGATTTGATTCTCTTGAGAGCAGAAAAAGTTCTTTCTACAGATGCTGATGCGCATAACGTAGTTATAAATAGGTTAGGAAGTTCCGGTAATCAGACATTGTTTCACTTTGTGACGCTTCTGATTGGCTAGAGCTAAAAATAACCTATGAAACCGCATTTTGTATAGGTAGCTCCGCGTATAATTTTGACGGGAATTTTTGAGTGTCAAGGTAATTAATTCTAAGTCGGAGAGAAGATAACTGTACCGCTGCTTATTAGCGATTTCATGTTCTATCTCAGAGTAGTTTCGGTTTCATTCACACACGTTATAGTCGCCATAGGAAAACCTTGCTTTAATAAATGCAAATCAAAGCAAATAAATCATATTGGCCTACGAAATGTGTAATAGAATATTCGAAAATGTGTAATATAATTATGAAAAAAATATAATAAATTATCATTTCCTTTTGTATTTCGTTAATATGTTCAGGCTACCGGCGGTAGCTGCGGTAGCATAGAGAATGCGCCACTGGTTTGTGTTATATTGTTGTTGTTTGTTTCTTTGCGTTCGCCAAGCTTTATATCTCTCGCTAAGTCCAGAGGGACTGGATTTTGCGTAGATATCACTTTTTCCTTTTTTCCACACTGACAGACGTGTGCACAAATGTTCCTCGTCGTGATCATCATCATCAAGTACCATGCCTGTTTGCGTAGATGATCATGTCACTCCACAACTTTCGATCTCGACAGCTATCTATCATTTCTGTTGATGACCTTCTGCCAAGCAATTCTCTTAAGCTGTCTGGTATCATTTCTCTTTGCTTCCCTATGTCTCTTCGTCTCTCAAGTTTCCCAGTTGTTACAATATATTCCAGATGTTCCCTTTTCATTACATGAATAAAAAAAAAATTATGATTGTTTCTTTTTAATGTCGCGCCTCCCAGCTACCAGAGCTGGAAGTTGTCAGCGATCCACAGCTGATGGCTTGCGCCAGGATCGGTGAACCAGAACCATCCAGACCCTGCTCCACCTCTCCGTGGTGCCTCTAGTATCAGACTAACCTGTCTAGTCTGGCCAAGCGAGCAGGGATCGACGAGGGAAGACAACCCGGTACTCAAAAATGTCGTGCTGAAGTCAGATGTGTTGGGCCGAAAGGCGCAAATATCACAGTGTTACACTGCAAACCACAACACAACGCAGAGACGTCCACTTAACGTCCTTTTAAGGGCGGATGACGAAGAGGAAGTCTACAGTTAATTCATAATCCTCGAATACTTTAGTCATCGGGCGAACGAAAAGCAAGCAAGAACTTTTTCATTACTCTTTATAGCTGTCCATGGTATTATTAACATTCTGTAAAACCACATTTCTACAACTTTACAGTGATTTTCTTGTCTATTGTCCATGATTCCCATCCAGATGTTAAGACTACATAAAATTTAAGAATTCTTTTTTTTGTTTCTTTTATCAAAAATGGATTGCAGAGTATCTTCCTCAATTTTTGGAAAGCTGTTTTTGCCTGAACCATTCTGCATCTCACCTCTGTTGTACATCTACCATCTAATGTTAACAATGTTCCCAGGTATTTAAATTCATTATTTTAATATTGTTACAGTCTTTATTGTACATTGCGGTGATGTCTTTTTTTTCTTTGTTACCATTATTTCTCTGTCTTTTTGCTTTTAAGGCTGAGTCTTTTATTTTTGTTTTTCTTCACTATAATGTCTAACATTTCTTGTACATTTTTTTCACACTTAGCGGTTAGGACAGTATCATCAGCATACCTTAGATTATTTATATTATGACCTCCAACTGTTATTCCAGTCATACCCCTTATGGATATTAAAATAATCTCACTATAAATATTAAACAAATCTGGTGACAGCACACAACTTTGCCTAACGCCTTGTTTTATTTGCTGAAAAATACAGGCTTCAGAGCTACTTTCATATTTTTATCGCCGAGTTCACTAACGTTTTGGGTAGTTTTTTTTCCCTATTAATTTTGCCTGGACAGCGGTCATTTTTTTTTATTACTCGATGTCCAACTGCCAACGGTTCTTAACATGCGCTATATGTACACGGAGCCTCCTGTTTTTCGCCGTTTTCCGAGAGGGCTAGACTTCGAATCTCACTACCCAGAGACCAGGGGAGGGTAAAGCCATGAATTCGAATTACTTTATTTTTTTCCCCCCACTGTCTATGGTGGGAATCGAAACCTGAACCTTCTTGTCTAGAGGCCGACGTCTTACATCTACACCACCCAACTCTCCTGTGCTATTTTAAATTGTTGAATTCAGAAAATAAGGCATTATCTTATTAGTCTACATACAGATTCCCAAGCAAGACTGCTTGATAATATAAAGGTGCTAAAAATCTATCAATATCGATAATTTATGTGCCTCGTGCTCTTCGTGAGGCCAAAGAATCGTTGATTTGATACCGATAATGCAGCATCTCCACATTTCATCAGACAAGGTAGCAAAAGCAGAACTGCAGTGAATAAACTTATCAAGTGTGAAGTGGGAGAAAAGTGATAGTAGGGGATGTAGGGAACATGCAAATAATTGCATTGCTGCGGTAAAGCTGGTAGCGAGGAGCTAGTGATGTCATTATGAGGGGTGTAACGTATACTCCTACAAGGTATGGTACCTGTATGGCCATTTTCGTCTTGTCAGACGGTGTAGTGGAGGCTATGTTGTGTATTTTTGTTTTGATTTGAGGTTTTGTTTTTGTCGAACAGCTTCTCTCATGGCTAATTCTACCAATGTTTGACAAACACAAACGGTCACATAATGAACAAGTCAGGCTCGCTGATCCACAGAGTTTTCCATCCTTTTTCATGAGTCTTTTCTCTTCTAAGTGTTGACTTAGACAGTCTCAAAAGATGTGATGCCATTCCTTTGTACATGCTTTGCATGATGCACGATCACTTGCCAGATGGATGATGGTCAGTGATGGTCAATGATGGTTAATAATGGTCAGTGATGGTCAATGATGGTCAGTGATGGTTAATGACGGTCAGTGATGGTCAATTATTGTCAATGATGGTCAGTGATGGTCAATTATTGTCAATGATGGTCAGTGATGGTCAATTATTGTCAATGATTGTGAGTGATGGTCAATGATGGTCAGTTATTGTCAGTGATGGTCAATGATGGCCAGTGATGGTCAATGATTGTCAGTGATGGTCAATGATGGTCAGTGATGGTCAATGATGGTCAATGATGGTGAGTGATGGTCAATGATGGTCATTGATTGTCAGTGATGGTCAATGATGGTCAATGATGGTGAGTGATGGTCAATGATGGTCATTGATTGTCAGTGATGGTCAATGATGGTCAATGACATTGCTGAACTGGTTGACACTCCTACTTAGTTCTTTACATCAAAGAATAGAGGAAGAGTTATGTTTACCGCACTCAGAAAAAAATGACAAATAATCAACAACAGACAAAAAAAAACCAAGGAACAATATATTGTCCGAAGCAGAATCGAATCATATATTGTTCTTTGTTTGTTTTTTCTTTTGTTGATTATTTGTCATTTTTTTCAGAGTGCTGTAAACATACCTCTCTCTTCCTCTGAAATGATTCACTGAACTATAGTCTGGGAAGTTTCCCCCTATAATAATATTCATTTATTATTATTTGTCTCCCTTATTTACAACAACAATGTTATGATATCGAATGGCATGTTTCCCACCTGGCTCCATGACTTCTCTCAAATGTACAAAAGCACTTTAGTTTCTGCAATTAAAATTTACACTTTCTCACTTCATCTTTATCTAAATAAAAATGTTCTCAGCTACTTCTTGTCATCCATATGTTCTTCCTTTAGTTCTTAAGTGGTCTGTTCATTCTTGTGGTCGGCCACATCTGGTCTGTCCACTTCCAAACCACGGAATTCTCCTCAGACACAATATCCACCACAACCACATGAAAATAAGTTGAAAGAAAAGTCGTATTCTTTTTCTTTTTAGATTTATTTATAAAAATAAGCCCTGCGCTGACCACGTAATAGTTGCTTAGGTCCAAAATTTGTTTAAATTCCGGTGTAAGTTTACGAGTAATGAGTCATATTTTTATTACAAAGCCTATGAGTTTTAAAGTGCACGAGTATAGAGGCATTCGACGAAAGGGGTTCCGTTATGTTTATCTATCTATCCATTGTCCTTTCAAGCCAAAGACGGCACATAGGGCAGAACCACAATCTCAAAAACAGAACCCTTGCGTGCCAAAATGGCACATATTGCAGAGATCACTGCATATCAAATCTATGGCTCTGTTTCCATTACAATACTTTTTTACAGTGACAGCTTGTCAAGCCATCAATAAACCTCCTTAGTCGCTTCTTACGACATGCCTGAAGGTCACAGTGTCACTATTCTTCACCTCCCTCATAATGAGGCCCCGGTAACACACGGGTAGTTATGTTTATATAAAAGTAAAAAAACGTAAAGAGCCCCCGTCACGCCAAGTGGCGTATAGGGAATATGGTGTTAGTGACCATAATTTGTACAGACCTCCAGCACATGTGTTTTGGGGTAATGTGGTCGGTATTATGCCCGTACCGCTTTACTTTCCCAGAAAAAAAATCTGACACCCATTCAAGGCTGGGTAAACCCGGAAGCCGTCGGTCAGGATCGAACCCAACCTCTTGTCATTTGTAGTCCATTTCACTAACCACTGAGCTATCGCGGCTCCCGTTATGTTTATATAACTAGATATAATAAACATTTAAATGCATTCTTCTTCTAACTTCCAACTCCCTGTGGTGCACAGGTCTTCAACAAACACTTTACAGTCGTCCTGTTTGACGTCATTATTCTCTTCAGATTGTCCCACATCTTCCCCAACTTATTCATCTGTTTTCATCTGCCTTCTCGTTCCAAACCACTTTGGGATTGTAAGCAAAGTCATGGCATATAATACTTAAGTTGGCTTCTGCTCTGTGTGTGTGTGCGTCCTATCTACCGCCATCGTTTTTGTTGTATATTTATCCACTAGCATTAGTCAATTACTTTGGCATTAATCTAATACTTTCTCATAATTTTATGTTTGTAATTTTGTCATGTCATTTCATTCATGTACTATTTAAGCTATTTGTGTACTAATTTTACTTAATGATGTATTTCTTGTCATTGTTGATTATATCATTACAATTTAATTCACAGTTTGAAACTCAAGATGCAAACACCTATCGACAACGATCTTCACGTCAAAATGAAAGAGTTCCCTTGTTCCTTTAACCTTGCGTGTGCAGAGAGGGTCACTGTGACCGAACTGAAGGTGATGCAAGACAGCATTCTTACTCAACTTGCCGATGAATATGCCATTAAAAGTCAGTTAATCAGAAAAAAGAATCTGTTGTCATGGATTTATTTTCGTTTGAAACGACATGATGATTCTGTAGAACTGAGTAATGGACTTGTCGACCTAACTCAGTGGAACAATATAGCCACCCTGGCCAATCGTTGTTTCATTATGTGGTACACTGGAGATGAGCTGGAAGCTACAAAATGCCAAAATTATCTGGATAAAATAAAAGATAAAGATAATTTTCATGCACTCATCACAGAAGCTAAAGCTGAGCAAGCATATTACTACACCAGGCTTAGGGGGATGGAGAATCTGAAATTAGCAATAAATATATTCTCTGAGGTTGTAGCAGAAGTACCTGATAATTATTTGTGGAAATTTGGCCTTGGCGTAGTCCTTCGGAGAACGACACATCCAAATATTTTCTGTTTGAGTCAGAAACGCTGGCAGATGGATGATTACACTAAAAGAGCTATCGAGTATTTGTTTGAAGTTGCTGACAACAGTGAACATCCCCTCAAGTCCAAGGCTTATTCTCAATTAGTCAAACTTCGGCAGATTTACAGAGTTGGAGAGTTTCCTGAGTACGATAGACTACTTCATGGGCTCAGTGTTACAGATTTGGCGGAGAAAGCTTTAGAACAAGGGGACAATTTGCCATCAGTGCTGATCACTTGTGGTAAAGCATTACGCTGGGAAAATGTAGACGCGTCTATACGTTGTCTTGAGAAAGCTGTTCATATTAGACCTAGTGCAATGTCTTACCATAATCTTGGTAAAAGTTATAAAAGAAAGCATGCGATCAGGCTAAAACAAACAGATTGTATATGTCACCTCAAGAGATTGATACCAGTGCACGGTTTTATAAATCTACAGAAGAAATTCGAGGAAGGGGTAATTTATCTGGGTCCTCCCGAACAGTTAGTGATTCAACAGGAAGCTTAAGTTTTCGACCTGGTGCGGAGAGTCGTGTACGCAGACATTTGTTCAATGAACCAGCTGACATCAAAGAGGTCACAACAAACAGGACATGGGTTAATGTTCAGACCTTTCCGTCTACAGGCAATATTGTCACTAAACAGAGCTGTACGTTTACAGACTATGAATTACAGGCACGAGAACAGAGCACTACGCCTAAATACATGAGCTTCACAAGTGATCAGGGCTGTGTGACCACAGACTACAGATTGGTCAGAGAACAGGACATACCATCTGGACAGCAGAAACAATTTAATTACAGGAAAAATAGAGGCAGAGGGCACACTGATCAAAGTTATCAACAGAAAAGAAGCAGGGATCACAATGATCAGGGTTATCAGCATGAGATAAGAATGGGTAACAGTGATCATCGTTATCAGTACGAAAGAGGAAGAGGTAACAGTGATCAGGGTTATCAGTATGAAAGAGGTAGAGGTGACTGTGATCAGGGTTATCAGTATGAAAGAGGAAGAGGTGACAGTGGTCAGGGTTATCAGTACGAGAAAGGAAGGGGTCACAGTGATCAAGGTTATCAGTATGAGAGAGGAAGATGCAATAGGGAAAAGGGTTATCAGTACGAAAGAGGAAGAGGTGACAGTGATCAGGATTATCAGTATGAAAAAGGAAGAGGTAACAGTGATCAGGGTTATCAGTACGAAAGAGGAAGAGGTGACAGTGACCAGGGTTATCAGTACGAAAGAGGAAGAGGTGACAGTGATCAGGGTTATCAGTATGAAAAAGGAAGAGGTAACAGTGATCAGGGTTATCAGTACGAAAGAGGAAGAGGTGACAGTGATCAGGATTATCAGTATGAGAGAGGAAGAGGTAACAGTGATCACGGTTATCAGTATGAGAGAGGAAGAGGTAGCAGTAATCATGGTTATCAGTACGATAGAGGAAGAGGTAACAGTGTTCAGGGTTATCATTTCGAAAGAAGAAGAGGTAACAGTGATCAGGGTTATCAGTACGAAAGAGAAAGAGGTGACAGTGATCAGGGTTATCAGTACGAAAGAGAAAGAGGTGACAGTGATCAGGGTTATCAGTACGAAAGAGAAAGAGGTGACAGTGATCAGGGTTATCAGTACGAAAGAGAAAGAGGTGACAGTGATCAGGGTTATCAGTACGAAAGAGAAAGAGGTGACAGTGATCAGGGTTATCAGTACGAAAGAGAAAGAGGTGACAGTGATCAGGGTTATCAGTACGAAAGAGAAAGAGGTGACAGTGATCAGGGTTATCAGCGCCATAGAGGACGAGGTCACATCTTTCGGGGAAAAGTAAATTTTGCTCGATCTTACAGCTCACCTCCATCTGATTTGGAGCTTAACAGATCTTACCAAAGAAAAAACAGATAAGCAATTTCGAGAAAGTGGTCACGGGCAAGGAATATCTCCAACACAAACGCAATAAATAAATGCGTAAGAAAGCCTAGAAATGAGCTGCGTTTAAATAAAGATGATGAATATGTAAGAAAAGCTGTGGACTGTTTAAAAAAAGCAATAGATTTAACACATGACAATGGTTTTGCAATTTTAGATTTGGGCAATTTGCTGAAAGCGACTGGAGAAATACGAGAGGCATTAAAACAGTTTAATAGATTAGCCAATTTATATCTTTCAACAAACAACCACAACATATCCGTCATAAGCGCGTTTGAACAAGCTGGACTGTGTTATTTAGAGCTGAGTAAAACTGATGAAGGTGACAATGGGTATGAAGATGAGGGCAAGAAGAAGCTGACACAAGCTGTGAGTCTCGCTGCAGAACTTGTCCTGACTGTGCCAGAGTTACAAGAGAGCTCTCAGAACTTGTGGGCAGCCTACAGAACTCTCATGGAAATAATTGATGGAGTACAGTCTTCACCAAATCAAATTAAGGAGAAAGTCAAACTTCTAGAACTGGCGACAAAGTACAGAGAAATTGTTGACGTTTTACAGAAAGTGCCGGCTTTGACAGGGAACGAACTCAGTGACAAAGAAATTGTTGTCATCGCTATCAAGAGTTATCTTAATCTGGATCAACCTGAGAACGCACTTGCTCTACAAAATATAATCGCAATTAGACCTGATGTTCGTGGATCAGATTGGTGGAATGATGGACCCGCTCGTGAGCTGAGGGTTAATGTTTTACTGCACACCATTTCTACACGTCTGGAAGGGTCCACAGCAAACCCCATCGGTTTGTTCCAACAAGCATTTAAGAGCAAGCTTGGCTTCTGCAATGAAGCGCATGACAATGCAGATTTGAGTGCACTGCCAGGGGATTTCGTTGGTGATGTTTTGATTGTGTTTGATGATGGCAGAGACTTCATAGCAGCCTCCTCCTGTTGTTTGAAGCAGGTGACAGGCTGTCTGTTTGGCCTAAACGTTCAAGAAAATCTGGAGGTTGGTGTAATAGATTAGCAGTTCTCATTTATTTTCCATTTGTTTTGGGTAGAATTCTCTTGGAATTTGCTTGCTGTTGTTGAGTTTGATGTAAAGTTTTATCTCGCAGAAAGTTGAAAGAAACAACTGATTTAGTCAGCAACTGCAGAAATAATTTTTTTTTTTTTTTTTTTTTTTTTTTTGGGGGGGGGGGGGTACTTCATGATGATGATGATGATGACCTTACTCTAAGAGAATATAATCATCAACATGCATAATACTGTCTTGTGTTGTTGAATCTTCTTTGCTTTAAAAAAAACATTTACATTTTGAGGATTTCACGATTGCTGTTACTCTGTATGTTTTGCAACACATCGTAATAGCTCAGGGTATCATGCTGCCTTTATTCTCCATTCCACACAATCCTCCTAACATACTTCTGAAGTGACATAAATGCTGTAAATTTATTTTTTTTTTAGTTTAGGGTTTAAATTCCTGAAAAGAAAAAAAGTCAACAATAATTCGTGGACACATTTGTCTTTAAAAAACCTTGGAGAACATTTGAGAATGCGGCAAAGATGCTGTACATGTGACAAGTGAGATCATTCTTAAAGCTACGGTTCTGCAGCATCAGAAATAAAGTCTAACTTAGCGACAATCAATATAAGCCAAAACCAAGCAGAGAGACCCCTAAGTAACCACATGCGATGAACACCTCATAGCGGAGCTTTGGGTTATATATGTTACATATAACACTGACCGCCTCATTTCGAAAGGATCATCATCATGTGCCATACCGGTTGGCGTAGACGATCATGTCCTTCCACAATATTCTATCTACAGTGCATCGTATCAGTTCTGTTGTTGATTGTTTTCCATGCCATGACACCAAGCTATCCAGTATTTTCTCTCTTTGTCATCCGTGATCTTTCTTTCCTTTTATTTTGCCAGTTGTAACCAAGTATTCCAACTTTTATCTTCTCATGATGTGCCCGAATAATGTTGATTGTTTCTTTCTGATGTTTTTTAGGAGCTGCCTTTTTGTTGGCCTCTTTGAGAACATCCTCATTGATCTTTTTAGCTGTCCAGGGAACTTTCAACATTCTTCTGAGAAATCCCATCTCTGTGGCCACTAATCGTCTTTTCATTTGTTTGTCTACCGTCCATGATTCGCTTCCATAGGTCAGAATTGGTTCTATATAGCACCGATGAACCCTCTTTCTCTTTTCTATCGACATAGATTTGTTGCGTAAGATATTTTTCATTTTCTGAAATGCTATTTTGCCCTGAGCTATTCTGCTTTTTATTTCGGTGCGAGGTAAGACTGATGTCTTGGTAACTGGCCTAATATCATGCTCCTCTGATCACCACAGTCGGCTCACTCTTGATCACCGTCTGATCGCTCGTTGGGGCTGCCTCACCCCTCGTGGCATCAATGTATCCCTGTCCCTCTGAGGACCCTCCTCCCTCCGACTCCACCCTCCCACCTATGGACCGTTCTTCCTATTTCTCTTCTTGGGTCTTCTACTCCTCGTCCATCCCTGCTTTTCATATCCTCTTTGAGTAACCCCCATCTTGCCTTCTTCATCCTAACCCCCCCCCCTCCCCACACCTTTTTCTCTTCTGACTACCTTCATGTCCTTTACCTCTTTATCACTATATCACCTCTCCACCTGGACTGTACGTACGATCTCTCTGCCCACCTCTATTGTTCCTCGTCCTTCCCACCACCTCTCTGCTGATCTACTCCTAGCTCACCCCTCTCCTCTCTATTCGCTTGTAGTCACTACTCATCTATACCTACTATTCCAGTATCCCCCTTATCCTGATGCCCACTTTCATTCCCCCCTTTGTTCTATCATTTCCCTACTTCTTTACCTCCTATGGTTCATACCTCTTGCACACCATCCCCTTATTGCTCCACTTCTTCCAGACTTTCTCTTTTTCCATTCACTTCTGACCTAACGCCTCTCCTCCTATTCAGTTTTCACATACCTGCTTCTTATCCCTCCTCTTCATACCTCCTCCTCTAATACTTCCCTACCTCTCGATAGACTAACTTCCTCCGGACCACCCCTCTATCGCCCTTCTCATTATACCGGCTTTATTATTCTTCCTCTCCTTATCTCTTCCTCCAGTATCCAATCCTTCCTTTCGTTGACCTACCTCTCAACTCTCACAGTTCGAGGCCTTCCATTCTGTAGAGTCCATCTCTCTCGCCCATCGCCTAGTTCACTACTTTGTCGTGTCATTCAATTTCTTTCTTTTAACCTCTCGCGTGATCTCTCACTTCCATTGTTGAGTGATTTATATGTATTGCTTGTCGTGTCCCAGGAGTGTCTTCGTCTATCCCCCTTCCCCCCCCCCCTTTTTGGTTTTCCTGACATTAGATCCGTTTGCTCTCTTAACTCGCCTGTCTTGGTCACGTGTTACTTTCTAGACACGTTCTCTGCGCTCCTAGTCATTCCGACTTGTTTCAGCACGAATTACAGATTTCCTGCTCTGAGCTGAGCTAAGTACATTTTATTATACATTTTTCTATTTTTCTATTTTATATGTCTTGACGCCCATCGTGCCTCTCGTCATGTAATATTCATTTCTCTCTTTTCTTATTTCTGCATCCTACTTTCCTCGTCCTCCACTTGATCATCTAACATGTAGTAATTGTGCTTCACCGCTTGTTGTCGTTGTCCCTGTATTCTGAAGAAGGCCACAGGCCGAAACGTCAGTATTGTGTTCTGTTCTTTATTTGTAAAGCTGTCACCATACCTTGGAATGTTTAGCACACCCCACCACTGGCTCGTTATTATTGTGCCCAAGTATTTCAGATGTTGTACTTGTTTCAAATTTGTCCTGTTTATTTTTATGCTGCATGCTGGTGATGATTGTTTCGTCGATGTAACGATTAGTTCTGTTTTCTTACTATTCAGACTGAGACCTTTCTTGTTTTGTTTTTTTGTTTTTGTTTTTGTTTTGTATTCTTGTTTTTCTTTGAAATGATGCTTATCTGTATTGTACGAACAAATACTTCATGATCATACTTTGTTAACATTCATATTTGTTGAAGCGTAACCACATTCTGAATATAAAAGCCCGTCTCAATAGGATCGATACACTACACTCTGACGTCAGAAACAAAACACAGAAACATATTTTCTTCAAACCAAATCTGTTTTTATGGTGTTTCGATATTCCGATTGCTTACAATGAATGATGATATCGTATGACGAGGAACAGATGGCTGTGCTCACTTTCTGTGCGGTTTCGCCTTATGTCTTTTGGCGTGTGCTGATACTGCTATGATGGGGACTGCAAAATGCATTTCTTTGTTTGGGAGATGAGATATTAATTTGGATGATTCCACTGGCACTGACAGTTGAGCAATTATTGATTTTAATTCGTTTGCAGTGATACCGAAGACTTCCATAACCACACCCATATCCATAGCCATATTTTTCTTCCTTTAAAAAGTTAATAAGAGACAACAGTTTAAAACAAACAAATCTAAAATTACAGGAAAACAATCAGTAGAGACCAATCAGTTTGCTTCAGTTGCAGCACATTTCAATTAATGAAATATACTATGACTAAAATTGTGTCATCCCCCGAACTACATGGAGTATTATGTCGAGTTATCATTTGTACAAGCAAAAAATGGTATTATGATAAGTAATGGATAAATAATGGATCGCCTTCACTGCAGTGAATTTCTGTTTAATATTTGTTTCCTAAGTAGAGGTTAATATGAAAACATAGCACATACCTCAATGTTTCTTTCTTAATTTGTGACTCAAAGTTTGAGTTTTAAAGAATTTATTTTGTACTGGTGAAACGCCCTCTGATAAATTAGTTTTTTTATTTTACAAATTGCAACATAAAGTTACCACAATTATCTTCATTTTAAATTATTATTTGGCAGGGAATTCCCCAAGATGGCTCTTTTCGAGAAGAAACACAGTTAGAGGAACTGCTCAAATATCAAGTTGTTGTAATAGTCTTTGGACATGAAACTACGCAAGTATCATTTTTATTTTGATTGACGTGAAAAGAAGTGATATTTGCTGCAAATTGAAAGTAGAACAAGTTAGATTTCATAAAGACAAAAATGGTTAGAAGTTTATACACAGATGATATACAATTTTATGTAGAGCCAGTCTTAACATATGGATGTGAATTATGGACAATAGGAATACAGACAAGAAAATAAATCACTGGAGTCTGTAGAAATGTTGTTTTACAGAAGAACGTTGAGAATACCATGGGCAACTAAGAAGAGTAATGAAAACGTTCTGAAGCTTTCAGCTAATTTCCAATATTAGGAAGAAACAATCATCATTTTTTGGCCATGTAATGAGAAGAGAACAACTGGAATATATTGTAACAACTGGAAAAATTGAGGGACGAAAAGATAGAGGGAAGCAATGAGAAAAAATAACAGACAGCTTAAGAGAATGGCTTGGCAGAAGGTCAACAACAGAAATGACAGATAGCTGCCGAGATCGAAAGTTGTGGAGAGACATAATCACCTACGCCAGCAGGCCCTGTACTTGATGATGATGATACAAACGTAGATATGTGAAGTATATTGAATTAGTCGTTAGACAAGTTTATATTAATGTAGGTTTTGAATGAAAATTGTGTTGATCCAATTCAACATTTATGCGGTCTTCAGCATATCTCTGTTGTCGGGGCTGCTCACTTTTGTGTAAGACATTACCCTTTCCACCTACACTACATAGTACCCTATCTTTTCCGTTTTCTTAATGAACCCCACTCTGAGACTTCTCACTCTTTTCTCTTTTCGAGTACCTCTTATTTTTCTGGTCTATTCTTTCTCCTTTGTGGATGCACACCAACTAGACACTTCTGGGGATGTAGGCTGTATTCGTACATTTCACATGCTTGTGTACGCACACATAAGGGTGTAGCTGTATATATGGGTATGTTCTTGTGTGTATGCGTATATATATATATATATATATATATATATATATATATGTGTGTGTGTGTGTGTATGTTTATAAGAATACGTACATATGTATATATATGTGTGTGTGTCGGTGCGTTGATACGTATAGACATTGCCGGTGTCGAGTTAGTCCAGGTAACCTAGACAATGTCCCCCTACATAATTTTAGAACCCTCTCATCTGTTTTTAGACCCGCCCATCGGTTGGACAAGCGTGTACCCCGCATCACGAGTTCTTTCTCCCTCTGGCCACGACACAGGGAAGACATTTTTATTTTTGTTCCTCGTACTGGTTCGAAATTATTTTGTTTGGATGCTACATTATTAATTAGTTATGTAGGATTTATCTTTAT
The DNA here is from genome assembly GCA_032433765.1 of Megaustenia siamemsis. Lineage (NCBI taxonomy): Eukaryota > Metazoa > Mollusca > Gastropoda > Stylommatophora > Ariophantidae > Megaustenia > Megaustenia siamemsis. Next base: position 43,996 of record JAVIAB010000011.1, read on the forward strand.
TTACTTACATATTTGTGTGTGTGTGTGTGTTGTTTGTTTGTTGTTCCTGCTGAAGGCCTATTGCGTCAAAACGTCGTTCAAATTTGTGTCGTCTATCAATTACGTAAGGCTTTAACCATACCATTTTGCCAATTTTTTTCACTTCTTCACATGCAGCTTTACTGGGGAAGGGGGGGCGCCTCGGTAGCCTAGTTGAGAAAACCACCCGACTGGATTACCGACGTTCGGACAACCCGTGTTCGATTCCTGCTGGAAGCAGTGTGAGTTGTACTCGTGGTTGGAGAAAAAAATACCCCCACGGTCGACCCAGCCGTTGGCAGAAATGGGTACAAGGGTTTTACCCTGGGAAGGTGAGCAATGTCGCCTCGCATCGTGAGTTTCGATGCTTGAAACGACACTATTCACAAATCTCCGAACATTTCTGGATTGGCAGCCGAGCACATATGGGTTAAAACTCGCGTGCAAAGACGCTGATTCAAGACTCGTACTTTACCTTCACCTTTATTCTGACATAATTATACAGGTTTTTAATTAATAAGAAAATAAATCTATTTCAAATAGAACCAAATAATTAATTTTGATGCACAGAAATAAATTTATTATAAACTGATTTTGAATTAGAAATATGTTCGTGTTCCTTAGATTAAATATTTCTTGTTCTTATTTCAGAAATCCAGCATTTGAATCTATGCTCAAGTTAGTGGCCACAAATGAGAGCATCCAGGGGCCCACTAACCAAAGGATCTTGGTAATTGATGCAGGACTCAAGGATGGTCAGGTGCCAAAACACCTGGCAGATTACGAGTGCTTCAAACTACAAGACATTGGAGGCCTTGGAAACATAAACCAAAGTCCTGACGTTGGAGATAATGGAGACAATATTTCTTATGTTGACATTTTAAGAGATCGTTTCCATGGAGATGTAAATGCCATATTGAAACTCTTCTGCTTCCTGATTGGTCACAGTTGTCTTGTTCTTGAATAATTGGACACCCAAAAATAAAAATGATAGAAAGTGTCATTTCTCCAAACAAAAATGCCAAGTCATTCAGATGTCATATTGTCTGGCATGGGTTGTCATGGATTTCTAGTTTCCTATGCGTATATTATTGAGCTCTATCACTTAAGTTGTTTAACTTCCCGCATACGGGCATACCGTACTGTCCAGGGCCATATTGCATCTAAGCAAATGCCTATAAAGGCCAAATTTACCAACATAAGTAAAGGTAATCTGTAACCAGTATCCTGTTTTTGTTACCTGAAAGTCTTTCAGTCAATATGTTGACATACATGAATAGCCGGGAAGAAAACTACTCCAAAAATATATGTATCTTGAATACACGATAACTGACTTGTTCTTAGAAAAATAAGCTATTCTCCTTAAAATATTCAACATTGTAAATGATATCAACGTACAGCATTTCTCATTTTGGTGCTTTCTAAAAAAAATGTCGAAATGGAACTCAGTTTGAGCTTTGTATTAACTCGATCCGTACGGAAGTTTTTTTTTTTATATCGATGCAATGGAAGAGATTTCAGAGACAAAATTTGTAATTCTTTTGAGAATCAATCTACATTTAATTTACATATAACATATTATATATGAGTTTTTATATAATTGAACAAGGTATTATATTTTACTAATACCAAGATGATACAAGACATGTAAAAAATATGGTTTGATGACGGTTCACACTAATCAAATTGAGAGTGGCGCACTATGCGGCGAAACGTACGTGGCCGAAATCGGCATGACGCACAGAGCGGTGAAACGTACGGAAAGAGTTAATACTTCAAACTGTGCCCAGTTGTATTTTCCAAACATCTCAAACATTTTACTGGTTGCTGTTTGCTTCAGTGGTCAGACTTTATTACAATGTATGCAAGAACCTTTACTGTGCCCGTAGTCTATATTATCAGCGCTATGGTGTAAAGTGATATTGAAGGGATGTTGCTGACGAGAAATGTAAAACTGAACAAATAATCCAAGTGTATTTTTGATTGTTGATCCTTCCACTGTTGTTATACGGCACACAGGACTCACAGAGACATCCACCACTTCACTGAAGCAGACAGCTGCCTTCATACTAGATTCCAGAGTTCTAGTCTGAATGAGCCATGGTCGCAAAAGAAGAAGAAGACACCCATCAATTATCTCTATTCTGGAATAGCTGTTCGATTAGAGTCTATGCCATCCAACCATCTGGAATAGCTGTTCGATTAGAGTCTATGCCATCCAACCATCTGGGATAGCTGTTCGATTAAAGTCTATGCCATCCAACCATCTGGAATAGCTGTTCGATTAGAGTCTATGCCATCCAACCATCTGGAATAGCTGTTCGATTAGAGTCTATGCCATCCAACCATCTGGAATAGCTGTTCGATTAGAGTCTATGCCATCCAACCATCTGGAATAGCTGTTCGATTAGAGTCTATGCCATCCAACCATCTGGAATAGCTGTTCGATTAGAGTCTATGCCATCCAACCATCTGGAATAGCTGTTCGATTAGAGTCTATGCCATCCAACCATCTGGAATAGCTGTTCGATTAGAGTCTATGCCATCCAACCATCTGGAATAGCTGTTCGATTAGAGTCTATGCCATCCAACCATCTGGAATAGCTGTTCGATTAAAGTCTATGCCATCCAACCATCTGGAATAGCTGTTCGATTAAAGTCTATGCCATCCAACCATTATTTATTATTATTTATTGTTTATATGAATATTCTTATTTTTATTTTATTGAATATATTTTTGTTAAGAAAAAGTGAGTCATCATTCAAGAAAGTTTGAGAAGCACCGTACAACACTAGTTTTCAATTTAAAACTCAATTTGTAACTGAAGAAGTGTTCATGACCAGTGGTACAAAAGGACAAAGTAATATTTTGGTACATCCTGTAACATTAATATTTTGTGAAATGCAATTATATGTGCCTTGCCTTTGTACTGCTTCTATTTTTTAATGGACATTTTGCCAGGCAGTCATAAAATATTTGTATATATTGAACTGATATAAAACAGACTGTCATTAAAAAATATTGACCATTCTGAACGACAGAAAACACATTGTTCAGCAACATTGTCCGTCTCAAATTGTGGTAAACTTCTTCTTCTTCTTTCCTTCCTCATCTGCCTTTCAGCGTCAAGGGAGATATAATTTGCGGTCTTTTGCTCTTCTGTTCGCCTCTGCTGCTGTTATGTTCCTAGTGCTTCTAATATTCCAGCGATTGTTGTAAACACTGTCCCTAAACCATTATACATCTTCAATCATAGAGAACAGACTCTAAAATGTCTTTTACTGTTGCAGTAAAATATTTTACCTTGTGATTTAAATAAATCTTGTATCCATCATCATCATCGGGTTGCGTGTCCTCTGTAGAACGTTCGTAAAGTCTCACAAAACTTTGTATATAGAAAACGTTTGAAAAAAAGTAAATAACGTCATAAAAAATATAATATGCATAAATAGTGATTAAATTAGATACAATAGTTACTGCTATGGTTTAATGCTGTTGTGAGCAATCTGGGAAAGCACCAATAGCATATTCATTGCAAAAGGTGTTGGAAATGTCCACCACTGGCTTCAAGACATGACTGTACACGTCTCTTCATATTGTCAAATACCTTCTGTAACGTGTCTGTTGTTATTTCTTGAATTTTAATTCTGACTGGTTATATCATGTCCTGAATTATGCGTATATTACTTTTGAAAACATTTCCTTTCAAGAAACCCCATAGATAATAATCTAATGGAGTTAGATCTGGAGAACGAGCAGCCAAATTCCACGTGATATTATGTGATTTGTGCAAATTTCTTCTAAAAAAATGCAGTGATGCTCTAGCTGTGTGCAGTTGCACCATCATGCTGGAACCACGCTTCCTCAATTTCATGTTCATTCAGCTGTTCTAAAAAAAGGTTCCAGTATGTCAGTACGGTACCGATCGCATTAATAGTGTTGTTGAAGAAAATTGGTCCAATTAAACGTTTTCTACCGAAGGCACACCATACCCCAATTTTTGCACCGTGTAGAGGCACTTCATGAAATGTACTGAATTAAAACTGCTATAAATACGATTATTTTGGCTATTAACGCATCCAGATAGATGAATCCATGCCTCATCAGAGAAGAATGTTACATCAAGAATTGATTCGTCTTCTTCAGCTAAAAATGCTTGAAACCACGTGAAATAGTTGACCCTGATTGATAGTCACACTCTTTTAGCTCAGAAAACATAAATCCTGTATGGATACCAATGTAACTGGTGTTCACTGATACGTTCACTTGTTGCAACATATTCCTTAGGGACTTGCTTGGACTTTCAAGATTATGTCTTGGATATCTAGACATTTTTCTTCAGACACAGCAGGCCAACCAGATCGCGGAGCATCTCCCACATTTCCCGTAGCACGAAATTTATTTAACAAATTTCTAACCGTAATGCGATGAGGAGGTGTTTATCAGGAAATCTTGCTATAAATCTTTGAACAACCTTCTGTGTGTATCGACCGTCATTTTGAAACACTTCTTCAGAATGTAAAAAATTATTTCTTCCGTTAATAACATTATTCTGTTTTGAGTGCAAATAATTACTCCAGCAGACGACAGTCATTCACTTCATTGTGCTTCACGATGGACTGTGCAGCACATGATGACGTCATTTACTTATTTTTTTCAAATGTATACTATATAGAAAGTGTAGTGAGACTTTACGAACACCCTGTATAAAGAATCTCTCTCTCTTGTCACCCCACCATTTCCTCTGTTTTCATCTTATATCATTGCAATGTCTAACAGAATAACAGACCAACTGCAAATTGTATCATACATCTGTATTTTCCAAGCCCGTGCACTAGCGCGCGCCCACTAGGAGAAATCTGCACTTTGAATCATGCTTGCAAGTAATATATAAAAAAAAAAATCATTAAAAACTTGCAATTTCAACATTAGAACTTAACGTAACAAATGAAAAACCGTTTTCATTTAACAATTTCAATTTTAGAAAATGCATTAGTCAAATGTAATCGCAAAACAGACAAAAATAAACTTGCTGTTCCTATGTACCTTCTTCCAGGTTGAGGTATGAAACTAACACAGACTTCCAAGAATAGTGATTTTGCTAACGAGAAACTGAGCCAAAGTACTTTTCAACGGTCGGCATGTCAGAGAGATCAAAAGTATGATGTAGCTTTCTCTTTCGTCTCAGTATATGAACGAAAGGTGGATTTGTAACTTTTAAAAGTGCCGCCAATAACCAACAGTTGTAGATAGAACGATCTCTGCAGTTCTTTTGCTGGTACGGTTCTTTCAATGTCACCAGTATTGTCAAAGAAGTGTCATTTCAATTGTAACTTTAATTTTCGGAATAGAAAACAATCTGGGAGACAAATCTGGGGAATAAGGTGGATGCTTGAGAACACACATCTGTTTTTGGACCAAAAATTCGTGTAAACTACCGCTCTGCACGTCTGTGCATTATCATGAAGAAGGGAAAAAAAAGACTACCAGGTGTTGAATACTCTGGTGACACTCGGAGAATATTTGTCAACAGGCGTTTCAAGGTACTTTAATCAACTTTGGCACTAACAATCCGTCCCTCTGGAATAAATCTTTGTGTGTGGATAACTCCTTTACTGTCGAAGAAGCACATCAACGTTGTGAAACATCACTTTCGACGTTTGGAAACAACGTAATTTTACATTGGGATGATGATGATGACGACCTCCACTGAGCACTTTGGCGCTTAGTTGTGGGATCATAGCGGAAAATATCCATGTCTCATCCTCTGAAACAATCACGTTTAAGAAATGTTAATTTTTGCGACACGCTTTAATGATGTCTTTTGTGCCCTCAACAAGATAATGTTTTTGGTCATCAGACAACCAATGTGGTACAAACGTAACAATGTACCCCTAACTAGGTTTAACTTCTAAATAATTCTAAATAAGCTGAAAACCCCCTTATTTCTCAAATGTTAGAGCGGCAAATGCGATTGGAATATCTTGTTCAGGTTCTTTTTGAGTTGGGGAGAAGTGCTAGTGAAACGGTTAGTGGTCTGGTCTACTGAGGACAGGACGGATTAACCCGATAGATGGTTTATATAATCAAGTAACTTTAATGGTACCCGAGTTTTCTTGTTCTCCCAGAACAGAAAGGTAGTATCGTGTAATGATGATCACGTTTTTCTGTCTCTCCTCCGTCCCTCCAAAAGAAATGTGCCAATCGTAGATAAATATGGGCATTATCATCATGTTCTCTATGATCGCAGGACAAATTCACTAACATAGAATTATGGAAATGTACCAGTTAAATACCAGTGGACAAAGAGATACTGTGAAGACGATGGCGCTGGATAGGACACACATTGCGGAAGCCAAATAAGAGTATTACATAACAGGCTCGATTTGGAATCCCCAAGGAAAAAAGACAAAGAGGAAGACCACAATATTCATGGAGAGGACAGATAGAAGCAGAGATGAAGATGATGGAGAAGACATGGAATAATCTTAAAAGAATGGCAAGAACAGAAAAAAAAAACTTGGAATGGTTGCTGAAGACCTATGCTCCACAGGAGTTGATAGGAAGAAGAAGAATAAAAAGACAATCATGTTCTCTCTATCTCTATACGTCACACTCGCGGCGTTGCAAGTTTTAGATAATAATTTTATTTTAGAGGCCTGGAGAACAGAGTTATACTATTCTTGCTGTTATCTTCTTTAACTCTGTCAATCATAAACTCAATGGTGCAGCCACGTTCATTGTATAATGGTAACGGTCAAACTGAAATCGCGAACTTTTTCTCACCTCGATATCGCAAGGTTACTTCGACCTATTCAACATTGATCGTTCACATGTCGGTCAGCGGCGGAGTTGGCCACAACGTAGAGAGTGGTCGCTTTACATGTATACAAAACACATAGAGTGGTCGCTTTACATGTATACAAAACACATAGACTACTTGTGTACTTATATAAGTTGTTTGATTCCGATCTTTTAGATTGACCATTAACCTGAAAATTTGAGATAAAAAGATTACGGCAATTACGGATGTAAAATAGTTTTCAACTGTTGCTCTAAATTATCATACTTATAATGACATCATAATATCTGAGGTGTGTGGATTGTTAGGTATGAATAAAATATAGTTTTACTGTTAATTAGCAAAGAAGCCATATTTAGCATGAGAACATTGATTGAAAAGCACATAGAAGTAAACAAACCAATATATGCCTGCTTCATAGACTACACCAAAGCTTTCGATAGAATACACCATAATCAACTTATAGACTGCCTAAAGGATATAAATCTAGACGACACAGACATACGACTAATATGTAATTTGTACTGGAGCAAACAGCAATAATAATATATAACAAGGAGAACTCTACACGCATGGACATAAAAAGGAGTAAAACAAGGATGCATCCTATCACCAAGCTTGTTCAATTTATACACTGAGCAAATCTTTAAAAACATCTCAGAAATGCCAGCCTAAACATTAATGGAAAGATAATCAATAACATAAGATATGCTGATGATACTGTTCCACTAGCAGAAAATCCTAAAGATCTACAACAATTACTTAATGAAATAAACATGATAAGCAAAAATATGGACTAGATATGAAGGAATACATCTGGAGACAGTCCAGAGCTACAACTACCTGGGGCATACTATGATAGAAAATGTAAAATTGAAATAAATAAAAGAATAGGTTTGGCAAAAATTAATTTTAATACCATGAAAAATATACAAACAACAAAACAAATATCACAGGCTGAAACTAAGAATGGCAAAATGTTACATTTTCTCAATATTCCTGTATAGTGCAGAAACATGGACATTAGACAAGAAAACAGAACAGAAAATTGAAGCCTTTGAAATGTGGATTTATAGAAGAATATGTAGAATTAGATGGAAAGAAAAGAAAACAAACGATGAAGTTTTAAAACAACTGAAAATGAAAAGAGAACTACTAAATACAATTAAGACAAGACAAATGAAATTTTGGGGGCATGTTAAAAGATACAACAGCCTACGAAAATTATATTGGAAGGGAAAATACAAGGCAAAAGAGGCAGAGGCAGACGAAGACTAACATGGACGAGTAACATCAAAAGATGGACAAGTCAATCTATGACAGCCTGCACCATCAAAGCAAGAAACAGAGTAGAATGGCGATCCATGGTAGCCAACCTTCGTTGCGGAGAAGGCACTCGATAATGATGATGATGATGATGATGTTAATTAGCATTTCTTAAAGTTTGTTCATTTTTTTTATATGACGCAGTGCAGTGATTTTATGGACGTTTTATATAAGCTTGTCTTCAACTGTCTACACTTCTTTAAATGTTATAACAGAGATCTAAAGCTTAATGTTTGATCCATTGTTGCTATGACAGTCATGGAAATGATTCTTGATACTAAACCTAGGTCTCATACACATTACAATGTTGACAGAGACAGACACAGACTGATATCGGACGGGCAGGCAGGTAGGTGTCGTTATTGTAGGTTTGATCTTCTTGAACATCGAAGCCTATCTTACCGGTCTAATTACAGGACTTGAATTATATCACAACGGGCTGGAGTACTGTGACTGGTTGTACACCGACATTGAACTCATTGATCTGGAATGTTATTGTGTTTTGTATTCTGATAAAATACGAGAAGAGTGGTGGCCCCCGAAGTATCTCTGAATATACGCCACCGGCTGAGGCACAACGCTATGACATAGCATCAATACATGTGTGCTGCAACACACACACGCCCACACACATACACTCACACGTACATATGCACACTTATATACATGCACACATACACATGCACACCTACACATGCACACTTACACATGTACACATACACAAAAACAAACAAAATACGTAATGAGTAATGTGTAAAGGCAAGGGCTGCACAATATTTTATTACTTTCAGTTTCAATTTCGTTTGGGAAAACCCAATAAGTTATTTTTAGTAACAGAGTGGAATTTTTGCTTAACAATTGTAATCAACATGTTCCTGTTGTATTGTTATAGATTATCGTTCATTAGTTATTTATCTGTTATAATTTTACCGACAGTTATAAATGGATGTTAGTGTTCCTGTCTTTCACGTGATATAATTCGTGTTCTATCATTATATTATTGCTGAAGCTGTGACACCCCACACGATAAGACATGCGACGAGCAGTGTTGGTTGGGTGGGGGGTATCTTTTTTTATCTTGGGTTATTTTTCTTGTCTTGGGGTATTTTTCTTGTCTTGGGGTATTTTTCTTGTCTTGGGGGGTATTTTTCTTGTCCACACTTGAGGTCACTATATCTGAGTTTCTCCATTTCATGTATCTGATTTATCTTCTTCTATTTCTTTTAAAACAACACACACACAAAATAACAATACCTATTTTCCAATGCCATACACCAACGAATGATTAGGAAGATTTAGTTAAAGATGAATTATATAAACAGTTGCAATGTTAGATAGATGGAAGAAGAACCAGATATATTATCCCCGTCTTATTATCGATCATAAATCTTCAACATACACTATCCAAATCGTCATATTATATATGTATGTTCTGTATGTCATTCTCGATTGCTTTATGTCTTTCCTATCTTATTCATCTCTATTTCCACCAACCTTCTCCAAGTATATGTTAGCCTTTTCCTTCATTTCCCCACCCTTTTGGAATTAAAAGAAAAAAGACATGACGTATACAACTTTAATTTGGCTTCTGCTGTGTGTGTGTGAACATAGCGCCCCCTACCCGACGAGGTGGCTGCTTTGGAGTCCCCATTAACGTCGTTGTCTGCAGGTATCGCCTCTTCTTGACATAACCATTCTCTGCAATATAAGAAAGGTAATTTGTCATTCCTTTCCTTCTTGGCAATGATTGTACTAGTCATAGATAACAATCATTCCCTCTACAATAGAGATCACTTGCCTGCCATCACGAAGTGGGGTCCATAACCGACACAACCGATAAAGACCAACGAGGACATTCTCAAAGAGGCCATCACAGAAAGGGAGCTCCTAAGAATTAACAGAAAGAAACATCGACAATTTTTTCGGACACATCATGAGATGATGAAAGTTGGAATACTTGGTTACATCTGTCAAAATACAGGAAAAGAGAGATCATGGATGATAAATTGAGAAGATACTAGATAGCTTAGTGCCATGGCATGGAAAAGTCAACAACAGAATTGATACGATTCACAGTGGACAGAGAATTGTGGAAGGACATGATCGCCTATGCTAACCAGTACGATATTGATATGTGTGTATTTGTGCAATCTACCGCCATCGACTTTGCCACACTTTTGTCCCTTTGACGTTTTATCGTACTTTTTCATAGTTTTATGTTTGTAATTCTGTCATACCATTTCATCCATGTGTTGTTTATGATATTTATATCATTATTTTACTTAATGATTATTTCTTGTCATTGTTGATTATATCATTACAATTTTAATTCACAGTTTGAAACCCAAGATGCAATCACCTATCGACAACAACGATCTTCTAGACAAAATGAAAGAGTTCCCTTGTTCCTTTAAACCTTGCGTGTGCTGAGAAGGTTCCTGTGGCCAAACTTAAGCAGTGCAACACAACCTTCTTACTGACTTGCCAATGGATATGTCATTCAAAGTGAATTAACCATGATAAAAATCTGTTATCATGGATTTATTTCGTTTGGAAAAACATGACGATTCTGTAGAACTGAGTAATGAACTTGTCGACCTAACTCAGTGGAACAATATAGCCACCCTGGCCAATCGTTGTTTCATTATGTGGTACACTGGAGATGAGCTGGAAGCTAGAAAATTCAAAATTATCTGGCTAAAATAAAAGATAAAGATGATTTTCATGCACTCGTCACAGAAGCTAAAGCTGAGCAAGCCTATTACTACAGTAGACTTGGAGGGACGGAGAATCTGAAATTAGCAGAAATATACTCTCCGAGGTTGTAGCAGAAGTACCTGATAATTATTTGTGGAAATTTGTCCTTGGCCTAGTCCTTCGGAGATCGACACATCCAAATATTTTCTGTTCTAGTCAGAACGTTGTGACGTGGATGATTGCACTAAAAGAGCTATTGAGTATTTTGTTTGAAGTTGCTGACAACGGTGAACATCCTCAGAAGTCGATGGCTTATGCTGAGTTAGTCAATCTCCGACAGGTGTACGAGGTTGGAGAGTTTCCTGAGTACGATAGACTACTTCATGGGTTCAGTGTTACAGACTTGGTGGAGAAAGCTTTAGAACAAGGGGACAATTTGCCATTAGTGCTGACCAATTGTGGTAAAGCATTACGCTGGGGAGAGTGGATGAGTCTATACGTTTGCTTGAGAAATCTGTTCATTGGCCAAGCTCAATGGCTTACCATTATCTTGGTAACAGTTATAAAAAGAAGCATACGATCAGGCTAAAGCAAAAATTGTATTTATTTCCTCAAGATAATAATGATCAGCTCATAGAAGACGAGGTCATAATGCCCCAGGTTTCAATTCCATGGAGGACGAGGTCATAATGACCTGGGTTATCAGTTTCCAAAGAGGACGAGGTCGCATTGGTCTTGGTCATCAGCTCCATAGAGGACGAGGTCGCGTCTTTCAGGAAAAAGTAAATTTTGCTCGATCTTACAGCTCACCTCCATCTGATCTTGAACTTAACAGATCTTACCAAAGAAAGGTAGATAACCAATTTCGAGGATGGTCGCGGCAAGGAACTTCTTCAGCGCAAAACGCAATAAATAAATGCGTAAGAAAGCTAGAAATGAGCTGTGTTTAGATAAAGATGATGATATGTAAGACAAGCTGTGGACTGTTTTAAAAAAGCAATAGATTTGGCAAATGAAAATAGTTCTGCAATTTTAGATCTGGGCCTTTTGCTGAAAGCGACTGGGGAAATACAAGAGGCATTAAAATATTTTTAATAGATTGACCAATTTATATCGTTCAATAAGTGACCAGAAAATATCCTTCATAAGCGCATATGACAAGCTGGACTGTGTTATTTAGAGCGAGCAAAACTGATGAAGGTGACAATGGGTATGAAGATGAGGGACAAAAAAAAGCTGACCCAAGCTGTGAGCCTCGCTGCAGAACTTGTCCTGACTGTGCCAGAGTTACAAGGAGCTCTCAGAACTTGTGGCTGCCTTCAGAACTCTCATGGACAAAATTGATGGAGAAAAGTCTTCACCAAATCAAATTAAGGAGAAAGTCAAACTTCTAGAACTGGCGAAAAAGTACAGAGAAATTGTTGACGTTTTACAGAAAGTGCCCACTTTGACAGGGAACGAACTCAGTGACAAAAAAAATTGTTGTCATCGCTATCAAGAGTTATCTTAGTCTGGACCAACCTGAGAACGCACTTGCTCTACAAAATATAATCGCAATTAGGCCTGACGTCCGTGGATCAGATTGGTGGAATGACGGACAGGTTCGTGAGCTGAGGCTTCATGTTTTACTACAAGCCATTTTGCACGTCTGAAAGGTGCCACTGAAAACCCCACTAGTTTGTTCCAGCAAGCTTTAAGACCAAATACGGCATCTGCTATGAAGCGCATGACAATGCAGATTTGAATACACTGCAGGGGATTTTGTTGGCGATGTTTTGTTTGTTTTTGATAATGATGGAGGTTCCACGGCAGCCTCTTCTCGTTACTTGAAGCTGGTGGCAGACTTTCTGTTTGGACTAAAAGTTCAAGAAAATATGAAGGTTGGTGTAATAGACTAGCAGCTCTCAATTCTTTTGTATAGGATTTTATTTGCATTTGCTTACTGTCAATGATACACCGATCTTTGGTTTGTCGTCGATTATTTATTTCACTGTGGAAACATTTTATTTATTTATATGTACCTAGGTCTTGAATGGTTGGTAGGAAGCTAGTAACAGATTTGAGAGACAGCTGCAGAAATGGAAAGTTGGGAGGGGAGATATAATCACTATGCCAGAGTGCGTGGTAGTGGTGATGATAATGACCTAGCTTGAAGGAAATATAATCATCAAAATCCTTATTTATTGTCTTGTGTTGTTGAATCTTCATTGCTTTCACAAACATTTATCTTTTGAGGATTTCGCTATTTAGGTTAATTGGTAGGCTTAACATCACATGGTGGTATAGCAGGGCATCATGCTGCCTTTATTCTCCATTCTATATATTTCTCTAAACGTACTCCTGAAGTGGTATAAATCAGTCTTTTTTCAGTTTCGTCTTTCAATTCTTTTTTTTTTTTCAGGTCAACAAAGAACAAGACAAAGAACATTATTTGGTAAAACATTAGAGACCACTTCAATGTGCCAACGATGATATACATATGACAAGTGAGACCATTTCTAGAGTTTTATGGTAGTATAGCATGAGCAACAGCAATAAGGTCGAACTTTGCCACGATCAACAGACTCCAAACCAAGCAGAGAGAATCGTAACGGTACAAGATCAAGACTTATGGCGAAGGTGAAAAATACTATTGTAAAAAATAGAGAAGAATCATCATTAGTTTTTATTTATTTAATTGCTGAAAAGACTGTGGCGTAAAAGGAAACCATTCCAGTAACTTTCAAGCATAAGTAGAAGTCCTGAATATCAAGCCCTGCATCTGAAATTGACTTAAAGGAGAAATGTAAAGAAGAATCGGAAACGTAAATTACGAGACTTGAATCAACGTCTTAGCATGCGAGTTTTCACCCATATGTGCTTGGCTGCCTATCCAGAAGTGTTCGGAGACTTCTCCATAGTGTCGCTTCAAACATCGAAACTCATGATGCGAGGCTGCATTCCTCACCTTCCTAGAGTACTACCCTGGTACCCATTTCGGCCAGCGGCTGGGTTGACCGCCATGGTATTTTTTTTCCCCCAATCACGAAGACAACTCACACTGCTCCCAGCGGGAATCGAACACGGATTGTCCGAACATCGGTAGCCAGTTGGGTGGTTTTCCCAACTAGGCTACGAGGCCCCAATGAAATAAAAAAAAAAGAAGAAAACTTACTTTTTACATACGCTCTGTCAGTAGTTAGTCCAGTTTATGAGTCCTAGAAATGCTGACCTGAATGACATAACAGCAAAGTCTAAAATTCAAGCAGCAGCATTAAAATGATGAGCCAGACAAGTAACGAAGGAAAATGGTAAACTGTACCAGCCAGACACAAGTATAAGTTGTGAGGAGTAAACATTGTCGGAACAAATGCACAAATAAAAGGTATGCGGATCACCAGTCACCATAAAAAAAAAAATGTAAAAAAGTAAAGAGCCCCGTCACGTCATGTGGCATATAGGGAATATGGAGTTAGTGACCACAATTTTCATAACAAATATACCTACTCCCATATCAGAAGAAAAGAGCAAGTAATTGTTATTTACTTGGAAGAGCTCATAACGAATGGGAGAATCATTTCTCAATATCCCATAGACAGGAACCGCTGTTAAGTTGGGCTGTGGCATCATCAAAATGACAGTCCCACACCTGTAACAAAGATATCCAAGAAAAGATTCGTCAACGCTCTTGTTTACGTCACTAGCATCATGCACAAGATGTATAGTGACGTCACTAGCATCATGCACAAGATGTATAGTGACGTCACCAGCCGTGAGTCAAAACTGTTTACTTTGAATTTATTAAGTCTGACGTATAAAACGTGATGTAGTTATAATTTCGTAATGTTTATTTCAAAAAACGTGTTTGTGACTGTGGTGACTTCATATGTATATCAGTTCTATCTTATTGAATTCCAGGAATGTGTTTTGTGTGATTTTCTTCAGTGTTTCTTTTTTTTAAAATTATTGTTACAGATTTATGGAAAATATTAAAGATCACTGGCCACCTCATTTCTTAACTGTGATTTATAATAATGTAATGTCGAACATGGAAGCAAAGAGAAAATATACCAGACAGCTTAAGAGAATCGCTTGGAAGAAGGTCAACAACGGAAATGATAAACAACTGTCGAGATCGAAAATTGTGGAGAGACATGATCACCTACGCCAGCAGGCATGGTGCTTGATAATGATAAAGTTAGAACACTTCATGATCTTATTTCGTTAACATTCATAGCAGCATTAGCTGTAACACTTTTCAAAAGATAAATCTTCAATTGGATAGAATCGATAGACTACACTCTGATGTTAACAACGCAGCACAGAACTAGAATTATTTCAATAAGACAAGAGTCAATAAGACTTTCAATAAGACAAGAGTCAATAAGACTTTCAATAAGACAAGAGTCAATAAGACTTTCAATAAGACAAGAGTCAATAAGACTTTCAATAAGACAAGTCAATAAGACTTTCAATAAGACAAGAGTCAATAAGACTTTCAATAAGACAAGAGTCAATAAGACTTTCATAAGACAAGAGTCAATAAGTCAATAAGACAAGAGTAAAAGAAACAAACAAAAGAAAAATTACAGAAAAACAATCAATAGACGGTTTGGACAATAGTTCGATTTGCTACCACATTTTTTAAACATCATAATAGATAATACGTCTTTGAAGCAAGTAGACAATTTTAAATATCTTTGTAGCACGTTAACACAAGAGCCGCGATAGCTCAGTGGTTAGTGAACTGGACTACAAAGGACAAGGGGTATGGTTCGATCCCAAACGACGGCTTCCGGGCTCACCCAGCCTTAAGTGGGTACCAGAATTTTCTGGAAAGTAAAGCGGCGCGGGGATAATACCGACCACATTACCCCGAAAAGCATGTGCCGAAGGTCTGTAAAATATATGGTCACTAACACCATATTCCCTGTACGCCACTTGGCGTGACGGGGGTACTTTACTTTTTTTACGTTAACACAAGACAATAACCAAGAAACAGAGATAGATATAAGGTGTAACAAAGCATGCCAAGTTATAGGCCAAGTATCAACACTATTGAAAAACAAAACAATAACTACGGAAGCAAAAAGGGCAATATACAAATCAATTTATCTACCAACTCTGTGTTATCAGTGCCAGAATTGGACGCTGGACTCTAGAAAAATAAGAAAGATAACGACCACCGAAATGAAATGATTCAGAAGAATGACAGGAAACAGCTTAAGGGACAGAGTAAGAAACACCGACCTGAGGAAGAAACTCGAAATTGAACCAGCCATCGAATACATAAAGAAACAACAGATAAATTGGTTCGGCCACATAACAAGACAAAAAGAACTAACAATGACTCAAAGAGCCATAAACAAACGCTACGAAAACACCAGATTAAGAGGAAGACCGAGAAAGAGATGATAAAGGGAATACTAGAGTCACTAGGAGGGATAACACCAGAAGAGGCCAACAGAAGAGCAAAGAATCGCAGATTGTTTCTCCCCTCGACGCCAACGGCAGCAGAGGAAGGATAGAAGTAGAAGAAGAAGAAGCCGCCTGAAGAATTTATCTATCTATCTATCTATCTATCTATCTATCTATCTATCTATCTATCTATCTATCTATCTATCTATCTATCTATCTATCTATCTATCTATCTATCTATCTATCTATCTATCTATCTATCTATCTATCTATCTATCTATCTATCTATCTATCTATCTATCTATCTATCTATCTATCTATCTATCTATCTATCTATCTATCTATCTATCTATCTATCTATCTATCTATCTATCTATCTATCTATCTATCTATCTATCTATCTATCTATCTATCTATCTATCTATCTATCTATCTATCTATCTATCTATCTATCTATCTATCTATTGACCTTCGAGCTGTAGCCGGCCCATAGGGCGTAGACCAAGATACTCCTTCTTCTATCTAAATTTTGTTCTAGCAGTTTTCAATTCTTTAAAGATATTTTATCAAATCTCGGCATTTGTCTCTGTTCTTTGCAAGCAGCTCTATCTCATAAAGGGAGCAAATTCCTGCTGCTCTTGCCTCTATCATCAATGTTCTTCTCAGTGTCACTCTGGGTCTTACTCTTTTCCTCTTACCTGTTGTTTCTCACATGAGGGCTTGCTTTGCTATTCGTTATTATCTCTTCTCACATGTCCAACATATGACCATCGTTTTTTTCTGTATTACTGAAGATATTAGTGGCTGAAGAATCACTATGCTTCAATATCGCCACATATGAATTCATAAACATTGCAATGATTAGATTTTGTTACCAATTGAAGTAGTTAGTTTATACTTTATCATTTGAACAAACAAGAAATGGTATTCTGGTAAGTAGCAGGATAATAAATGCAGGACTTTCAATGCAGTGAATTATTTTCAAAACTTGTAATTGTTTTCCAATTAGAGGTTAACGTGAAATCATAGCACATACCTCAATGGATCCTCCTTTATCTGTGACTTAAAGTTCCATTTTTAAATAATTTATTTCGTACTGGCGACACGCCCTCTGACAAATTAGATTTTTAATTAAAAAATTGAAAGATAAAGTTACCAGCAATGACCTTCATTTCAATAACTGTCCCGCAGGGAAATTACCAGTTTGGCGTTTTTCGAGAAGAAGAACAAGTAAAAGAGATGCTCAAATATCAAGTTGTCGTAATAGTTCTTGGACATGAAACCAGGCAAGTTTCTTTGTTATTTAGATAGACCTTAAGAGAAGTGATATTTGCTGCCAAATGAAAATAGAACAAGTTAGATCAGAAGAAGTAAAAATGGTTGAAAGTTAATATACAGATGATATATACAGATGATATAATATATAGATGATAATATACAGATGATGTAATATACAGATGATATAATATACAGATGGTATAATATACAGATGATATAATATACAGATGATATAATATACAGATGGTATAATATACAGATGATATAATATACAAATGGTATAATATACAGATGATATAATATACAGACGGTATAATATACAGATTATATAATATACAGATGATATAATATACAGATGGTATAATATACAGATGATATAATATAGAAATGGTATAATATACAGATGATATAATATACAAATGGTATAATATACAGATGATATAATATACAAATGGTATAATATGCATATGATATAATATACATATGATATAATATACAGATGATATAATATACAGATGTATAATACACAGATGATATAATATACAAATGGTATAATATACAGATCGTATAATATACAAATGGTACAATATACAGATAATATAATATACAGATGGTATAATATACAGATGATATAATATACAGATGATATAATATACAAATGGTACAATATACAGATGATATAAATACAGATGATATAATATACAGATGGTATAATATACAGATTTTTATAACAGGATGTGAACAGATATTTTTCTCTGTCAAACAAATGTTTCTGTTTTATTTAATATGGGTTTTGTTTTATTTTTGAGGAGATTCACAAACCTCTCTGGTATAACTTGTTTCGTCTTTTTTTTTTTTAAACTATTGCATTTCTGAACACTGGTGACAGTAAATATTTAAATGAAATATAAATAAGTCATGTTTTTTTTATGGAAGAAAAGTATACTTTTAGAAATATGTAGAAATTTGATTTGAATTATTGACAGCCTTTGAGTTAAATAACTGGACTACAAGGGACAAGAGGTAGGGTTCGATCCCAACCGACGGCTTCCGGTTCACCCAGCCTTTAATGGGTACTGGATTTTTTTCTGGGAAAGTAAAGCGGCACAGCCGTAATACCGACCACATTACCCCAAAAATCATGTGTCGAAGGTCTGTAAAATTTATGGTCACTAACACCATATTTTCTATACGCCACTTGGCGTGACGGTCGTACTTTACTTTTTTTCTCTTTTTTTCCCCAGTTAACTACATTTACATAAAGAATCCAAAAAGCTTTGAAAATTATATTAAGTAGATAAGATTAAATCTTCATAGTTTGCCCTTGGTTGTCTTTATTGTCTTTATGTGCGCATACGTCAATATTACTGCTATGTGGAAACATTGTGATTTCACTTTTATAGCTCGTTTCAAATCATGTGCCCAACATCAAAACGCTATTACTCAGTAACCGTTTGTTGAAGACTGTTGAAATTTTCCAAATGTTATTAGAATGCAAAAGACCCTTTAAATGTATATTTAACAAATATCTTGCAGCTGCAGTTTTCTTAAAGCGGCGATATTTCTTTGATGTTTGTCAAAATTGTAAATTGTGAACCCCTAAAGGATAGAAATTACCGTAGTTGCTGGTCTGTGATTCATTTTCACTAGGTAAAGGTGTGGCCGTAATGGGGAAATAACTGGATAAGACAAAACACCAGGAGAATTATTGTCTTCTCAGTTCGAGGACGGACGATAATATCAAGGTATACCTGTATGTCCAATTTTCATAGTTGTGTGGTCCTGAAAAGGACCGTTTGTTGAACTAATTTAAGGTAATATAGGGGCCAACATTGTGGGGGCTATATACTTTCATTCTGAATCAGACGAGTCTAAAAGATTAATAACTGTTTGGGTTGAACATTCCACAAACCATCATTTTTCCAATATTCCTCTTCCTGTTTTAAGACGTGGTCTTCACATTTAGCCCAATAATCTTTGTAGCAAGAGTCTTTACATCGCATATTTTGAATGTTGTATTTTCATCTGCCACTTGTCCTTTTAATTTTGCCCAGATTAGTTCTATTGGATTTAAATGAGCTGGTAAGGTGGCAGCCTCAAACTTATATGACCGTGCTCTTGGATAATCTTATCTATTTGAAAAATCTTTGTCCTCTGTTTTTGCTTTACTAGAGATAGTAATTCAGGTTTTAAGTACATGTTATTAAATTGTATGTGCTCCTTTGTGAGCCATATCTTAATAGCATCTTTTGTACTGGATGACGTCGGGACTTTATCTTCAAGTGCAACAATGTTGTGGTACGCTGCATTGTCCATTATTAGGCAAGATGGTCGATCTAGTGATGGGAGAGCAGAATTTTCAATCCAAGGTCTAAATATGTGACCATTCATCTCAGAGTGATAATCCCGATTGTCTATGGATTTTGAAAGAAAAATGAGCTCTGCATTCTGTATTAGTCCATGTTGTCGACTACCTGCATGCGCAATTATCAAGCGCTGTCCTTTGCTCTAGGTATTAATCTCTTAATCTTTCCATCTGATGACTGCCATTCCCTTTGGTTAGTGTGGTGAGCATTGATCCATGTTTCATCCAAGTACACAATATCATAACCTTGCTTGCGCACCTCTTTTACTTCACGTAAGTACTTGCTTCTCATGACTACTATATGTGGCTTCTCACAGATGATGTTTCGTCCATTGGAATACTTTCTGAATGTAAAGCCTGCAGCTCTCACATTCCTCCATAATGTAGACTTTGATATTTCAATACTGTTGTTCTTTTTCAGCGACACTTTTAATTTTCTTATTGTAACAGTTTCATTCATACCCAACATTTTGTGAATTTCACTTCTAATAAGTTCACTGTCGAAATTATCCAACATTTTTGCTCTTCCTTGTGATTTTATATATTTTGAACATTGACGGTCACGTGCTTGAATCCAGCGATTAAATGACCGTTTAGATAAATCCAAAATGTGTCTTGTCCTATTCTCAGGGTTTTCTAAAGAATGAAATAATCTTCCTCGTTTAGCGTCTTTGCAAAAATAGTCATACATTTTTATTGCGCTGTTTTGTAAACTGCAGAATTTCATTTTAAGACTCATGATAAATGTTATTGTTCCACGTTACGCCGCTGAATGAACGGAAATGGAACACACAATGTCTCGTGTTTTTACAAGTGTCTAATTGTGTCAGAAAACCTCGGTTAAAGCGTGCAAACACGTCAATTGTACCGTGTATGGATTTTTAATCGCTATTTTTATCTTAAAATACTGTAAACATTAAGTTTTGACTACATCAATGGGTCGTTATAAATGTATATAAATCAAATAGCAACAATAATAACCAAATGTTTTTTTTAATGAAATTAATTCCCTGTTGGGTTCTAATCAATATAACTTTACATGCCAATTCTGAACAACTTACAAAAAGCGGTTAAAAAGATATCGATTTTAAAAGTTGGGCACGAGTTATGAAACGGACTATAGTATTATATTACCACCGTTGTATGCCCAGTGTGTACTTATGTCTTACTTATGTGAGTAACTCTCTTTGTTAACGGCGTTCCTACATCTATTTGATGTTCTCTATTACTTAAATATTGTTTTTCTTCTTGAATTAATCCACGTTCCTTCCATCTAATACTGGTAGAGTCAAAACAAAGAAATGGACATCAATGTGAAGATGCGGTGAAGCTAATAGTGGGTTAAATGAAAAATTGTAAATATAGACCCAAAAAAAAAAAACGGTATGGTTAAAGCTTCACAGAACAAGTGGACAACACATTCCAGAACGACGTTTCAGCGCAATTGTTATATTTGCACGTGTGTTGTATGTTTGTTCCTGTTGAAATCTTTTGCGCAGAAACGTCTTTCTGATTTGTGGTGTCCACTTGTTAAGTGAAGCTGTAACCATACTGTTTTTTCTATTTATATATATGTATGAATATTTATATATATATATATATATATATATATATATATATATGACTATTTATATATATATATATGACTATTTTATATATATGACTATTTATATATATGACTATATATATATATATGACTATATATATATATATATATACATATACGACTTATGTATATATGACTATTATATATATGACTATATATATATATGACTATTTATATGTATGACTATATATATATATAAATATGACTATTTATATATATACATGACTATTTATATATATATATATATATGACGATATATATATATGACTTATATATATATATATATATGACTATTTATATATATATATGACTATTTATATATATATATATATATATATATATATATATATATATATATATATACATGACTATTTATATATATGACTATTTATATATATGACTATTTATATATATGACTATATATATATATATGACTATTTATATGTATGACTATATATAAATATATATAAATATGACTATTTATATATATACATGGCTATTTATATATACAGATGTATATGTATATGACGATATATATATATGACTTTTATATATATATGTGACTATTTATATATATATATATGACTATTTATATATATATATATATACATGACTATTTATATATGTATGACTATTTATATATATACATGACTATTTCTCCATCTGATTCTGATATTATAATATCAGTTTTAATTGTTTCTACCTCTGACATCAATTCTAGTTTTCTGATATGATAAAAAAAATCGTAACATTCCAAGCATATTTTCAAAGATTTATATTTTGTTTTTAGGTCTAACAAGTTAGAATGTAACCCTCCACAGATTGAATTTCGGACACATTTGACATTATATTCAGTCCAACTAACAGAATATTTCAAATTTACAAAATATGATTATTTTGACCAACGTGCATTATCGCTAAATTTTTTTCTGAAACCGAAGAATAGACTTACTTCAGTGAAAATGTACCATTTATCGCTTGCACTGGACGTTTCTTCTTATTCATCTTCATCATCATCATCATCCCTTAACTTTTGGTGTTGTTGGGGCAACACTGACAGACGTCGTCAACCCGGGGGTTGTTGGGGCATAACTGACAGACTCTGTCAACCCGAGGGTTGTTGGGGCATAACTGACAGACTCTGTCAACCCGAGGGTTGCTGGGGTACCATTAACAGACTCTGTTAACCCGGGGTTTGTTGTTTCACCACTGACAGACTGTCAACCCGGGGCTTTTTGGGGCACCACTGACAGACGTCGTCAACCAGGAAGTTGTTGGGGCACCACTGACAAACTCTATCAACCTTTTCTATTCTCTCACCCTGCAGTCATTCTTTGAGACTGCAAACTCTATATCTATCCATACTTTGATGTTGTCTTCCCATCTCTGTCTATACCAACCTCTTCTTATCGTTCCTATCACAGTTCCTTACAAACTACTCATCGTTAAGACAGACGATCAAGATACGTGGTCAAACCATTCCACTTTGCGTTTCTTTACAAAAGTCAAACAATCATCACGTTGTCCGCCTGCTTGTTGTAACCTTCTGAAAGCATTTTCATTTGTGACACGATCTAAGTCAGAAGTGACCACCATATTACATGAACATTTCACCTTCATAGTTTGCATTTTCTTCTGCAAGGGTTCAGGTTTCGCAAGCGTATAGACAAACTTATATGACAAGGTTGCTCCGCATCAGCACGATTTTGGAGGTAAGAGGGAGGTTTGTATCTTTATCAGAATTCCCATGTGCCATACCGGTTGGCGTAGACCATGGATGGTTGAAAAAGCACATTCACATATATATGTGCTTCCGAACATAGCAGTAATTTTCAAACTGAAATCACTCAATGCGGGATATTTTCCCGTGGTACAAGTTTCAAAAAGTCAACTCCTATCTCCATCCTTGATTGGAAAAAGGGGTCACTTTGGAGGTTACATAACTCCAACTGAAAAGTGTCATGTTGTTGGAAAATGTCACACTTCTTAGGGTTGTTAAACAATGCCAGTTCTGGTCGTATACCACTGAAGTCAGAAAATCGTTAATTGAATTGCTCCAATAGTTTGTCTAACATTAATACAGACAATTTTTAATCAGTGTCACTGCGATCCTCAATCAATTCTTTGTACGAAGGAAAATGAATGAAGTTTTCTTTGGCCAGGGTAAATCTAAAAACTTTTAGTTGACTTATAAATCAATCTAGGTGTCCTACCAATTATGAGACTGATTGGGAACGCCCCTGTAGCTTTACGTTGAGTTCATTCATGTGCTGGGTGATATCAGTTAAAAGGCCAATACGCTGTTAAAATGTGGATCAGACATTTTTCTAATCAGTTCTTTGTTGGTATCATGTTTCTCTAAAAACTGCTTTATCTCGTTTCTCAAAGCAAAAAAACTGCCTCAAACAATTCCCTCTGCTTAGTCAGTGTACTTGTGTATAGAGCACTAAATCGCCATATTCCTCCTCAACTTCTGATAGAAAATTGATAAACTGTCGGTGTGTCAAAGCCCGATTCCCGCCTTTTATTAAATTCACACACATCATTACATTTTTCATAACATCCTCCACGTCTAGAATCTTGCCACACAGCACCTCCTGGTGTATAATGCATTGTAATGCTGGGCAATGGATTCCATCCATCCTTAATAATTCAACTAAACTTGTTTGAGTACCACACATTGACTTAGCGCCATCTGTCACTATTGCTGAAAGTCTGTTTATGTCATCGATACCGTTGACAACTTTCATAACTGAGTTATAAATGTCTTGACCTTTGGTCGTATTATGCAATGAATCTAAAGCCAGTAGCTCTTCATCGATAATAAAGTCTTTTGAAACAGTTCTTATGAAAATTAAAAGTTGTGCTGTGTCTGATATGTCAGTAGATTCATCCAAAGCTGGAAAAAAGTAAGCGGAATTTGTAACGACACTCTTTAATTTACTAGATATATGAGAACTTATTTCCTCAACCCTTCTAGTGACTGTCTGTTTTGATAGTGGAACGCTCTCAAAATGATTGACCATTTTTCTCTTCCCCAAATGCACGCGCCATGTTATTAGAACAACGCTTTACGAAGTCACCGTCACATAATGATTTTTTTTTTATTTCGCTATCTCTGCGCTTACAACAAACGATGCAATTAATTAACTTGTTTGTTTTGTTGTTAATGTAGTAAAAACAGATTTCTGAGCACTAACCTTTTTCTTAGAATCGCACACAAGTGTAGGACGTAACGTATTGTACCAATGTAGTCCTTGTATTTAGCGGCGTGGTGCTGTGTGTAATACCGTTTAAGATTATACTCTTTATTTACATACAACACTTGCAAACACACAAGGCACTGCGGTTTGCTATCCTTATTGTTGATAAATAAAAAATTATGTTCCCATTTCTCATGAAAAAAATCTTATTTTTTTCATTTAATTGAAGTTTATAACTGTTCACTGTAACTCGACAAAATCAGAATGATCAGATCGGATATCGGATATATAATTTTGACTGATGAAAGAGGATTAAAGAGAAAGAAACTGAAAGTAAAAAGTGCCCGCGGGCACCTTATTGACCATCCCTGGCGTAGACGTTCATGTCCTTCCACAATCTTCTATCCACTCACTTTTTGGGTGGACCTCTTTGAGAATTTCCTCGTTGGTCTTTTAGCTGTACATGGAATTTTCAACATTCTTGTGAGAAATCCCCGATCTCTGAGACCTATAATATAGGGTGACCATTCGTCCCCGATTTCCGGGGACAGTCCCCGGAATGTAGAAGTTGTCCCCGGAAGAAATCTGTCCCCGATTTTGTCCCCGATTTCAGTGAATAAATAAATGTTCATACACGGAATCTGCCCTCTTTTAAAGTAATCACTAGGACTCAGGACGCTACTGAGTTGTGTTTCTTTATCCCAGACTGAGCGGCATTAGCAAGAAGATAAAAGAGAAGACTTGGACGCGTTGTGTCGGAGATAGCTCTTTGAACTCTTGAAGCGCGGAGTACGTCACTTTTATTCCCATCACTCACTTCTATTGGGATGGGTTTAATTTTTTAAAAAAGCAGACACTCTCTCTCCCCCCACCCCTGCCTTTCCGGACATCTCCCGCCAAAGTATCTCGCCAAAGTCTCAAAAAACAAGTGCCACGCCGAGGCAACAACCTCTTCAGTATAAATAAGGTACTGTAAACATTACTTTAATACTGCAATTGATATCTCTATGTTGTTTATATATTTTTTATTTTAAATATTTTTTTTAAATTGAGAAACACAACTAGCTATTGTAATGTCATTATCGCATAAGTACCGTGAATATTAACAAAAATCAAATCAAACAGCAAATGAACAGTTATTATGAAATTTAAAGTTATCTTTTTTTTGCATCTACAAAACTTCTTGCGCACACACCCACCCACACATATTATAAATATATATATAAATAAATATATATATGTATACACAAACACACACACACACACATATATATATATATATATATATATATATATATATATATATATATATATATATATATATATATCGTTCGTCCCCGATTTTGTGGGACAGTCTCAGAAATAAGCAAAAAAATCCTCTTAAATGTAAAAAATATGACAAATGTCCCCGGAAACCATGGGAAAAAAATGGTCACCCTACTATAATAGTCTTTTCATTTGTTTGTGTATTGTCCATGATTCACTTCCATAGGTCAGATTTCGCTCTATATAGCACCGATGAACTATCTTTCTCACTTCTATTGACATAGATTTGTCACATAAGATATTTTTTCATTTTCTGAAATGCTGCTTCGACCTGAGCTATTCTGCTTTTTATTTATGTGGTGCATCTTCCATCTGAGTTATTATTGTGCCCAAGTATTTGACGCGTTGCACTTGTTTCATATTTGTCCTGTTTATTTTTATGCTGCATGATGGTGATGATATACCATCTAATGTTCTGAGTTTGTTCGTATCTTTTTTTCCCAAATAGGTTTTAGTTTTGCAAAGGCTGATATAGTTAGCGCTATTTTAGCCGATATTTCAGACTTTGAACCTTCATCCACAACCAACTATAGTCTTTTTTACTAGTAAAAGTAAAGTCGGCCTTACGTCATCTCTGACAATCTCTGGACACTATCTACGATTTCTATTCCGGGTTTTCCCTTCCAAAACAATGACGTCACGTCGATCCACGCGTTATCTTCAATGCTATCATAGACTAGCAACTACATTTGAAAGATTAGACAAATGTCAGCAATGGACAGACAGAGGTGATAACTTATCGAAGCTGCAGTTACTACATTGTTCTGTTATAATACATAACATGATGTTAACATTTATACAATAATGTTAACAAAAAAAAAGAGTGAAGAAGGGTAAATCCTCTTTGTTTTAATTTCTTAAAAGTCCAGTATATCTGGGATTTCAACCCGGAGCATTGACAAGCAAGTTAAACTCTGTAACACACAGACCACCATGGATTCGTATACATAGTAACCACATAAATATTAAACACATAAATAGAAATCATATAAATAGTAACCGCATAATAGAAATAACATAAATAGTAACCATACAATCGCAATCATATAAATTGTAACCACATAAATAAAAACCATATACATATATAGAAATGAAATAATTAGTAACCATACAATGTCATCATCATCATCGAGTGCCGTCTCCGCAACGAAGGTTGGCTACCATGGAGCACCATTCTGTATTGTCTCTTGCTTTGATGGTGCAGGTTGTCATAGGCTGGTTTGTCCATCTTTTGATGTTGTCCATGTTAGTCTTGGTCTGCCTCTTTTACCTTGTATTTTCCCCTCCAGGATTACTTTTAGTAGGCTGTTGTGTCTTTTAACATGACCCAAAAATCGCATTTGTCTTGTTTGAATTGTGCTTAGTAGTTCTCTTTTCATTTTTAGTTGTTTTAAGACTTCATCGTTTGTTTTCTTTTCCTTCTATCCAATACTACTTGTTCTTCTATAAATCCACATGTAAATGCTTCAATTCTCTGTTCTGTTTTCTTGTCTAATGTCCATGTTTTCTGCACCATATAGGAATATTGAGAAGATGTAACATTTTGCTATTCTTAGTTTTAGACCTGGTGTTATTTGTTTTGATGTTAGTATGTTCTTCATGATATTAAAATTACTTTTTGCCATTCCTATTCTTTTGTTTATTTCAGTTGTATATTTTCCATCACTGGTTATAGTATGTCCAAGGTAGTTGTAGTTCTGAACTGTTTCCAGGTCTATACCTTCTATTTTGATATCCACTTGTGGGTTTTGAGTATCTTCTTTGTTTATGATCATAGTTTTAGTCTTTTTGATATTCATATCTAGTCGATATATTTTGCTTAACCATACAATAGCAATCATATAAATTGTAGAGGCGAAGGCGCGCCCCACCCAGCACCAGAGCTGGAAGTCGTCAGTGACTCATAACTGATGGCTTGCGCCAGGATCGGTGAACCAGAACCATCCAGACCCTGCTACACCTCTCCGCGGTGCCTCCAGAAACAGACTAACCTGTCTAGTCTGGCCAAGCGAGCAGGGATCGAAGAGGGAAGACAAACCCGGTACTCAAAAATGTCGGCTGAAGTCGGATGTGTTGGGCCGAAAGGCGCAGATATCACAGTGTTACACTGCAAACTTCAACACAACGTAACTACGTCCACTTAACGTCCTTTTTAGGGCGGATGACGAGGAGGAAGTCTACGGTTCGTATCCGCTAGAATACCTCAAATCATCGGGCGACCGCATCATCATCATCATCATCATCATCATCATATATTGTAAACACATAATAAAAATCATATATATAGAAATTAAATAATTAGTATCATAATGACTTCTTATCTTCTCGAATGATAAAAGAAATTCTTTAATTCTATTAAATTGTATGTTGAAACATTGAAAACTAACGTTACTGTATCTTATTACGAGATATTAAAATCACTAGGAAACTTAACAGTAGGAGAGGTCAGAATAGCAAAAGACAGTAGACTATGTCTGCTCACGACGCAGCAAGGGCAAATGATGAAGGAAAGAAGAAGACACTTCAGAAGGCAATTCTTGATTTTAAAGTGTTGAAGAAAATGATAAAGACTAACTCATAAGACCCCCTGCCACCCCCAAGGGTACGGGACTGACGAAATATTTAAGGCCCACAAGACAAGAGAGAGAGAGAGAGAGAGTGAAATGCGCTCTCTGGTAGACAACCTTTGATGTGGATACGTCACAAGATGATGTTAATGAATCACGTCATCGGGCAAATGCAGCAAGAAAATAACATGAAGAAATAAATTGTGAAGTATTTTTAGAAAGTAATATTAAATTAGAAATATGTCCAAAACGTTTGTGGTTAATTCTTGAATTATATATTTATTGTTTGGTGGTTTTGTTTTATCCATTTCAGAGACCCAGTTTTTGAAGCTATGCTCATGTTCATGGCCACTAATACGAAGTCCAGAAACCAAAGGATCGTCATAATAGATGCAGGCATCAGAGATGGTCAGATGCCCAAGCCTCTGATTCAATACGAGTGCTTCAAGCTACAAGATATTGGGGGCCTGGGAGACCAAGTGCAGACCATGACGATAGTGGAGACCAGATTTCTTATGTTGACATTCTAAGTCGTGGTTTCCATGGAGATGGGAATGCCGCATTGAAACTGTTTTGTTTTGTGATTGGACAAAACTTGCCTTGCACTTGAATCATCATCATCAAGTACAATGCCTCCTGGCGTAGGTGATCATGTCTCTCCACAACTTTCGATCTCGACAGTTATTTATCATTTCCGTTGTTGACCTTCTGTCAAGCCATATCTTAAACTATCTGATATCTTTTCTCTTTGCTTCCTCCTAACTCTTCGCCCTTCAATTTTCCCAGTTGTCGCAATATATTCCAACTCTTCACTTCTCATTACATAGCCAGAAACATGATGATCGTTTCTTCCTAATATTGGAAATTAGCTCTCTCTTTGCTTTGGCCTGTTTCAGAACGTTTTCAGGACTCCTGTTTGCTGTCTATTGCATTCTCAATATTCTTCTATAAAACCATATTTCTACAGACCTCAGTGATTCTCTTGTCATTTGTTCTATTATCCATTACCCATTATTCACATCCATTAAAGACTGGTTCTACATAACATAAAAAAAACTCTTTTCTTGTTTCTATTATTAACAATGGATTGCACATTATCTTCCTCATTTTTTGCATAGCTGCCTTTGTACTTGAATAGTTTGGTGTAAAAAATAAATGACATAAAATGTTATTTATTATTTTTTTAGAACATGACATGTTACTTCAAGTGCTATGCTATCTGACAAAATAGAACGTGAAGTGTTTGAGAAGTGACTAATAAAGAACAATTTGCTTGTGTTACGATTTGATGTCCCAACGACCAGATATACGATAACATACAGACACAGCACCTTTATTCATCTCAATAAATAACCAAATGGATAACATTATCTCAATGTAATAGTGAAAACAGCATCTCTTCTCAAAATAACAAAAAACAAATTATATTTCTACCTACCTACCTACCCACATGTCTACCTACCTACCCATCAACCAACTATCTACCTACTTACCTTCCTTTGTTATGAAGTGTTAGACCTTGCACAGTACTCGTATTGTATCTCGCCACACGTCCCTGTTCTAAGCGAGCAGCTCAATATCGGCAAGGGAGATGGTGCCTACTGTTGTTGCTTCTCGCCTCAGTGTTCCTTTTAGTATTTTTCAAAGTAGGCCTTTTTTTGTCCACTATTCCCATTTGAGAGCCTGCTTTGATATTCGTTTGTTGAAATGATATTTGCAACAGGTGAAACAGATTTAAAACTGATATAAGTATTAATGAACAAGTAACGGAAAGATTATACAGTTTTGAATTTCTTGTTCCATTGATAATTATATCAGTTTTGTAGTGGTAACGTCCTGACCAAACGTGGTAGTGAATATTGGTTCGAATGCAGCTTGGCGCTCTCCAGTTTACCAAGTTGTAAAAGAAATGGGTACCTGTTTAACTAAATTTGAGGAAAGTAATGACAGTGAGGTAGTCCAGTATTCACCACCTCCAAAAACTATACATATGATATCACTTCCTTAAGCTAGTATTGTACATGTTATAGAGCTTTACATTTAGTTTACTCTTTGTAGTAGCTTGCATCTTGTACCATTTCATTTACACAACCATTTGAATAATAGTAATCATTGTCCCAGATGTGCAATGTATTTGTTGCTGCTATCTCCACGCTATTTGCTACTACTGGTAGAGAGTTTCTTATTTTTTATTCATAGCAAACAGACCTAGATTTCTAAAAGTCCTGTATTTTTTCTAAAGCAAAATATGGCAGTGAAACTTGGATAATCTACAGATGAACTGAAAAATCCCTAAATTACTCCCAACGTAAGAGGTCAATAATAATGCTCAGAATGCTATGGACTAATAACGAACAAACCATGTCACTTTTGTAAGAACTTACATTTTTATAAATAGGTTGATAAAGAAGATAAACACAGGGAAAATAAAATATATATTGGTCATTTAAACACGAAAAATGGCTTATAGAGGATATTTAGAGTGCATTAGAGCGCATAGTTCTAGGTAAACGTGATAGAGAAAGACCTAGAGATAGGTGGCTGTAAGATATGAAAGGCAAGTTGTGATTAATTGCTGCAGACGCTGGGTATCTCGTGCAGGTCAGAGAAAGTTTCAGAGTAGCTGTCATGGGAGCTGTGGTGTCATGTTCCAACAAGGACAAACTAGATGATAATGATGATGGTGATGATGATGATAATGATGATGATGATGATATCTGACGTGGATTATCTTGAATTTAATCTTTATTATTTGGATTGTTGTCCATAAGTTCTGTTGCTGAATTTATCATAAGCTTAGATATAATGTCATGCGTTTTATAGTTCTGCTGCTGAAATTATCATAAGCTTTTGTTAAGTTGTCATTTGTTTCATGTTGCTGAATTTATCATAAGCTTTTCTTATATTGTCATGTGTTTATAGTTAATTTGCTGAATTTATCCTAAGCTTTTGTTACATTGTCATGTGTTTTAGAGCTCTGTTATACACTGCATCTTTTACCAAGAATTTCGTCAATTATCACAATCATTCAGTGCCTTCGTTAGACGTAAAAAGCTCAAGAAACAACGAATGTACACTTTGGGTGTTTGTGATTTTAAAAAATGTTTTTATTAGCTAATCACATTACATTTTCATTAGCCACAATAGCCACAGTAAGACTTTAAATATACATGTATTTCAGTGAGTGTCAGTGACCTTCATTTATTTTCTCATATTTCTAATAATTGCCCATCAAATACCATACCACTGGCTCCACCTAGTTGGTCATGTGATGAGGAGAGATAATAACCGAATAACAAAGCACACCCTCATGTGGGAAACAACAGATAAGTGGAAAAGAGGCTGACCTAGAGAGACACTGATAATAACATTGGTCAGAGAGGCTAAGAGCAGCAGGAATCGGCTCCCTCAATGGGATAGAGTTGCTTGCACAGAACAGAGACAAATGGCGAGATTTGATAAAATATCTTTAGAAGGATTGAAAACTGCTAGAATAACAATTTAGATAAGAGAAAGAGTATCTGAGTCTATGTCCTATAAGCCGGCTACGGCTCGAAAGGTCAATAGATAGATATGTTCCACCTAAGATTGAAGAACAATTTTTCTCACTTCCATTATTGGGCCTATATATTGTGCTGAATTGCACAACTCTGCCGGTTAATAAAATTACTCCTCAGTAAAATAAAGTAAACGTTTTACGGAAATGTAAATAATATTTCATCACCGCACTCCGGACGAATACATAGGTGCTCCGATATTCCCCTCGAATTATCGAGGAACTTAGAGGAGGACCCTGACCTACATGCACGAACTCTGTAGCACGTACTGGGATCCCTAGATGTGTGCAGATTTTAATAACAATTTTGCCGCGACAGTGGCCATCTTGTGACCTAATCTTTTCTATCTATTTTTAGCTTCCAAAAGCTCAATGGTGCGCGTGCACACGGAACCTCCTTATTCATTACCGTTATCCGCGAGGTCTAGAGATCGGATCTCACTACTCAGAGAGGTCTAGAGATCGGATCTCACTACTCAGAGAGGTCTAGAGATAGGATCTCACTACTCAGAGAGGTCTAGAGATAGGATCTCACTACTCAGAGAGGTCTAGAGATCGGATCTCACTACTCAGAGAGGTCTAGAGATCGGATCTCACTACTCAGAGAGGTCTAGAGATCGGATCTCAGTACTCAGAGAGGTCTAGAGATAGGATCTCACTACTCAGAGAGGTCTAGAGATCGGATCTCAGTACTCAGAGAGGTCTAGAGATCGGATCTCACTACTCAGAGAGGTCTAGAGATAGGATCTCACTACTCAGAACTAGAGGAGGCAATGCCACGAAGAAACCACAGATTAATTTTTTTCTTTAATTCACACCGCCTGTGGTGGGATTTGAACCCTAGACTTTCCTATCCAAATGCCAACGTTTTACCCTTAGATCAAACAGGCCAAAAAGAGAGTAAACTCCATCG
Organism: Megaustenia siamemsis; assembly: GCA_032433765.1. Lineage (NCBI taxonomy): Eukaryota > Metazoa > Mollusca > Gastropoda > Stylommatophora > Ariophantidae > Megaustenia > Megaustenia siamemsis. The sequence goes on from JAVIAB010000011.1 coordinate 77,051, forward strand.
CAATAATTTCTTCATCTCTCCAATACTTAGAACCACGTGGGTTACTGTATTTTTTGTTTGTTCTAAAACCTGAGTCGTTATTTAAATATATTTGGTGTGTACACTGCTTTTTTTTTGCGTTTTAAAAATGTTAATTGACCTTAAACATTTAAAATCATTAATGACCACATAAAATAATGTCCTTGTAATAAAGGTTACGTAGACCTGTAACATGTGTGTGCACATTATATTATCAAAGTTGTTTTCCCTGTGAATAGTTTTTATTTATGATGGGATATAGAGGTATTTATTCGTGTTATATTATCCAGCGTCGTAAAGACATTGCGCCCGTGCGCTGCCGGGGCCCGAAAGGGGAGTAAAGAATAGTGGCGCTGTACCCTACCAGGCATGTTCGTAAGAGGCGAGAAAGGAGGTTAGGCATGGGACTGGCTATCCCATACTGTAAAAAAATAAGCCGAAAAAACTTCACAAACATGAACAAGTCAAAGAAAGATAAAGTTAATCCGTCAACCAGGAAAGAGAAGGGCTCTCTGTCTAAGAGACGTATGACGCAATCCGGAGAAAGCCATAAGGAGTCCGGGTTGCCGACTCACCCTTTGTCTACCAGGAAATCCTCCAGAATTGGCACCTGGAATGTTCGTACCCTTAACGAACAGGGAAAAGCGGCACAAGTGACAGCAGAAATGACTAACTACAAGATAGATATTCTGGGAATGTGTGAAACAAGATGGCTGGGAGCGGAGAGAATAAAATTGAATACAGGGGAGATGATTTTATCATCAGGACACCAGGAACCAGGAGCACAACATAGCGAAGGGGTAGCTATAATGCTATCAAAGAATGCACAGAAGACACTAATAGAATGGGACGCAGTGGGACCAAGACTGGTGAGAGCAACATTTAGAACAACCAAAAACAAAATAAAATTACACATTATACAATGCTATGCACCAACCAACGATAAGGATGACTCAGTTAAAGATGATTTTTATAAACAGCTACAATGTCAGATGGATGCAAGACGAGCCAAGGCTATTATAATCTTGATGGGAGACCTAAATGCTAAGGTAGGATCAGACAACAGAGGCTTCGAAGAGATTATGGGAAAACATGGACTTGGAGATATAAACGAGAATGGAGAGATATTTGTGAATTTCTGCGCCCTTAATCAAATTAGCCTAGGAGGAACAATATTCCAACATAAAAGAATACACAAAGCTACATGGGTGTCACCAGATCATAGAACGGAAAATCAAATTTATCACATATGTATTAATAATAAGTTTAAGTCATCCTCACAGGATGTAAAAGTATATAGAGTGGCAGATGTAGCTTCTGATCATCATCTTCTGTTAGCCAAACTTAAAATTAAATTAAAAAGGTATACTACAACGAATAAGGGTAGAAAGTATTTCAATGTAGGGTTTCTTAAAGAACAAGGAATTAAAGATAAATTCGCAGTCACAATATCAAACAAATACCAAGTCCTCCAACAACTAGAAAATACAATAAATATAGAAGATCATTGGAAACAGGTAAAATATATATGGAAAGAGACATGCGAAGAAACACTGGGGAAAAGAGAACGCCAGAATAAGGCATGGATGACAGCAGAGACCCTGGAGAAAATTAAAGAAAGAAAGAACAAGAAAGCAGACATAAATAAAAGCAAAACAAGAAGTAATAAAGCCAAGACACAGGAAGCTTACACAGAGGTGAACAAAGAAGTGAGAAGATGCATTAAAAGGGATAAGAGGAAATATATAGATGAACTAGCTAAAGAGGCAGAAGAAGCAGCAAATAAAGGGAATATGAAAGAACTGTACAACAGCACAAAGAAATTAGGTGGAAAATACAAACAGATCAACGCCTTTATCAAAGATAAGAAAGGAAATCTGTTAGTAATATAAGGGAACAAATGGAGAGATGGAAAGAGCACTTTGAAGAACTTTTGAACAGACCCGGCTCAAATAATCCTCCAGATATACTACCAGCAGAAGAAGAGTTACACGTTAACTGCGGAAAACCAAGCAAAGAAGAAATAATGAAAGCCATCAAACTATTAAAAGATGGTAAAGCCACAGGACCAGATGAAATTCCTTCGGAAGCCATCAAAGCAGATATTAACACCTCTACCAAATGTTACATGATCTATTGATATAAAATTTGGGAGAGGGAAGAAATACTAAAGACTGGAGAGAAGGTTATATGATCAAACTATAAAGAAAGGAAGTTTACAGGAGTGCACAAATTATAGGGGAATTATGCTACTATCAGTGCCAGGAAAAATATTAGGCAGAATCATTCTGGAGAGACTAAAAGAGGCTATAGAGAAACACTTGAGAGATGAACAAGCAGGTTTTAGGAAGAACAGATCATGTGCTGATCAAATAACTACTCTACGTATAATAGTTGAACAAAGTTTAGAACTAAAATCCCCACTTTATATTGGATTCATAGATTACGAAAAGGCATTTGATAGTTTAGACAGAAGAATGCTTTGGAAGTTGCTGAGTCATTACGGAATCCCCATAAAGTTTATTAACTGATAAAAAACAATGTATGAAGGAACAAAATGTAGTGTGGTGCATGAAGGACAGCTTACAGAAGCATTTAAAGAACAGGAGTAAGGCAAGGATGCCTTCTGTCTCCATTTCTCTTTCTACTGGCCATAGATTGGATTATGAAAATAACTCAAAACAACAGAAATGGGATCCAGTGGTCACTGACCAAACAACTTGATGATTTAGACTTTGCTGATGACATAGCTCTCCTATCACAGCCATCAACAGATGCAGGATAAAATGAGTATATTAGATGAGAGATTACAACAGCTAGGACTAAAGATTAATAGAGATAATACCAACATTATGAGAATTAATGCAGTTGGCAATAACCAAATAAAACTAGGAGAAATACCTCTACTAGACGTACAATCTTACATATATCTGGGCAGTAATATAGATAAAGAGGGAGGAACAGAAAATGATACCAAAATAAGATATCAAAAGCAAGAGAAGCTTTCATTGCACTGGGAAACATATGGAAATCCAAAGAAATTAGGCTAAATACAAAAATAAAAATTTTCAACTCAAATGTAAGTCGGATCTAGTATATGGCTGTGAAACATGGAGAATAACAAAATTGACAATCACGAAGGTACAGACTTTCATTAATGGATGCTTGCGTTGAATAAAGGGATGGAAATGGCAGGACAAAGTCACTAACGTGGAATTATGGAAATTACCGGTCAAATACCAGTGGATAAAGAGATACAGCGAAGACGATGGCGATGAATAGGACACACACTACGGAAGCCAACTGAGAGTATTACACAACAGGCCCTTTTTTGGAATCCCCAGAGGAAAAGACAAAGAGGAAGACCAAGGAATTCTTGGAGAAGACAGATCGAAGCAGAGATGAAGATGATGGGGAAGACATGGAATGATCTTAAAAGAATTGCAAAAAACAGAACGACTTGGAAAGTGTTTGTTGAAGACCTATGCTCCACTGGGAGCTGAAAGTGTTGTTGAAGACCTATGCTCCACTGGGAGCTGAAAGTGTTTGTTGAAGACCTATGCTCCACTGGGAGCTGAAAGTGTTTGTTGAAGACCTATGCTCCACTGGGAGCTGAAAATGTTTGTTGAAGACCTATGCTCCACTGGGAGCTGAAAGTGTTTGTTGAAGACCTATGCTCCACTGGGAGCTAAAAGGTAGAAGAAGAAAGACATTGCGTTTTCTAAAAATATTTATTCATTTCAAGCTTTTTAATGTTTCAACTACTTATTGTGTATGAAATAAGCGAAATTGTGTCTTTTTATCTATAAATAAATTTATCTTTGAAATTCTTCCATTTTAGTTTGTTTTCTAACTTTGACTTTCGTTTCTGCTGGAACCATATTTTTCTATAAACGCTGAAAGTAAGTTTGAATGTAGGCAAATTAAGGTATACAATCACCATTAATTCGTTGAATGACTACAAACAGTAAATTAGACTGCTGAGACTTCTAAATGTTATTTACAGATTCAATCTATCAAAATATATCTCAAGTTATACAAATAAACAGCATCCCCTATACGTCAACACGAGGCAATGCCAGTTACCACCAAGAAATATCTTGTACCGATTATATTCATTCCAATCTTGTGCTACCAATGTCAAACATGGTCAGTTAACGACACAGCAACTTTTGTAAATATAATTACCAAGTGATCATCATCATCAAGTACCATGCCTGCTGACGTAGGTGTTCATGTCTCTCCACAACTTTCGATTTCGACAGTTATTTATCAATTCCATTGTTGACCTTCTGTCAAGCCATTATCTTAGCTATCTAGTATCTTTTCTATTTGCTTCCTTCTATCTCTTCGCCCTTCATTTTTCCCAGTTGTCGCAATATATTCCATATATATATATATATATATATATATATATATATATATATATATATATATATCTGCTCGTGGCGTTCCAAGTTTTAAGATAATTTTATTTTGGAGGCCTGGAGAAGAGAGTTGTACTATTCTTGCTGTTAACTTCCTTAACTCTGTCAATCATTTACTTAATTGTACAGCCACGTTCATTGTATAATAGATACAGCTAAGAATGGCGCTGGATAGGGCACACATTGCGGAAGCCAACTGAGAGTATTACACAAGAAGCCCTTTTCAGGAATCTCCAAGGAAAAAAGACAAAGAGGAAGACCGAGGAATTCTTGGAGAAGACAGATAGAAGCAGAGATGAAAATGATGAAAACGACATGGAATGATCTTAAAAGAAACAGGACAGCCCGGAAAGTGTTTGTTGAAGACCTATGCTCCACAGGGAGCTGAAAGGTAGACGAAGAAGAAGAAGACAATCATGTTCTCTATACTTCTATACGTCACACTCGTGCAGGTTTTAAGATAACAATTTTATTTGGAGGCCTGGAGAAGAGAGTTATACTATTCTTGCTGTTATCTTCTTTCTCTGTCAATCATAAACTCAATGGTGCAGCCACGTTCATTGTATAATGGTAACGGTCAAACTGAAATCGCGAACTTTTTCTCACCTCGATATCGCAAGGTTACTTCGACCTATTCACGTTGATCGTTCACATGTCGGTCAGCGGCGGAGGTGACCACAACGTAGAGAGTGGTCGCTTTACATGTATACAAAATACATAGATACGTGTAAACTTATATAAGTTGTTTGCTTCCGATCTTCTAGATTGACCATTAGCCTGACAATTTTAAGATACAACGATTACGGCAATTTACGGATGTAAAATAGTTTTCAATTTTTGCTCTAAATTAATATAATAATAATGACATCATAATATCTGACTTTTGTGGATTGTTAGTTATGAAGAAAACACAGTTTTGATGTTAATTAGCATTTCTTAAAGTGTGTTCATTTATTTAAAAATTAAAGCGCAGTACACTGACTTTATGGACGCTCTGTATAAGCTTGTTTTTGACTGTCTACACTTCTTTAAATGTTATAACAGAGAGATCTAAAGCTTAATATTTGGTCTATTGTTGCTATGATAACCATAGAGATGATTCTTGATACTAAACCTAGGTCTCATACACATTACAATGTTGACAGAGAGACAGACACAGACGGATATCGGACGGGCAGGCTGGTAGGTGTCGTTATTGTAGGTTTGATCTTCTTGAACATCGAAGCCCATCTTACCGGTCTAATTACACGACTTGAATTATATCACAACGGGCTGGAGTACTGTGACTGGTTGTACACCGACATTGAACTCATTGATCTGGAATGTTATTGTGTTTTGTATTCTGATAAAATACGAGAAGAGTGGTGGCCCCCGAAGTATCTCTGAATATACGCCGCTGTCTGAGGCACAACGCTATGACATAGCATCAATACATGTGTGCTGCAACACACACACGTCAGTACACATACACGCACACGTACATATGCACACTCGCACACATACACATGCACACCTGCACATGCACACATGCACACATACACACACATACACAAAAACAAACGAAATACGTAATGTGTAAAGGCAACAGGCAACAGCTTTCACTTTTTACTTTCAGTTTTAATTTCGTTTGGGAAATTTAATCAATTATTTTTAGTAACAGAACGGAACATTTTCCTGTTGTATTCGTTACTGATTATCGTTCATTAGTTATGTTCTGTTATCATTTTGTCGACAGTGATAAATGGATGTTAGTGTTACTGTCTTTCACGTGATATGATTCGTGTTCTATCATTATATTATTGCTGAAGCTGTGACCCCACACGTAAGACATGCGACAAGCAGTAACATGTTGTCGGTAGTGTTTGTGTTTCCTTCAGAAAAAGTTTGCCGAGGGTGGGAGGGGGGGGGGGGTGAGTTATATTTCTTCTCTTGGTGTATTTTTCTTGTCCACACTTGAGGTCACTATATCTGAGTTTCTCCATTTCATGTATCTGATTTATCTTCTTCTATTTCTTTTAAAACAACAACACAAAATAACAATACATATTTTCCAATGCCATACACCAACGAATGATTAGGAAGATTTAGTTAAAGATGAATTATATAAACAGTTGCAATGTTAGATAGATGGAAGAAGAATCATATATATTATCCCCGTCTTATTATCGATCATAAATATTAAACATACACTATCCAAATCGTCCTATTTATATATGTATATGTTCTATATGTCATTCTCGATTGCTTTATGTCTTTCCTATCTTATTCATCTCTATTTCCACCAACCTTCTCCAAGTATATGTTGGCCTCCTCATTTCCCCACCCTCTTGGGAATTAAAAAAAAAACATGACGTATACAACTTTAATTTGGCTTCTGCTGTGTGTGTGTTGAACATAGCGCCCCTACCCGACGAGGTGGCTGCTTTGGAGTCCCCATTAACGTCGTTGTCTGCAGGTATCGCCTTGCTTCTTGACATAACCATTCTCTGCAATATAAGAAAGGTAATTTGTCATTCCTTTCCTTCATTGGCAATGATTGTACTAGTCAGAGATAACAGCCGTTCCCTCTACAATAGATATCCCTTGCCTGTCATCATGTCATCACTAAGTGGGGTCCATAACCGACACAACCACAAAATACCAACGAGGATTTTCTCAGAGGCCAACACAAAAATGAAGCTCCTAAGAAATATAAGAAAGAATCAATCGACACATTTTTCGGACACATCATGAGAAGAGGAAAGTTGGAATACTTGGTTACAACTGGCAAAATACCCGAAAAAAGAGATCGTGGAAAGAGAAAAACAGAGAGGATACTAGATAGCTTGGTGCCAAGGCATGGAAAACAGTCAACAACAGAATTGTTACGATTCACTGTGGATAGAGAATTGTGGAAGGACATGATCGCCTACGCCAGCCATTATGGCACATGATAATTATATGTGTGTGTTTGCACTATCACCATCATCAACTTTGCCGCATTTTTGTCCCACTGACGTTTTTTTTGTGTTACTTTCTCATAGTTATATGTTTGTAATTATGTCATGCCATCTCAGTCATGTACTGTTTAAGATATTTGTATAATAATTGTACGTAATGGTGTATTTCTTGTCATTGTTAATAATCATATCACTATAATTTGACTCACAGTTTGAAACTCAAGATGCAAACACCTATCGACAACGATCTTCACGTCAAATGAAAGAGTTCCCTTGTTCCTTTAACCTTGTGTGTGCAGAGAGGGTCACTATGACCAAACTTAAGGCGGTGCAACACAACCTTCTTACTGAACTTGCCAATCAAGATGACATTCCAAGTGAATTAATCAGAAAAAAGAATCTGTTATCATGGATTTATTTTCGTTTGGAAAGACATGACGATTCTGTAGAACTGAGTAATGAACTTGTCGACCTAACTCAGTGGAACAATGTAGCCACCCTGGCCAATCGTTGTTTCATTATGTGGTACACTGGAGATGAGCCGGAAGCTAGAAAATGCCAAAATTATCTGGCTAAAATAAAAGATAAAGATAATTTTCATGCATTCGCCACAGAAGCTAAAGCTGAGCAAGCCTATTACTACAGTAGACTTGGAGGGTTGGAGAATCTGAAATTAGCAATAAATATATTCTCTGAGGTTGTAGCAGAAGTACCTGATAATTATTTGTGGAAATTTGGCCTTGGCCTTGTCCTCCGGAGAACGACACATCCAAATATTTTCTGTTCGAGTCAGAAACGCTGGCAGATGGATGATTACACTAAAAGAGCTATAGAGTATTTGTTTCAAGTTGCTGACAACGGTGAACATCCCCTGAAGTCGATGGCTTATGCTCAGTTAGTCAATCTCCGACAGGTTTACAGTGTTGGACAGTTTCCTGAGTACGATAGTCTATTTCGTCAACTCAGTGATACGTACTTGTTACAGAAAGCTTTAGAACAAGGAGGAAATTTGCCATCAGTGCTGACCAGTTGTGGTAAAGCATTACGCTGGGAAAATGTGGATGAGTCTATACGTCTCCTTGAGAGATCTGTTCATATTAAACCAAATTCAACGTCTTACCATTATCTTGGTAAAAGTTATCAGAAGAAAGCTTACGGTCAGGCTAAAGAAAAAAAAATGTACAGAAGGAAGTCGAGGAAAGGGTCATTTGTCTGGTTACTCCAGAACAGTAAGTGATTCGACAGGAAGCTCAAGTTTTCGACCTGGTGCGGAGAGTCGTGTACGCAGACATTTGTTCCATGAACCAGCTGACATCAAAGAGGTCACAACAAACAGGGCAAGGGTTAATGTACATACCTTTCCGTCTATAGGCAATATTACCACTAAACAGAGCGGTACGTTTACAGACTTTGAATTACAGGCACGTCAACGGAACACTCCTCCTACACACATGAGCTTGTTAGGACCAAGGCTATCCATCTACATACATGAGCTTGTCAGATGACCAAGGCTATTCCATCTACACACATGAGCTATCAGATGACCAGGCTATCCATCTACACACATGAGCTTGTCAGATGACCAAGGCTATCCATCTACATACATGAGCTTGTCAGATGACCAAGACTATACATCAACACACATGAGCTTGTCAGGTGACCAAGGCTATACATCTATACATACATGAGCTTGTCAGGTGACCAAGGCTATACATCTACACACTGAGCTTGTTAGATGATCAAGGCTATGCGTCCACACATTACAGAGAACAAGACATACCGCCGGGACAGCAGAAGCAATACAACTGGAAAAATAGAGACAGGGGTCACACAGATCAGAATTATCAGCACAAAAGAGGCAGAGGTCACAGTGATAAGGATAATCAACTCCATAGAGGGCGAGGTTACATTAATCAGGGTCAACATCTCCATAGAGGTCGAGGTTACAGTGACCCGGGTTATCAGTTCTGTAGAGGACGAAGTCGCATTTTTCGGGGAAAAGTAAATTTTGTTCGTCTTATAGCTCACCTCCATCTGATCTTGAACATGACGAATCTTACCAGAGAAAAGTAGATAACCAATTTCGAGGAAGTGGTCGCGGGCAAGGAATATCTCCAACACAAAACGCAATAAATAAATGCGTAAGAAAGCCTAGAAATGAGCTGCGTTTAAATAAAGATGATGAATATGTACGAAAAGCTGTGGACTTTTTAAAAAAGCAATAGATTTGACACATGAAAATGGTTCTGCAATTTTAGATTTGGGAAATTTGCTGAAAGCGACAGGGGAAATACGAGAGGCATTAAAACAGTTTAATAGACTGACCAATTTAAATCGTTCAACAAGTGACCAGAAAATATCCGTCATAAGCGCATATGAACAAGCTGGACTGTGTTATTTAGAGCTGAGCAAAACTGATGAAGGTGGCAATGGATATGAAGATGAGGGCAAGAAGAAGCTAACACAAGCTGTGAGTCTTGCTGCGGAACTTGTCCTGACTGTGCCAGAGCTACAAGAGAGCTCTCAGAACTTGTGGACAGCCTTCAGAACTCTCATGGACAAAATTGATGGAGAAAAGTCTTCACCAAATCAAATTAAGGAGAAAGTCAAACTTCTAGAACTGGCGAAAAAGTACAGAGAAATTGTTGAAGTTTTACAGAAAGTGCCCACTTTGACAGGGAACGAACTCAGTGACAAAGAAATTGTTGTCATCGCTATCAAGAGTTATCTTAGTCTGGATCAACCTGAGAACGCACTTGCTCTACATATAATCGCAATTAGACCTGATGTTCGTGGATCAGATTGGTGGAATGACGGACAGGTTCGTGAGCTGAGACTTCATGTTTTACTACAAGCGATTTCTGCACGCCTGAAAGGTGCCACTGACAACCCCAGTAGTTTGTTCCAGCAAGCTTTTAAGAACAAATTCGGCATCTGCTATGAAGCGTATGACAATGCAGATTTGAATACACTGCCAGGGATTTTGTTGGCGATGTTTTGTTTGTTTTTGATAATGATGGAGGTTCCACAGCAGCCACTTCCCGTTACCTCAAGCTGGTGGCAACCTTTCTGTTTGGACTAAAAGTTCAAGAAAATATGAAGGTTGGTGTAATAGACTAGCAGCTCTCAGTTCTTTTGTGTAGGATTGTATTTGCATTTGCTTATTGTCAAGGATCCACCGATCTTTGGTTTGTCGTCGATTATTTATTTCACTGTGGAAACATTTTATTTATTTTTATGCAACTAGCTCTTGAATTTGTTTCAGATTTGTTTAATATTTATAGTGAGATTAGTTTAAGATCCATAAGGGGCTTGCTTGGAATAACAATTAGAGGTCATAATATAATAATCTAAGGTATGCTGATGATACAGTCTTAATCGCTTAGAGTGAAAATAAGTTACAAGAAATGTTGGACATTATTGTGAACGAAAGCAAAAATAAAAGACTCAGCCTTAATAGCGAAAAGACAGAGGTGATGGTAACAACAAAGTAAAAGACATCACCTCAGTGCAAAATAAAGACAAGTGGAACAATATTAAAACAGGTAAATGAATTTAAATATTTAGGAACGTTGTTAACCTCAGACGGAAGATGTACAAAAGAGGTGAGTGCAGAATGGTTCAGGCAAAAGCAGCTTTCCAAAAAAATGAGGAAGATACTATCATCATCAATCATCATCATCATCATCATCATCATCGAGTGCCTTCTCCGCAACGAAGGTTGGCTACGATGGATCGCCATTCTACTCTGTTGCTTGCTTTGATGGTGCAGGCTGACATAGATTGCACGTTTCTGTACGTTCTCGACTGCCGCACTTGGTTGCTATTTCCTTTTAGTTTTGACCTCTGTTTACACACAGGATATATAATTTTGTTTTCTTTAACACATTTCGATTGTTTTTGTTTTGTTGTTTCGTTTTAGTTTTGAGTGTGTGTTTTTTTTGTTTTTTTTTGTTTGTTCCTGATGAAGGCCTATTGGGCCGAAACGTCGTTTAGTCTGTATCGTCCACTTATCACGTAAAGCTTCTTACAACCATTTTTTTCTATTTTTATTTTTCCTCACATTCAGCTTTACTGCAGCTTCGCATTTTTATGCCTTAACCCTTGACATAGAATGACTTGTCCATCTTTTTATGTTACTCGTCCATGTTAGTCTTGGTCTGCCTCTGCTCTTTTACCTTGTATTTTTCCTTCCAATATTACTTTTAATAGGCTGTTGTGTCTTTTAACATGCCCCCAAAATTTCATTTGTCTTGTCTTAATTGTATTAGTAGGTCTCTTATTTTCAGTTGTTTTAAAATTTCATCGTTTGTTATCTTTTGTTTCCATCCAATTCTACCTATTCTTCTATAAATCCACATTTCAAGGCTTCAATTTTCTGTTCTGTTTTCTTGTTTACTTTCCATAGTTTCGACTTCTAGACATCTTTGGTTGAGCCAGTCTTCTTTTGCCTTTTTCTTAATACAGTAGTTAGAATTTCTCTCCATGGCTTTCTTTGGAGTGTTACGTGATGAGGCTCCAATCTCTTTCACGGTGGTCTGCCATATTCGTCTTTCGTGTTCTGAATATGCTCATGTGTACCACACACTTTGCTGTTTTCGCCTTCTGCGCCGTTGATCATTTTCGATTCATCCGCCCCATCCACCAACACAGACTTTTTATATTCGGGTTGAACATACCCGCGGCGGCGCCATTTTTTGTCGAACCATGTGCTTGACTATTGAACCGCGAACACACGACACAAAGAAGAATAAATCATATTTCACTTAAATATCGGTAATCACAGTTTATCCACACGTCCGAAATAAAAACACCCCAAACGGGAATAGCAGCACATAATTATGCAATCCATTTTGACAATAGAAACAGAAAAAGAGTTCTTAAATGTTACGTAGAGCCAGTCTTAACATTGAGAATCATGGACAATAGGACAACAGACAAGAAGATCACTGGAGTCTGTAGAAATGTGGTTTTACAGAAGAATGTTGAGAGTACCATGGACAGCTAAGAGAGTAAAGAAGATGTTCTGACAGAGAGGTCAAAGCAAATGAGAGCTAATTTCCAATATTAGGAAGAAACAATCACAATTTTTTGGCCACGTAATGAGAAGAGAACAATTGTATATATTGTAACAACTGGAAAAATTGAGGGACAAGAGATAGAGGGAACAAGAGAAAAAATAACAGACAGCTTAAGAGAATGACTTGCAGAAGATCAACAACAGAAATGATAAATAGCTGCCGAGATCGAAAGTTGAGGAGAGACATGATCACCTACCCTGACAGGCCCGGTTCTTGATGATGATGATGAGCTCTTGAATGGTTTGGTAGGAAACTAGTATCAGATTTGAGAAACAGCTGCAGAAATAGAAAGTTGGGAGAGGAGATTTAATCATCTGTGCCAGAATGCGTGGTAGTTGGTGATAATAATGACCTAGCTTGAAGAAAATATAATCATCAAAATCCTTATTATTGTCTTGTGTTGTTGAATCTGCATTGCTTTCCAAACATTTATCTTTTGAGGATTTCGCTATTGTTGTTAATCGGTAGGGTTTATATCACATGTAGAAGAGCAGGGCATCATGCTGCCTTCATTCTCCATTCCACATATTTCTCTCAACATACTCGTGAAGTGGTATAAAGTGGTATAAATTGATATAAAGTGGAATAAAGTGGTATAAAGTGGTATAAATTGATATAAAGTGGAATAAAGTGGTATAAAGTGGTATAAATTGATATAATGGAATAATCAGTCTTTTTTTCAATTTCGCCAGTTTTTTTTTTTTAACAGTCCAACAAAAACAGACAAAGAAAATTATTTGGTAAACATTAGAGACCACTTCAATGTGCCAACGACGATGTACATATGACAAGTGAGACCATTTCTAGAGTTATGGTAGTGAAGCATGAGCAGCAGCAATAAGGTCGAACTTTGCGACGATCAACATACTCCGAAACCAAGCAGAGAGAATCGTAACGGTACAAGATCAAGACTTATGACAGAGCTGAAAAAATACCATTGCAAAAATAGAGGAGGAATCATCATTAGTTTTATTTTTTGTTTTAATGGCTGAAAAGGCTGTGGCGAAAAGGAAAGCATTCCTGTAACTTTCAACCATAAGTAGAAGTCCTGAAAATCAAGCCCTGCATCTGAAATTGACTTAAAGGAGAAATGTAAAGAAGAAATCGGAAACGTAAATTACGAGACTTGAATCGATGTCTTAGCACGCGAGTTTTCACCCATATGGCTCGGCAGTCTATCCAGAAGTGTTCGGAGACTTCTCGATAGTGTCGCTTCAAAGCATCAAAACTCACGATGCGAGGCTGCATTCATCACCTTCCAAGAGTACAACCCTGGTACCCATTTATGTCAGCGGCTGGGTCGATCGCGGGATATTTTTTTCCAACCGAGTACAATCATACTGTTCCAGCGGGAATCGAACGCGGGTTGTCCAAACGTGGGTAGCCTATCGGGTGGTTTCCCAACTAGGCTACCTAGGTCCCAAAGAAAGAAGATGAAAATGTACTTTCTACATACGCTCTGTCACTAGTTCATCCAGTTTATGAGTCCTAGAAATGCTGACCTGATGACGTAACAGCAAAAATTCCACATATTCTTTTCTACTATCATGACTCTTTCAGATTAAGATTCCGGACTCTCTTATGAAGGCAGCTGTCTGTTTAAGTAATTCCGATGCCCCGTATAGTTTCTCTTCCAGGAAGGCGGGTGTGGTCCACATTGTACTTCTCAGGTCTGTGGACTGGGGCAATCCTGTAGAACATTTTTGTTATCATGTTGTCCAGTGTGCAGTGGTATTGGCTGGTAGTACCAATTTTGAGTTGGTGAACATATGGTTTCTCATTCATGCAGCAGCGTTGGAAATGGTGAGCCTGACAAGTTGACGAAGGAGATGGTAAACTGTACCAGCCAGACACAAGTATAGGTTGTAAGGATTACACATTTTTCTCGGAACAAACACACCAACAAAATGTAAGCGTGTCACCAGAGTCACCATACAAAAAATAATAAAGTAAAGAGTCCCGTCACGCCAAGTGGCGTATAAGGAATATGGTTTGTGACCATAATTTTTACAGACCTTCGGCACATGATTTTTGGGGTAATGTGTCGGTATTACGCCCGTGCTGCTTTACATTCGCAGAAAAAATCCGGTACCCATTTAAGGCTGGTGAACCCGGAACCCGTTGATCAGGATCGAACCCGACCTCTTGTCCTTTGTAGTCCAGTTTACTAACCACTGAGCTATCGCGGCTCCCAAAATAAAAAATAAAAAAAAGTAAAGTTCTTTGTCACGTCACGTGGCATTAGGGAATATGGAGTTAGTGACCACAATTTTCATTTTAAAAATATACCTACTCCCAAATCAGAAGAAAAGAGAAAGTAATTGTTGTTTACTTGGAAGAGCTCATAACAAATGGGAGAATCATTTCCTCAATATCCCATAGACAGGAATCTCTGTTTAAGTGGGCTGTGGCATCATCAAAATGACAGTCCCACACCTGTAACAAAGATATCCAGAAAAGATTCGTCAATGCTCTTGTTTACGTCACTAGCATCATGCACAAGATGTATAGTGACGTCACCAGCATCATGCACAAGATTTATAGTGACGTCACCAGCATCATGCACAAGATGTATAGTGACGTCACTAGCATCATGCACAAGATGTATAGTGACGTCACCAGCATCATGCACAAGATTTATAGTGACGTCACCAGCATCATGCACAAGATTTATAGTGACGTCACCAGCATCATGCACAAGATTTATAGTGATGTCACCAGCATCATGCACAAGATTTATAGTGATGTCACCAGCATCATGCACAAGATTTATAGTGATGTCACCAGCATCATGCACAAGATTTATAGTGATGTCACCAGCATCATGCACAAGATTTATAGTGACGTCACCAGCATCATGCACAAGATTTATAGTGATGTCACCAGCATCATGCACAAGATTTATAGTGACGTCACCAGCATCCACCAGCATCATGCACAAGATGTATAGTGACGTCACTAGCATCATGCACAAGATGTATAGTGACGTCACCAGCATCATTGCACAAGATTTATAGTGACGTCACCTGCATCCACCAGCATCATGCACAAGATGTATAGTGACGTCACCAGCATCCACTAGCATCATGCACAAGATGTATAGTGACGTCACCAGCATCCACTAGCATCATGCACAAGATGTATAGTGACTTCACCAGCCGTGAGTTAAAACTGCTTTCTTTGAATTTATTAAGTCTGACGTATAAACGTGATGTAGTTATCATTTCGTATATTTATTTCAAGACTGTGTTTGTGACTGTGGTGACTTCATCTGTATATCAGTTCTATCTTATTGAATTCCAGAAATGTGTTTTGTGTGATTTTCTTCGATGTTTCTTTTTTCTGTCAGTTAGTTTTGCAAATTTATGGAAAATATGAAAGATCACAAGCTCAGGCATAAAATACAACATGAAATCAATATCAACAAAACAGAAGTCATGAATGTCGCCAAAAATAAACAGAACATCAACATAACTATAGAAGGCAGACAACTAAAACAAGTAGAATTCAAATACCTAGGAAGTCTAATGACAAACGATAATTCTCAAACAGCATAAATAGACTCAAAATGCAACGAAGCTTGTCAAATCATTGGACAGTTATCACCACTATTGTCCAACAAGGAAATAACTCTGGAGGCAAAGCGAGCACTATACAATACAATCTTCATCCCAACGTTGTGCTACCAATGCCAGCCCTGGACCCTAGATGCAAGAACAATAAGAAAAAATAACCTGTACTGAGATGGAAATATGTTAGGTGAATGACAGGAAAAAGTCTGAGAGATAAGATCAGTATTGAAGAACTGAGAAAAAGCTAGAAATAGCCCCGCCATAGAATATATATGGAAACAACAGATAAAATGGTTTGGCTACGTGACAAGGCAGAAAGATCAATACACAACACAACGAACCTTCAACAAACGTTGTGAGAACACCAGACCCAAGAAAAAGATGGATCGATGGAATATTAGAAGCACCAGGAAACATAACAGCAGCAGAGGCGAACAGAAGATAGCAAAAGACCGCAAATTATATCTCCCCTCGACGCTGAAAGGCAGATGAGGAAGGAAAGAAGAAGTATATTATATCATCTGTATATTAACTTTCAACATTTTTTCTTCTTCTGTCTGAGTCAATAAGTCAATAAGACAAGAGTCAATAAGTCAATAAGACAAGAGTCAATAAGTCAAATAAGACAAGAGTCAATAATCATAGGACAAGAGTCAATAAGTCATCAATAAGACAAGAGTAAAAAAAAAACAAACAAAAAAATTACAAAAACAATCAATAGACGGTTTGGACAATAGTTTCGAGTTGCCGCCTTGGGGTCACTATGCTTCAATATCGCCACATACGAATTTATAAACATTGCAATGATTAGAATTTGTTACCACTTGAAGTATTTAGTTCATACTTTATCATTTGAACAACAAGAAATGGTATTATGGTAAGCAGCAGGATAAATAATATGTCACTTTTAATGCAGCGAATTATTTTCAAATTTGTTATTGTTTTCAAATTAGAGGTTAACGTGACATCATAGGAGGGATCATCTTTAATCTGTGACTTAAAGTTCCATTTTAAATAATTTATTTCGTACTGGCGACTCGCCCTCTGACAAATTAGCTTTTTAATTAAAAAAATGAAAGATAAAGTTACCAGCAATGACCTTCATTTCAATAATTATCCCGCAGGGAAATTACCAGTTTGGCGTTTTTTCAAGAGAAGAACAAGTAAAAGAGATGCTCAAATATCAAGTTGTCGTAATAGTTCTTGGACATGAAACCAGGCAAGTTTCTTTGTTATTTAGATAGACCTTAAGAGAAGTGATATTGCTGCCAAATTAAAATAGAACAAGTTAGATCAAGAAGAAGTAAAAAATGGTTGAAAGTTAATATACAGATGATATAATACTTCTTCTTTCCTTCCTCATCTGCCTTTCAGCGTCGAGGGGAGATATAATTTGCGGTCTTTTGCTCTTCTGTTCGCCTCTGCTGCTGTTATGTTTCCTATGCTTCAAATATTCCATCGACCCATCTTTTTCGTAGTCGACCCTTGGGTCTGGTGTTCTCACAACGTTTGTTGAAGGCTCGTTGTGTTGTGTTTTGTTCTTTCTGCATTGTCACGTGGCCAAACCATTTTATATGTTGTTTCCTTATATATTCTATGGCGGGGGCTATTCCTAGCTTTTTCCCCTTGGCGTGACGGGAGTACTTCACACTTTTAATTTTTTTTTAGTTTTGAGTTAAATACATTTACATAAAGAATCCAAAAAGCTTTGACAATTATATTAAGTAAAAAAAAAAGTAAAGAGCCCATGTCACGCCAAGTGGCGTATAGGAAATATAATGTTAGCTACCATACATTTTACAAACTTCGGCACATGATTTTTGGGGTGATGTGGTCGGTATTACGCCCGTGCCGCTTTACTTTCCCAGAAAAAATCTGGTACCCATTTAAGGCTGGTGTGAACCCGGAAGCCACTCGTTGGGATTGAACCCTACCTCTTGTCCTTTGTAGTCCAGTTCATTAACCAATGAGCTATCGCGGCTCCCTTTATATTAAAGTAGATAAGATTAAAATAAATCTTCATAGTTTGGCCTTGGTTGCCTTTATTATCTTTATGTGGACATACGCCTGTATTACTGCTATGTGGAAACATTGTGCTCACTTTTAGTACTGTATTACCACCGTTGTATGCCAGTGTGGTGTACTTATGTCTTACTTATGTGAGTAACTCTCTTTGTTAACGGCGTTCCCACATCTATTGATGTTCTCTATTACTTAAATATTGTTTTTCTTCTTGAATTAATCTAAGTTCCTTCCATCTGATATTGGTAGAGTCAAACAAAGAAATGCAAATCAATGTGAAGCTGCGGTGAAGCTAATAGTGGGGAGAAATGAACAATTGTAAATAGAAATATAAACGGTACTACTGTTAAAGCTTCACAGAACAAGTGGACAACATTCCAGAACGACGTTTCGGTGGAATTGTTATATTTGCACGTGTGTTGTAAGTTTGTTCCTTTGCGCAGAAACGTCGTTCTGGTTTGTGGTGTGCACTTGTTACGTGAAGCTTTAACCATACTGTTTTTTTATTTATATATATATATATATATATATATATTATATATATGGCTATTTATATATATATGGCTATTTTTATATATATATGGCTATTTATATATATGACTATTTATATATATATGGCTATTTATATATATATGGCTATTTATATATATGACTATTTATATATATATATGACTATTTATATGTATGACTATTTATATATATATATGACTATTTATAATATATATATATATACATGACTATTTATAATATATATTCATTTCTCCATCTGATTCTGATACGATTATATATCAGTTTTAATTGTTTCTACCTCTGACATCAATTCTCGTTTTCTGATATGATAAAAAAATCGTAACATTCCAAGCATATTTTCAAAGATTTATATTTGTTTTTAGGTCTAACAAGTTAGAATGTAACCCTCCACAGATTGAATTTCGGACCATTTGACATTATATTCAATCCAACTAACAGATTATTTCAAATTTACAAAGTATGATTATTTTGGCCAACGTTACATATTTTCTGAAACCGAGAATAGACTACTTCAGTAAAAATGTACCATTTATCGCTTGCACTGGACTTCTCTTCCTCTTGATCATCATCATCATCATCCCTTAACTTTTGGTGTCGTTGGGGCAACACCGACAGACGTCGTCAATCCCGGGGTTGTTGGGGCATAACTGACAGACGTCGTCAATCCCGGGGTTGTTGGGGCAACACTGACAGACGTCGTCAATCCCGGGGTTGTTGGGGCATAACTGACGACGTCGTCAATCCCGGGGTTGTTGGGGCAACACTGACAGACGTCGTCAATCCCGGGGTTGTTGGGGCAACACTGACAGACGTCGTCAATCCCGGGGTTGTGGGGCAACACTGACAGACGTCGTCAATCCCGGGGTTGTTGGGCAACACTGACAGACGTCGTCAATCCCGGGGTTGTTGGGGCAACACTGACAGACGTCGTCAATCCCGGGTTGTTGGCAACACTGACAGACGTCGTCAATCCCGGGGTTGTTGGGGCATAACTGACAGACGTCGTCAATCCCGGGGTTGTTGGGGCTACACTGACAGACGTCGTCAATCCCGGGGTTGTTGGGGCAACACGACAGACGTCGTCAATCCCGGTGTTGTTGGGGCGTCACTGACGAGACGTCGTCAATCCCGGTGTTGTTGGGGCATAACTGACAGACGTCGTCAATCCCGGTGTTGTTGGGCATAACTGACAGACGTCGTCAACCCGGGTTGTTGGGGCAACACCGACAGACGTCGTCAATCCCGGTGTTGTTGGGGCATAACTGACAGACGTCGTCAATCCCGGTGTTGTTGGGGCATAACTGACAGACGTCGTCAACCCGGGTTGTTGGGGCAACACCGACAGACGTCGTCAATCCGGTGTTGTTGGGGCATAACTGACAGACGTCGTCAATCCCGGTGTTGTTGGGGCATAACTGACAGACGTCGTCAATGCCGGTGTGGTTGGGGCATAACTGACAGACGTCGTCAATCCCGGTGTTGTTGGGGCATAACTGACAGACGTCGTCAATCCCGGTGTCGTTGGGGCAACACTGACAGATGTCGTCAATCCCGGGGTTGTTGGATCAACACCGACAGACGTCGTCAATCCCGGTGTTGTTGGGGCGTCACTGACAGACGTCGTCAATCCCGGTGTTGTTGGGGCATAACTGACAGACGTCGTCAATCCCGGTGTTGTTGGGGCATAACTGACAGACGTCGTCAATCCCGGTGTTTTGGGGCATAACTGACAGACGTCGTCAATCCGGTGTTGTTGGGGCATAACTGACAGACGTCGTCAATCCCGTGTTGTTGGGGCATAACTGACAGACGTCGTCAATCCCGGTGTTGTTGGGGCATAACTGACAGACGTCGTCAATCCGGGGTTGTTGGGGCAACACTGACAGACGTCGTCAACCCGGGGTTGTTGGGGCAACACTGACAGACGTCGTCAATCCCGGTGTTGTTGGGGCATAACTGACAGACCCTGTCAACCCGAGGGTTGCTGGGATACCACTGACAGACTCTATCAACCCGGAGGTTGTTGGGGCGTCACTGACAGACTCTTGTCAACCTTTTCTATATCTCTCACCCTCCAGTCATTCTTTGAGACTGCAAACTCTATATCTGTCCATACTTTGATGTTATCTTCCCATCTCTGTCTACACAACCTCTTCTTATCGTTCCTTTCACAGTTCCTTACAAACTGCTCATCGTTAAGACAGACGATCAGATACGTGGTCAAACCATTTCACTTTGCGTTTCTTTACAAAAAGTCAAACAATCATCATGTTGTCCGACTCCTTGTTGTAACCTTCTGAAGCATTTTCATTTGTGACACGATCTAAGTCAGAAATCACCACAATATTACAAAAACAATTCACCTTCATAGCTTGCATTTTCTTCTGCAAGGGTTCATGTTTCGCAAGCGTATAGACAAACTTATATG
>JAVIAB010000012.1:0-281418 GCA_032433765.1 Megaustenia siamemsis
TTGAACTGTAGTTGATGTGAAACTTGTAACCACGTCCTTCGGATTGATACGGTTCTCATACGGTCCCCAATGGTCCTTTTTGAGATCAGAGAGGGATTCACTTGTACATCGCTTAACATTATATACGCCATCATATGTAGGCGATGCCAGTTGACCTATATAGGCGAATCATGACGCCGTCCTGATATTATCGGATGTTACCGCGACGCTGTCTGTGTTGTCTCGCTAACTCACTCCTCAAAATTGCTTATCACAACCCTCCCTACATTACACCATACTTATCTCATGTGGAGCGGGAGATCTGCTGCTTAGTTACTTACTTTCATCTCTAATCTTTACCTGTGTCCCTGTCTCTCCCTCCCCTGCTCTAGTCTTGGCCACTTCCGGCTATTTTCCGTGTCTGTACTAAATATCTCAATTATCCTTTATCACATCTTTCTGATCGAGCAGTGTTATATAGCGGGTTTGACGCCCCCCCCCACCCCCCACCCCCCCCCCCCCCGATCGATGAAGCCTCCCAGCCGGCCCTATTTCACCCCAAATACACAGGAATAAATACAAGAAACAATAGAAGACCTACAAGAACACTTGAACAAACTCAACATCTCAGGCACAAAATACAACATGAAAATCAACATAACAGAAGTCATGAATGTCGCCAAAAATAAACAGAACATCAACATAACTATAGAAGGCAGACAACTAAAACAAGTCGAGGAATCCAAATACCTAGGAAGTATAATGACAAACGATAATTCTCAAACAGCAGAGATAGAATCAAGATGCAACAAAGCTTGTCAAATCACTGGACAGTTATCACCACTATTGTCCAACAAGGAAATAACCCTGGAGGCAAAACGAGCACTATACAATACAATCTTCATCCCAAAGTTGTGCTACAATGCCAGACCTGGACCCTAGATGCAAGAACAATAAGTAAAATAACCTCTACAGAGATGAAATGTTTTAGACGAATGACAGGAAACAGTCTGAGAGATAAGATCAGAAATGAAGAAATGAGAAAAAAGCTAGGAATAGCCCCCGCCATAGAATATATAAGGAAACAACATATAAAATGGTTTGGCCACGTGATAAGGCAGAAAGAACAAAACACAACACAACACAACGAGCCTTCAACAAACGTGTGAGAACACCAGACTCAAGGGTCGACCACGAAAAGATGGTCGATGGAATATTAGAAGCACTAGGAAACATAGCAGTAGCAGAGGCGAACAGAAGAGCAAAAGACCGTAAATTATATCTCCCCTCGACGCTGAAAGGCAGATGAGGAAGGAAAGAAGAAGAAGAAGATACACATGGGATACACTGCTGATCGCGTTGCTATCCGCGGTATGTTTCATTGACTTCCTTGCGTTGTCACTCTTCTGTATTCCTTATCAGTACATGCCCTGCATTACGCCATACATATCACGCCAGTACCCGGGATTGTCTGCCGAGTGGCTTTTAGTCAACACTCAGCGATTTGGAAGTCCTTATCTGTAACTCGCTTGACTGCCTTTCTACGCGTCTGACCTCCGATCTCCCCACGTGACGTTTTAGCTGGCATTTGTGAGCTTTACTTCAATGTGAGCGTGACGGATTCTACCAGCTAAGTCAATTTTTAAAAAAATATATAGCCATTTCTACATTGTACCTATTCTCCAACAAGTAACACATCTCTCTCTCTCTCTCGTATCACCATTCTCATCTCTTATCTCTCTGTCCGCTTCTCCTTCACTTACCAGTCCTATCATCCTAGATGTAGCAGTATTTATCTGTGTCTCATCATTCATGGTCCTCGTTCTCTGAAGACGACCGCATGCTGGCCGAAACGTCAGTATTTTGTTGTTTCCTTTTTGTAAAGCTGTCACCATACCTTGTAGGAGTGTACGTTACACCCCACTACTTGCTCCTTCTCTTATATCGTCTTTCAATCACAGTAAGGCTTCTCTTATATTGTCTTTCTATCACAGTAAGGCTTCTCTTATATTGTCTTCCTATCACAGTAAGGCTTCTCTTATATTGTCTTTCTATCGCAGTAAGGCTTCTCTTATATTGTCTTTCTATCGCAGTAAGGCTTCTCTTATATTGTCTTCCTATCACAGTAAGACTTCTCTTCTCTTATATTGTCTTCCTATCACAGTAAGGCTTATCTTATATTGTTTTTTTTTTAAATCACAGTAAGGCTTCTCTTATATTATTCTTTTATCACAGTGAGGCTTCTCTTATATTATTCTTTTATCACAGTAAGGCTTCTCTATATTATTCTTTTATTACAGTAAGGCTTCTCTTATATTATTCTTTTATCACAGTAAGGCTTCTCATATATTATTCTTTATCTGACTTTTGATGTACAAACTGAGCACTGATCACATCTAGACCTCTTAACCTGTTCTATTTTGAGATTGAATCTGTCAACTATTTAAACATTCAACTATGAGTAACCGACAGTCAACTATTTCAACAATGAACAATAGTACCCTAATGGCAGTCACTATCACGTTAATTACTTCCACAGGTTAACTACCCACATGGACAATATTTGGACATTTCAAACTAGATAATAGTCCCACAAAATCACTGGAAGACCACATCAAATTAAAATAACACCACAAAAATTACAAGAACACCACACATAATAACACTACACAAAATCAAGTACACCACACAAAATCAAGTACACTAGACAAAATTAAGTACACTGCACAAGATCACCACACAAAATCACCATCTATGATCACAACAACTCACAAGATCACCACACAAAATCACCATCCATGATCACAACTCACAAGATCACCACACAAAATTACCATCTATGATCACAACAACTCACAAGATCACCACACAAAATCACCATCCATGAACACAACTCACAAGATCACCACACAAAATCACCATCCATGATCACAACAACTCACAAGATCGCCACCCAAATTAACCATCCATGATCACAACAACTCACAAGATCACCACACAAAATCGCCATCCAAGATTACAACAACTCACAAGATCACCACACAAAATCATCATCCATGATCACAACAACTCACAAGATCACCACACAAAATCACCATCCATGATCACAACAACTCACAAGATCACCACACAAAATCACCATCCAAGATCACAACAACTCACAAGATCACAACACAAAATCACCATCCATGATCACAACAACTCACAAAATCGCCACACAAAATCACCATCCATGATCACAACAACTCACAAAATCGCCACACAAAATCACCATCCATGATCACAACAACTCACAAGATCACCACACAAAATCATCATCCATGATCACAACAACTCACAAGATCACCATCCATGATCACAATAACTCACAAGATCACCACACAAAATCACCATCCATGATCACAACTCACAAGATCACCACACAAAATCACTATCCATGATCACAACTCACAAGATCACCACACAAAATAACATGACCACCACACAAGATGACAAGAACAACACACGTAATCACAAAAACACCACACAACATCACAAGAACACCACACAAAATCACAAAAATGCCACACAAAATCACAAGAACACCACATAAAATGAGCCAAGTCTCAATCAAAAATCATTTATTGATGCAGCAACAAAATGTGCTGTATTAAGCTTACAAGACTACAAAATATATAGATCCAGTCCTGCACTTTCTGAAGTCACTTGTAAGTAGAAAATGGCCAGTCGTAAAGTCCACCAGGAAGGCAAGTGTAAACAGAAAATAGCTACATGGTGGGTATAGTTAAGAACTCAAAAAAAAAAAAAAATGTAAAAACATCAATAAATATAGATGTAGTTGTATATTTCAAGTACTGCTCCTATCAAGTCAGATCTGTTTTTTAGCTTCTCAAAACTTCATTAACTCTTTATGTACATTTCGCCGCATAGTGCGCCATGCTCAATCTGATTAGAGTGAACACCAACAAACCATATTCTTTTTACATGTCTTGTATCATCTGGATATTGGTGAAATCTAATACCTTGTTCAATTATCTAAACATTCATATATAATATGTTATATGTTAGATAAATATAAAAATATAGATTGATTCTTAAAACCATGAAAAATTTTGTCTCTGAAATCTCTTCCGTTGTGTCGATAAAAGAAGCTTGTGTACAGAAAGAGTTAAGGGCATTAGATATGGCTCTTCCAACTTGCATACTCAATAATTGTATTTCAAGTCATCTCCCATCACATGACAGTATATCTTATCTCTTCTATGATGAGCTTCCTGAAATATTTAATTTCTGAGAGTTATAAGTGATCTGCTAGGACATACCTAACATGTAAATGGCATGTGTTCTACATCCTGAAGAAAATTTTGTTTTGTCCATCTGAAGGAACGTGGGGAATGGAAATAAAGCGGCATGAACATAACTAGAATATAACAACAAGGAGATTCCACAACCAAAATAGAAAAATGGATAAAATGACTACTAACATTTATAGTACAATCAAGTGTGATGATCAAAAAACAAATACAGAAATATAAATAAAAAAATAACAGCATTGTCTTGTTTTTCCATTCATTAGAGACTCAAATCGCACTGTTAAAACATGTCAATAATAACACAGAAATAAATCTGCTAGATCTATAAATGATCATACAGCAGCAATAACAGCCTGAGCACAAAGCCATCAATTCATTTAACTCTTTATAATGATAAGATGGAAGGTAAAAATATCTGACTTTTTTCTTGTCACTAAAAATATCACATGAACAATCACTTCTAAATATGACAAAAATAACATAACAGTATAAGATAAAATGGAAGATCTAGTGCCTTATTAGTTATTTGTTTCTCTTTCCATGTATATGGTCAACTATAAATAAGTATTTCAACATCTCTTTTGATGTGTCAAAAACAAAATGTTGAGTTTCACTTCATGATGTTGGTTAGAAGCTCTATTTTTGTGCTCTCTCTGAGAATTTCTTTGTTGGTATTTCAGTTCTCCAGGAAACACTCAAACATTCTTTTGAGAAATCCCATCTTGGTGGCCTATAGTCATCTTTACATTTGTTTGTCGCCTGTTAATGTTTGTTTTCATATGGAAAATTAGTTCACCAAATAGTGAACATTAAATTGCAGAGCAAAATAACTAACTCACAATATAACTGTCTCACAATATGCTAAGTTTCATGTATGCAACAATATTTTTCAGTCGTAAGTGATATCAAAGAATGCATCTCTATAGTAGTTAGTCATAAGTGATATCAAAGCATGCATCTCTATAGTAGTCAATCATAAGTGATATCAAAGCATGCATCTCTATAGTAGTCAGTTGTCAGTCATAAGTGATATCGAAGCATGCATCTCTATAGTAGTCAGTTGTCAGTCATAAGTGATATCGAAGCATGCATCTCTAATAGTAGTCAGTTGTCAGTCGTAAGTGATATCAAAGCATGCATCTCTATAGTAGTCAATCATAAGTGATATCGAAACATGCATCTCTATAGTAGTCAGTTGTCAGTCATAAGTGATATCAAAGCATGCATCTCTATAGTAGTCAATCATAAGTGATATCAAAGCATGCATCTCTATAGTAGTCAGTTGTCAGTCATAAGTGATATCGAAGCATGCATCTCTATAGTAGTCAGTTGTCAGTCATAAGTGATATCGAAGCATGCATCTCTATAGTAGTCAGTTGTCAGTCATAAATGATATCGAAGCATGCATCTCTATAGTAGTCAGTTGTCAGTCATAAGTGATATCGAAGCATGCATCTCTATAGTAGTCAGTTGTCAGTCATAAGTGATATCGAAGCATGCATCTCTATAGTAGTCAGTTGTCAGTCATAAGTGATATCAAAGCATGCATCTCTATAGTAGTTAGTTGTCAGTCATAAGTGATATCAAAGCATGCATCTCTATAGTAGTCAGTTGTCAGTCATAAGTGATATCAAAGCATGCATCTCTATAGTAGTTAGTTGTCAGTCATAAGTGATATCAAAGCATGCATCTCTATAGTAGTCAGTTGTCAGTCATAAGTGATATCAAAGCATGCATCTCTATAGTAGTCAGTTGTCAGTCATAAGTGATATCAAAGCATGCATCTCTATAGTAGTTAGTTGTCAATCATAAGTGATATCAAAGCATGCATCTCTATAGTAGTTAGTTGTCAGTCATAAGTGATAACAAAGCATGCATCTCTATAGTTAGTCAGTTGTCAGTCATAAGTGATATCAAAGCATGCATCTCTATAGTAGTCAGTTGTCAGTCATAAGTGATATCAAAGCATGCATCTCTATAGTAGTCAGTCATAAGTGATATCAAAGCATGCATCTCTATAGTTAGTCAGTTGTCAGTCATAAGTGATATCAAAGCATGCATCTCTATAGTAGTCAGTCATAAGTGATATCAAAGCATGCATCTCTATAGTAGTCAGTCATAAGTGATATCAAAGCATGCATCTCTATAGTAGTCAGTTGTCAGTCATAAGTGATATCAAAGCATGCATCTCTATAGTAGTTAGTTGTCAGTCATAAGTGATTGAAGCATGCATCTCTATAGTAGTCAGTCATAAGTGATTGAAGCATGCATCTCTATAGTAGTCAGTTGTCAATCATAAGTGATATCAAAGCATGCATCTCTATAGTTGTCAGTCATAAATGATATCAAAGCATGCATCTCTATAGTTGTCAGTCATAAATGATATCAAAGCATGCATCTCTATAGTTGTCAGTCATAAATGATATCAAAGCATGCATCTCTATAGTTGTCAGTCATAAATGATATCAAAGCATGCATCTCTATAGTTGTCAGTCATAAATGATATCAAAGCATGCATCTCTATAGTTGTCAGTCATAAATGATATCAAAGCATGCATCTCTATAGTTAGTCAGTTGTCAGTCATAAGTGATATCGAAGCATGCATCTCTATAGTAGTCAGCTGTCAGTCATAAGTGATATCAAAGCATGCATCTCTATAGTAGTTAGTTGTCAGTCATAAGTGATTGAAGCATGCATCTCTATAGTAGTCAGTCATAAGTGATTGAAGCATGCATCTCTATAGTAGTCAGTTGTCAATCATAAGTGATATCAAAGCATGCATCTCTATAGTTGTCAGTCATAAATGATATCAAAGCATGCATCTCTATAGTTGTCAGTCATAAATGATATCAAAGCATGCATCTCTATAGTTGTCAGTCATAAATGATATCAAAGCATGCATCTCTATAGTTGTCAGTCATAAATGATATCAAAGCATGCATCTCTATAGTTGTCAGTCATAAATGATATCAAAGCATGCATCTCTATAGTTGTCAGTCATAAATGATATCAAAGCATGCATCTCTATAGTTAGTCAGTTGTCAGTCATAAGTGATATCGAAGCATGCATCTCTATAGTAGTCAATCATAAGTGATATCAAAGCATGCATCTCTATAGTAGTCAGTTGTCAGTCATAAGTGATATCGAAGCATGCATCTCTATAGTAGTCAGTTGTCAGTCATAAGTGATATCGAAGCATGCATCTCTAATAGTAGTCAGTTGTCAGTCGTAAGTGATATCAAAGCATGCATCTCTATAGTAGTCAATCATAAGTGATATCGAAACATGCATCTCTATAGTAGTCAGTTGTCAGTCATAAGTGATATCAAAGCATGCATCTCTATAGTAGTCAATCATAAGTGATATCAAAGCATGCATCTCTATAGTAGTCAGTTGTCAGTCATAAGTGATATCGAAGCATGCATCTCTATAGTAGTCAGTTGTCAGTCATAAGTGATATCGAAGCATGCATCTCTATAGTAGTCAGTTGTCAGTCATAAGTGATATCGAAGCATGCATCTCTATAGTAGTCAGTTGTCAGTCATAAGTGATATCGAAGCATGCATCTCTATAGTAGTCAGTTGTCAGTCATAAGTGATATCAAAGCATGCATCTCTATAGTAGTTAGTTGTCAGTCATAAGTGATATCAAAGCATGCATCTCTATAGTAGTCAGTTGTCAGTCATAAGTGATATCAAAGCATGCATCTCTATAGTAGTTAGTTGTCAGTCATAAGTGATATCAAAGCATGCATCTCTATAGTAGTCAGTTGTCAGTCATAAGTGATATCAAAGCATGCATCTCTATAGTAGTCAGTTGTCAGTCATAAGTGATATCAAAGCATGCATCTCTATAGTAGTTAGTTGTCAATCATAAGTGATATCAAAGCATGCATCTCTATAGTAGTTAGTTGTCAGTCATAAGTGATAACAAAGCATGCATCTCTATAGTTAGTCAGTTGTCAGTCATAAGTGATATCAAAGCATGCATC
Organism: Megaustenia siamemsis; assembly: GCA_032433765.1. NCBI lineage: Eukaryota > Metazoa > Mollusca > Gastropoda > Stylommatophora > Ariophantidae > Megaustenia > Megaustenia siamemsis. Next base: position 8,286 of record JAVIAB010000012.1, read on the forward strand.
TCTATAGTAGTCAGTTGTCAGTCATAAGTGATATCAAAGCATGCATCTCTATAGTAGTCAGTCATAAGTGATATCAAAGCATGCATCTCTATAGTTAGTCAGTTGTCAGTCATAAGTGATATCAAAGCATGCATCTCTATAGTAGTCAGTCATAAGTGATATCAAAGCATGCATCTCTATAGTAGTCAGTCATAAGTGATATCAAAGCATGCATCTCTATAGTAGTCAGTTGTCAGTCATAAGTGATATCAAAGCATGTATCTCTATAGTAGTTAGTTGTCAGTCATAAGTGATTGAAGCATGCATCTCTATAGTAGTCAGTCATAAGTGATTGAAGCATGCATCTCTATAGTAGTCAGTTGTCAATCATAAGTGATATCAAAGCATGCATCTCTATAGTTGTCAGTCATAAATGATATCAAAGCATGCATCTCTATAGTTGTCAGTCATAAATGATATCAAAGCATGCATCTCTATAGTTGTCAGTCATAAATGATATCAAAGCATGCATCTCTATAGTTGTCAGTCATAAATGATATCAAAGCATGCATCTCTATAGTTGTCAGTCATAAATGATATCAAAGCATGCATCTCTATAGTTGTCAGTCATAAATGATATCAAAGCATGCATCTCTATAGTTAGTCAGTTGTCAGTCATAAGTGATATCGAAGCATGCATCTCTATAGTAGTCAGCTGTCAGTCATAAGTGATATCAAAGCATGCATCTCTATAGTAGTTAGTTGTCAGTCATAAGTGATTGAAGCATGCATCTCTATAGTAGTCAGTCATAAGTGATTGAAGCATGCATCTCTATAGTAGTCAGTTGTCAATCATAAGTGATATCAAAGCATGCATCTCTATAGTTGTCAGTCATAAATGATATCAAAGCATGCATCTCTATAGTTGTCAGTCATAAATGATATCAAAGCATGCATCTCTATAGTTGTCAGTCATAAATGATATCAAAGCATGCATCTCTATAGTTGTCAGTCATAAATGATATCAAAGCATGCATCTCTATAGTTGTCAGTCATAAATGATATCAAAGCATGCATCTCTATAGTTGTCAGTCATAAATGATATCAAAGCATGCATCTCTATAGTTGTCAGTCATAAATGATATCAAAGCATGCATCTCTATAGTTAGTCAGTTGTCAGTCATAAGTGATATCGAAGCATGCATCTCTATAGTAGTCAGCTGTCAGTCATAAGTGATATCAAAGCATGCATCTCTATAGTAGTTAGTTGTCAGTCATAAGTGATTGAAGCATGCATCTCTATAGTAGTCAGTCATAAGTGATTGAAGCATGCATCTCTATAGTAGTCAGTTGTCAATCATAAGTGATATCAAAGCATGCATCTCTATAGTTGTCAGTCATAAATGATATCAAAGCATGCATCTCTATAGTTGTCAGTCATAAATGATATCAAAGCATGCATCTCTATAGTTGTCAGTTGTGTTCATGGGATACTGCCACCTGTTCATGTCAGAATTGATAGGAAGATAATAAAGACAACATTAAAATCAAAATGGACAAATGACACATTTACAGTTTGACTAAAATAATTCTAAAATCACAGGAAAATGTCCACTGAAACATAGCCTGTCCAAAATATAATACAGAAAAAAATAATGTTGACAAACTTAATATAAATGTAACTTTACAAACAGTTAAATTAACACTAAATGAATGTTTGGGGGGGGGGGGGGAATTTTGTTCATTTTGAGACTTTCTGATTTCCAAGCAAAAGTCAAAAAGTGACTAAAAACACAGTGACTAAAAACACAGTGACTAAAACACAAAGTGACTTCCAATTTCTTCTCTGAATGTGGCATAAGTAGGCCACATATGACAGTTGGACAAGAAGCAGAGCAGATCCCTGAATGCAGGAATATCAATTTGATAAATAGTAAATTATGACAACTTTACCTAGTTTATGACAACTTTACTTGCCTTTATGACAACTTTACCTGGCTAATGACAACTTTACTTGCCTTATGACAAGTGTAAAATAGAGATGGAAGAATACAAGAAACCCAAACAAAACACCCGACCTATTTATGACTTGCAATAGAGAACAGAGTTCAAAGATAGGAAACCAAAGCCAATGAACAAAAATCTAAAAAAAAACAGAACTCAGAACAGACAAGCAATACTGGCAACTTAATGTTAAAAAAAAAACAAAACACAAAAATAATGCTTAGCACACTTTCCCTGAAGTGGACAGACTGAACACTTCAAACTGTCAGTCAGATCATGTTCTAGGTTTAGAATGACTTTACTCCTCAGGGAAAGAGCCACTGACTCATCTCAGTGCATGGAATGTCAGGTCTATTCATATTGTTATTGAGTTATTTGCGCGTCATCATTGCACTCCGAACATGTCCATAGGCGCTCAGATCCCCTCCTCAGCAAGTCCCGCAGCATCCAACGACTGACGAATCAGTCCTGTGTTGGTTGATTCGTCTTCTTATACAGCCACTAAGTTTCTTGTTTCTGGCTGTGCCTATCTTAATTTCCATCTCTTTCATCCAAAGAAGTGACATGGATTCATGGTTGCCGAAGTCCTGTGCCCGTCTCCCATCTCGGAGGGCATTGATGATGTCCGCCTGATCCATTGGTTGACCATCTTCAACGACAGCGCAGCTAGCCAACCTGTCAGCTCTTTCATTTCCTCGTACTCCCGCATGATCAGGAACGTAGACAAAGTGACCCTACGTATTTTTGACTTCTGCAATGGCTCTACCCATTGCCTGCATACAGACCCGCCTCCCCTTTTCTTATCATGCTCATTGAATCACTTAGTATGCAGGTGTGGGTGCAGTTTTGTGACTCTAACCAGATGAATTCCCTGGTCACTGCCATCACCTCCATCGTCATGCTACTTGTGGTCATAACATATGCACCAATGTCTTTTTTTATTCTACCCAATGTGCATGCTGTAAATGCCCATTCACTCTTTTGGTGCCATATTATGGATCCATCTGTATAGATGACTGCATCTTCCTCATCGGTGTTATCCCAGATGAGACAGTTGACCTCCACATTGACCGCAACTGAGTTCTGTTCTCAACATTTCCTGTCAAGTGTGATAATACATGAAAATGTGTCCCTGAATGACGTAGGCACTGGTGTATCCACTCCTCACCAACGCTGATATTGGTAAGCCCACAGACCTGTTTGATGACATCTTCTGCTCGGCCCACCCATGATTTGCCCCTTCTTAGCTCGACACCTTTCCTTGTGTTGAGCTCATGTTGCAATGAATGCTCTTTATCTGCACTTATCTTCAGGTATGCTCATGCCCTCCAGATCTTGATTCTGTCACCCATGGTTGGAAAGTCAAGAAGATACCTCATTGCTACACAGGGAGTGTCCCTCGTACACCCCAAGACAATGCGCATGGCTTCATTCTTTATTTTCTCCAGCTTGTTTATTTCCATTGTACTGATAATAAGAATTGCTAGGGCATAATCAATTGGTGCGAGGACCAGTCCCTGTAACAGAAGGATAAGTAGCCTCTGCTCAATGTTGGCAGCTGCCATGACCTTCAAAGCGGCTAATCCTTTGCAGGATTTTGTTATCACATGGTCGGCGTGGTCCCTAAAACACAGGCTACAATCAAACTTAACTCCGAGGTGCGTCATCAACCTGTCCCTGGTCACCTCATCAGCTCCCAATCATACCACCGGTTTTCCCATGTTAACGGTATGATTGTTTAGGGAGACTAATGCAACTGATGCTTTATTAAGATTAACCAATGCACCTGATACATCACACCAGGAAGAGATGCGATCAAATTTGTTTTGCAGTGTGGAGGTGATTTCCTGTCTGTCTCTTCCCAGTCGATATACCAGAATGTCATCAGAAAAATGTTATAGTTCTTCCCCTCCCATCCAGCTGTTTTTCCGTGATTGTTATTGTGTACACACTAAATAGAACTGGTGACAGTGGTGAGCCTTGTGGCAGCCCTGGACAAATTGATGTTGGTTCAGATGACCAACTTCCACATCTGAGTATCACCTTCCTCTGAAACAGTGCTGCAGTGATCCATCTAATGAGGAAGGGGTGCACCGCCAGTTTGAGGAGCATGTGCATAAGGTATTCAAACGGTACCCTGTTGTATGCATCCTCCAGATCTATAGCAGCAGCACATCTCCTCTCATCTGTGGAAACCTCAGAAGAGTTCATAGGTGAAGACTGCCGCATCAAGGCATGTTTCTTTGTTATATCTATAACCTCAGAGTGTGAGTGGAAATGCGCATATCTGTTCAGGGCAACAGGTGAGTACATGGGCAACTATTTTCTCCTGTACCTTGCCTGTGTTCTGCATCATGATGATTCTGTAGGCACTGATCTGTGAGTGGTACTTGTTTGGCTTCAGTAGCAGTAGTAAGTAGCTGTGTTCTTAATCTAACCACTCTGAATGCTGGCATTAAACTCTTTGGCCAGTTATTTATTTATTTGATACACACAAGTAAAACAATCTTCAAAATGAACTTTTTTTATCCATGCTGAGAGGCCTCAGATATCATGTTCTTCCATAACCCTTGATAATGTGGGTTGAGTAACAGTTGCATCATTTATCTTTTCTTATGCCATTAGGCCACCCAAAATCTTGTTCATTCGAGTACCTCTATCTTTCTGACCTTCTATCTTTCCGACCTATCTTTCCAACCTTCTATCTTTCCGACCTTCTATCTTTCCGACCTTCTATCTTCCCAACCTTCTATCTTTCCTATTGTTACTGAGTATCCCAACTAATAAATTCCTGAACTTTCAAAATAATTTATCACAAAAATGAATAAATTAAAAATGTCAGCTAAAATGTTCTCAAATTTATAACTTTAGCACTTCTGGAAGTCAAGTGGAAACAATGGGAAGCTGGAGCAAATATCTCATGCAGGGACCAGATCCTGTCATAAAGCTCAATAGAACAAAGTGGAATGGAAGATCTTCACCAGCAAATAAAAAGATGCATGACTTCCATGGGCACATGATCAATGTCACATGCAGCTTGGACGGATGAAAAAAAAAGAGGAAATGTGACCACATTTTTATGGACCATTACAAAATATTTGGCATTATTGTCCATCCTCAGGATCACACAAAATTTTTAAAAAATCATAGAGGTCAGTATAGGGACCTCTTGAAACAAAATGCAGGTATTTTGATTTTCTTGCTTGTCACTTTAGTGCTTTCATTATTTAACTGTAAATATTCTTTTACAATTTTCTTAAATGACATAGACAAATAAATACAAATGTTACAGAACATAAACAAATAGAAACAAATGTTACTGAACATAAACAAATAAAAACAAATGTCACTGAACATAAACAAATAAAAACAAATGTCACTGAACATAAACAAATGTTACTGAACAACATAACCAAACAAATGTTACTGAACTTAGACAAATAAAAACAGATGTTACTGAAATTAGACAAATAAAAACAAATGTTACTGAATTTGGACAAATAAAAACAAATGTTACTGAACAACATAAACAAATAAAAACAAATGTTACTGAACTTAAACAAATAAAAACAGATGTTACTGAACTTAGACAAATAAAAACAGATGTTACTGAATTTGGACAAATAAAAACAAATGTTACTGAACAACATAAACAAATAAAAACAAATGTTACTGAACTTAGACAAATAAAAACAAATGTTACTGAACTTGGACAAAAAAAAACAGATGTTACTGTACTTGGACAAAAAAAACAGATGTTACTGAAATTAGACAAATAAAAACAGATATTACTGAACTTAGACCAAAAAAAACAGATGTTACTGAAATTAGACAAATAAAAACAGATATTACTGAACTTAGACAAAAAAAAACAGATGTTACTGAAATTAGACAAATAAAAACAGATGTTACTGAACTTAGACAAATAAAAACAGATGTTACTGAAATTAGACAAATAAAAACAAATGTTACTGAATTTGGACAAATAAAAACAAATGTTACTGAACAACATAAACAAATAAAAACAAATGTTACTGAACTTAAACAAATAAAAACAGATGTTACTGAACTTAGACAAATAAAAACAGATGTTACTGAATTTGGACAAATAAAAACAAATGTTACTGAACAACATAAACAAATAAAAACAAATGTTACTGAACTTAGACAAATAAAAACAAATGTTACTGAACTTGGACAAAAAAAAACAGATGTTACTGAACTTGGACAAAAAAAAACAGATGTTACTGAAATTAGACAAATAAAAACAGATATTACTGAACTTAGACCAAAAAAAACAGATGTTACTGAAATTAGACAAATAAAAACAGATATTACTGAACTTAGACAAAAAAAAACAGATGTTACTGAAATTAGACAAATAAAAACAGATGTTACTGAACTTAGACAAATAAAAACAGATGTTACTGAAATTAGACAAATAAAAACAAATGTTACTGAACTTAAACAAATAAAAACAGATGTTACTGAACTTAGACAAATAAAAACAGATGTTACTGAATTTGGACAAAAAAAAACAGATGTTACTGAATTTGGACAAAAAAAAACAGATGTTACTGAACTTAAACAAATAAAAACAAATGTTACTGAACTTGGACAAAAAAAATTAAATGTTACTGAACTTAGACAATAAAAACAGATGTTACTGAACTTAGACAAATTAAAAACAGATGTTACTGAACTTAAACAAATAAAAACAAATGTTACTGAACTTGTGTGAAGCAGTGAGTATAAGGTGGGGGGACAAATGGGAGTGTATGGGAGAAGTTGAGGGGAGAGTGAGAAGGGTTTAACTAAAAAGAGAAGCGAGTCTACGGGGAAAAGTGATTAGTAATAAAGAGAATAGAGAAACATCGAATCGCACAGGAAAGAATAAGATGCAGTTAGGAGTGAGGTTGAAATGTAAAACGGGATATGATTGGTCGAAAGGAGGGAAGTGAGGAAGAATGATAGGTTAGGAAGTCAGTCGAGCTAAAACGAGTGCTCAGTGAGGACGGTTTTGTTGTTGTTTGGCAAACCGGTACCGTGAGCATAGTGAGTTGTGGTGCCCATTAGGGGTTAGAGTTTAGTCAGTTGGGGTACAGCGGTCGAGTAACATGGATCGTGCTGCAGATTCATGGACAGTTAGATTTGTGTCAGAATAAGGAGTTATGAAACTCAAAGCCAACGAACAGTGTAGAGATAGTGAGCTGGACAGAGTCCACAGATTCATGGACAGTTAGACCTGTGTTAGAATGAGGAGTTATGAAACTCAAAACCAACGAACAATGTAGGGCTAGTGAGCTAGATAGAGTTCACAGATTCATGGACAGTCGAATTGTGTTAGTGTAAGGATTTATAATATAGAGTTCGCAGATTTGTGGGCCATCAGAATTGTGTTAGTGTCAGGAGTTATGAAACTCTAAGGTAACGAACAATTTACTTGACAGGAAGCCAGACAGCTTCCACAAATTCATGCTCCATGATGAATACCATGTTATAATGTAGTTGCTGCATCCAGAAGCAATGAACAAAGTAGGTGGCAACAAAAGAGACAGCTTTAGTAGAGTACAGGCTCAGTGATGAGTGTTAGCTTAGAATGTAGTTGTGAACCACAGTAGCAACGAACAAATTACTTGACAGGGAGCTAGACGGCTTTCCCAAACTCATGCTCACTGAGGAGTACGAGGTCATAATGTAGTTACGACATCCCGATGCAATGAACAAAGTAGGTGACAGGAAGAGAGACAACTTGAGCGAGTTCAGGCTCATTGATGTGTACAACAATTAAAGTGTAGTTGTAGAGTCCAAAACAACGACAGTGTAAGGGTCAGCCCTCGCCGAGAGAAGGCTCAGCAATGAATGTGATATTCCAGGTTAGGAGTGAAGGTTAGAAGCGATGACCCAGTCAGGTCAAGTCAGCAACTTGTCAGCGCCGCTTAAGGTGCAAACAACGTGGGTGCTAGCAAAGGCACGAGTAGACAATAGTGGGAGAGTCAGCAGCATCGACCAGTGGCCTACCAAGTGAAGGGGTCATGTGGACTTTAGCGTGGGGAGTCAGAGGCGGGGCATGTGGATGCCTTGTGGTTGCCATACAATGTGAGTAGGGCCTCTGAGACACATGCTGTGGGTGTGTTTGTGTAATTGTGATGCGAGGTGGGAATTCTTGCAAATAAATCTCTAGTGTATCTGTTACCTGGTGTTCATTAACTATTTCCTAGCATGCAATATGTGTATGTCTGTGCCTAGTGAAGAACAAAAGTGGGTGGGCCACCAAGCACAGGCCTGTGAAGCAGAAGCAGTTGTCACACCGAACAGCGCGAAGTACCAGAGTATACAACCACATCGATCAACGGGGGCCAAGCAGCAGTACAGCCCTTAGCTGAGCTGATGGGTGTCCGTACTGGTATATGTGTCTAGTGTGTGAAGGCTATAACCTTGAGCAACCATTAGATGGCTTTTGGTTTGACTTGAGGTACTAAAATGAAGAAGCTAAAAGTAATTAAATTTCTCACATACATAAATTATAATGAGTCTAATGAGTTAAGTCAGTCTCATGGCATTTCATAATATAATAATATTGAGTGTTTAAATCTCAATGTCAAGTATTTAAACCTCATAGTATAACAATGTGAAATGTTTAAACCTCATAGTATAACAATGTGAAATGTTTAAACCTCATAGTATAACAATGTGAAATGTTTAAACCTCATAGTATAACAATGTGAAATGTTTAATCCTCATAGTATAACAATGTGAAATGTTTAAACCTCATAGCATAACAATGTGAAATGGTTAAACCTCGTAGCATAACAATGTGAAATGTTTAAACCTCATAGTATAACAATGTGAAATGTTTAAACCTCATAGTATAACAATGTGAAATGTTTAAACCTCATAGTATAACAATGTGAAATGGTTAAACCTCGTAGCATAACAATGTGAAATGGTTAAACCTCGTAGCATAACAATGTGAAATGTTTAAACCTCATAGTATAACAATGTGAAATGGTTAAACCTCGTAGCATAACAATGTGAAATGGTTAAACCTCATAGCATAACAATGTGAAATGGTTAAACCTCGTAGCATAACAATGTGAAATGTTTAAACCTCATAGTATAACAATGTGAAATGGTTAAACCTCGTAGCATAACAATGTGAAATGGTTAAACCTCGTAGCATAACAATGTGAAATGTTTAAACCTCATAGTATAACAATGTGAAATGTTTAAACCTCAAAGTATAGCAATTCAAGTGTTTAAACCTCAAAGTGTAGCAATGTCAAGTGTTTAAACCTCAAAGTATAGCAATTTCAAGTGTTTAAACCTCAAAGTATAGCAATGTCAAGTGTTTAAACCTCTCAAAGTATCAAGCACTTAGAGATTACAGTACATCCTTAACTCTTAATCAGAACCGTGAAAACAGATGTGAAAGTAGATTTTTGCATGAAAAATAAGAAAAGTATAGACATAAAACAAGAGAAGACAATAAGCACAAGACTCAATCTACAAGAGCTGGCAATAAAATGAGAAAGATATGTACACAACAGTTGTTTAATATAAATGATATTTTAAAACAGAGCCTTGTGGGCTTGGAATGTTGAAGTTATATCCTGCTGGACTTGGAAAATGTAAAAACAAAATTATGTCCATGTCCCAAATATAATGGAAGACTTTCTGAGAGCAACATACTTGTGGTTATTGATCTTTTTCAAAGATAACTATGATTTATATTATTTGTTGACAACATCCGCCTCCTACCCCACTCTCCACATAAAGAAATAAATTAATCAAACCTAACACTTTCAAGAGACTACAACTGGCACTTGTTTGTAGAGAATAGCTTCTTTCCTTGTGTCTTTTGCTTACTGGGCTGCAGTGTGATAGTCTGTCTTGTATTCCTCTTAGAACTGTGCTCAGTCAAGCCATTCTGCATGACCCCTAAAAGAGGAGAGAAATTTCAACTGGACTGACTCATGCAGAACCTCAAATGTGTAATTAATTTTTTAATGCTCCCAGAAATGAAATGAAGAAACAGCATGAGAAAGCAGCATTTAAAAAATCAATACTAACTTCATAAAAGTAATATTGCGCTTATGGTTATGCAATATGGAGAAAAACCAAAATTACAGTCATGACTTTCATTAGTGGATGCTTATGTAAAATACAGAATGGAAATTGCAACTTAGAACTATCCAAAATTACCAGACAAAGAGATAAAATAAAGACTATGGCACTGGATATGATCACATACTGCGGAAGTCAACTGAGAGAATTAAAAGATAGGACCTTGTTTGGAATCCCCCCCAAGGGAGAGAATGCACAGAACTGCCAAAATATACTTTGTGGGCTGGGTAGTCTAGAGGTACATTGTCAAACTCTGGACAGGAATAAACCAGGTTAAAAGCCCACCACAGGTTGTGGTGTTTACCTCAAATATAGGAAAAATACATTTGTAGTAGCACAACCCCTCTCTGATCTATGGGTAGAGTTAATGTCTAGCTCTCTCAGGTAACAGCAATAAACAGGAGGTCCCATGTGCACTTGCACATGTTAAAGAATCATGGGCCGTTAAAATAGGAAAGAGTAGGCCATCAATTTTGTCACTGCCCTTTGTCAGCAGAAATCTATCAAACCATGAATCCCAGGTCATGATATGGAGTCCATAAACATGGCCAGGATTCCTCCAAGATTTCCTCAAGGGAAATATCAGAGCACCTACGGATTCATCTGGTGTGCTGTGATGATAATCCTAACAACATGTTTGGAGAACAGGTGGAAGCAGAGATGAAGATGATGAGGAAGGCATGGGATGATCTTAAAAGAATGGTTTGGAAAGTGTTTGTTGAAGACCTATGCTCAACAGGAAGCTGAAAGAAGATAGCAATTATTCAGATAAAATGATTACTATTGTAACAAAGAATATGATAGTTTTAGTGTAAATATGTGCATAATATATAACATTAATAGCTCAGTGGTTAGTGAACTAGACTACAAAGGACAAAAGGTCGGGTTCGATCCTGATCAACTACTTCCGGGTTCACCCAGACTTAAATGGGTACCAGATTTTTTCTGGGAAAGTAAAGTGGCACGGGCGTAAAACCAACCACATTACCCCAAAAATCATGTGCCAAAGGTTTATAAAAATTATGATCACTAACATTCTCTATACACCACTTGGTGACTTTATTTACATAACATTAGAATAAATAATACATATAGACCAGGTCTTCAGTTTTCAAAACAAAAAATAAAGGATATTAGGAGAAACCTTCATAAGAAATAACTGCACAAATCAAACAACAGAAAAGCTCCAAAAAAAGTATTTAAAAAAGCAAACTGGAAACATTTTCATGTAAGCAACAGGATTGTAACAGATGAAGATTTGACTGCAGCTCTTTAATACAGCACTTGTATCAAACAATAGTAATACCAGAGCATCTTTTGTTTCACAAAACACTAACAAAAGATTCATAAACTAGGAACATCACAAACTAATACACAGCATACATACCAATCTTCTGAGTGCCAACATCAACATCAATGACTGTATTCAGCTTCTCAAGGTATTTATCTGCCAGATATCTGAAAACTGTACGCACACAATTTGTCATTTTTCAAGACTAGACATCCATTTTGAGATATCAAATTGCAACAAGCCCACTCATGATTTGAATGTAACAAATGTCCTCTTCTTCTACCTTTCAGCTCCTATGTAACAATTGTGTTTTTCACTATTTATGATATTTTTTTTAAAAATGTACTCAGTGAGTTTTACGCAATACAAACGTCTGATACACCTTATGATAAATTGGAATGAACACAGAACACATATTGTATGGTTGTATAATATTTATGGTAATTGAGTACAGGAAACCTTTAGCAAGGTAGAATCCATGGTCAATCTTTAGCATGGCCAAGCATGTTGGGGCACGTTTTTTAACTGAAACTACCTAGATAACGATTACGCAAATGAGAACCTAATATGATGCAAATGAGGCTCTTTCCCTGACAAAAAAGTCAGATGTTTCTAACCTACATTCAGGATTGCAATCTAACAGCTTTCATTAACGTTTCCTGCCTTTCTGCTATAAAAATAATTGTTTATGAAATGTCATCGACATTGTTGTGCCTGTTGTTTCAGTTCATCTTACAAATTTGCTAAAATAACAACTGCCACCTTACAAACCAGGGGTTTATAACTTTCACTTTTACCGGTGCCACAAGCACAAAATTATAGTTCAACTTACAAGACAAATTTCACAAAATTGAAATTGATGGTCAAGAAAATGATTACTTTCACTTTTACTCACAGAAATTATAAATTGATATTATTGCATCAACAAATATATGTGTATAATATTAATATGAGAGTTTAAATGTGAATTAAGTGGTTCATAAAATATGATTAAATCATTCATGATCACCTGCGTAGTGAGCACAAAAACATAGATCTACTCCAAATATAAATTTCACAAGGAGACAAATAATAATAAATGAATATTATTATAGAGGGAAACTTCTGAGGCGACAGATCAGCGAATCATTTCGGGGAAGAGGTATGTTTACAGCACTCGCAAAAAATCACAAATAATCAACAACAGAAAAAAAACAAAGAACATTATATGGTCTAAAGCAGGATCGAACCCGTACTCCATGGCACAGGAGAAACTAAACACAAGAGCACATTTAGCACAAACTCAGCTAATTATAAAATTAGCTATCATTGGCGATGTCTTTCACGCAGGTATACTCATGAATATAACATAGGGTTATGATCACAACTCAGGAATAAATGTCACATAGTGAAAAACACAAATTTCACAAAAATGAAGCGCTCAAAAACATCTATGACTATTAAGTCATAGAGGAGAGAGACAGATATAGAATGAGACAGAAAGAGATAATACAAAGAAGGAATTAGAAAAGGAACAGAGAGTGTGTAGCAAAGAATGAGTCAAACAGATCATGATACAAAGAGAAAGAGATAGACAATAACAGAGAAAAATAGAAAGAGATAAATAATAGCAGCAGATGAACTCATTTACCTTCTTCAACATTTAAGTTCTCCTTCACCGATGCAGGGTAAAACCTCAACCGAAGCTTCTTGGCAAGCTCTTCTGCTTCAGACCTGCAGGTTTTGACAAAATAGTTTCTGAAGGTCATTTCAAATGGAATGAGAGAATGGACAGGGTTTGCCTATCACTCACAATGGGCAGCTGCTTGAAGAGAAAATCTGGAGTACACTGTGCCCCAAGAATGCTTGAGGTTACAAAATAGACAGGAACTGTTTAATACTCAAGGCCTATCACTGACTTACTGTATCTGCCCATTCTTCCAAATGTCACTCAACATCCAATAAAATAATGGAATCTACTGAAGCTAAACATCAATGATAATGTAAGACATTAATGATGATAAAAAGACCACCGGGGGATATGTACATCTTACCACCTTATCTGTTCAACATATGTACATCTTACCACCTTAACTATTCAACATATGTGCATCTTACCACCTTATCTGTTCAACATATGTACATCTTACCATCTTATATATTCAATATGTGCATCTTACCACCTTATCTGTTCAACATATGTACATCTTACCACCTTAACTATTCAACATATGTGCATCTTACCACCTTATCTATTCAACATATGTGCATCTTACCACCTTATCTATTCAACATATGTGCATCAAACCAACTTAATGACAGAAAAAGTAGAGAACCCAAACAAAAAATACACCAAGATAATCAAACATCTGAAAATACCCAGTTTATAAAAAAAAACAAAGTGCATTAGATCAATAACTGTATTTTTGCATGCAAGCTCAATACTTCTTTTATTTGGGATTTGAAGCAATGTAAAGAATAATTTCATTTGGAAATGATTTAAGAAAATATCAAGTGTATTGGAAGTATCTATGACCAATGAGTTGTTTGTTAATTGATGGATCTCTGGATCCTGATGGATCATCTGGACATACTGTGTTCTAGAGTAGTTGACAAGGAACTCACATTTGTACTAGGGCATCATCAATCAGATCTATCTTGTTCTGTACAATCACCATGGCTATCTCCCCAACCTCATCCTCCACCTTCAACGAAACAAAACAAAAACAATGCCATGATTAGAGCCTGCAACAGCCATTAATGTTGCCAGAAGCCATATTTTTCACAACTTTTGTTTTTTTTTTAAAAAAGTCTTACACTTAAACAAATGATAATGGTGTCTGAAAATAAAACAAACTAATTTTATTTTGCCTTAAATGTCATGCGGAAAAAAGATATTTTATTTAGTTTTAACTCTAATGATTAACATATTATATTTTACTCAGACTCAAATGTAATGACAAATAAATTATATTTTATTTACTCTTAAAACTGTAATGATAAAAAAGTACATTTTATTTAATCTAAAAAGTGATAAACAAATTATGTTTTATTTATAGTCTTAAATATAACCTCATATAATGGTACAAAGAAGTTTTACCCCATTTAATGTAAATGATAAAAATGATGAATAAAAATCAACAAGCAGCTGTGCACATTGAAAATGAAACATAAGACTGGCTTTGTACAGAACAAGGAATTTGTTAAAGTTGTATCTTACCATCTTATCTATTCAACATATGTGTATCTTACCATCTTATCTATTCAACATATGTGTATCTTACCATCTTATCTATTCAACATATGTGTTTCTTACCACTTTATCTATTCAACATATGTGTATCTTACCACTTTATCTATTCAACAAATGTGTATCTTACCATCTTATCTATTCAACATATGTGTATCTTACCATCTTATCTATTCAACATATGTGTATCTTACCATCTTATCTATTCAACATATGTGTATCTTACCACTTTATCTATTCAACATATGTGTATCTTACCACTTTATCTATTCAACATATGTTTATCTTACCACCTTATCTATTCAACATATGTGTATCTTATCACCTTATCTATTCAACATGTGTTTATCTTACCACCTTATCTATTCAACATATGTTTATCTTACCACCTTATCTATTCAACATATGTGTATCTTACCACCTTATCTATTCAACATGTGTGTGTCTTACCACTTTATCTATTCAACATATGTTTATCTTACCACCTTATCTATTCAACATATGTGTATCTTATCACCTTATCTATTCAACATATGTGTATCTTACCACCTTATCTATTCAACATATGTGCATCTTACCACCTTATCTTTTCAACATATGTGTATCTTACCACCTTATCTATTCAACATGTGTGTGTCTTACCACTTTATCTATTCAACATATGTTTATCTTACCACCTTATCTATTCAACATATGTGTATCTTATCACCTTATCTATTCAACATATGTGTATCTTACCACCTTATCTATTCAACATATGTGCATCTTACCACCTTATCTTTTCAACATATGTGCATCTTACCACCTGATCTATTCAACATATGTGCATCTTACCACCTTATCTTTTCAACATATGTGCATCTTACCACCTGATCTATTCAACATATGTGCATCTTACCACCTGATCTATTCACCATATGTGCATCTTGCCACTTGATCTATTCAACATATGTGCATCTTACCACCTGATCTATTCAACATATGTGCAGCTTACCACTTGATCTATTCAACATATGTACATCTTACCACCTGATCTATTCAACATATGTGCAGCTAACCACTTGATCTATTCAACATATGTGCATCTTACCACCTGATCTATTCACCATATGTGTATCTTACCACCTGATCTATTCACCATATGTGTATCTTACAACTTTATCTATTCAACATATGTGCTTCTTACCACCTGATCTATTCAACATATGTGCATCTTACCACCCGATCTATTCAACATATGTGCATCTTACCACCTGATCTATTCAACATATGTGTATCTTACCACCTTATCTATTCAACATATGTGCATCTTACCACCTGATCTATTCAACATATGTGCATCTAACCATCTGATATATTCTACATCTCCGTGTATCTTACCACCTTATCTATTCAACATATGTGTATCTTACCATCTTATCTATTCAACATATGTGCATCTTACCACCTTATCTATTCAACATATGTGCATCTTACCACCTGATCTATTCAACATATGTGCATCTTACCATCTTATCTATTCAACATATGTGTATCTTACCATCTTATCTATTCAACATATGTGCATCTTACCATCTGATCTATTCTATATATGTGCATCTTACCACTTTATCTACTCAACATATGTGCATCTTACCTATTCAACATATGTTCATCTTACCATCTGATCTATTCTACATAGATGATTCTTACCACCTTATATATTCAACATATGTGCATCTTACCACCTTATCTATTCAACATATGTGTATCTTACCGCCTTATCTATTCAACATATGTGCAAAATAAAATATCATAAACTTTCCAGAAGCAGAAAATAACATATACATTATGGAGTGAGATTAAGATTTATGATCAGAATTGTAAATGAAAACTTGAACACAGAGGTGAAAGTAATACAAACCTTTTTCTTCCATAATTCAAGAGATTCAAAAGATTCCCGATCAACAGTTGAGAATACAAGAACACACGCTTGGGCTCCTAGAACACAGTTTAAAATAATAGCATTAGAGGACAAGGACTGTTTGAAGTCTTATTATGTGAAGTATTCCAACTTGATAAGTCTGGTCTTAAAACTTCATAGAGCAAATTAAGCTCAGGCAGTCAACAATTAGTAAAAGTAAAGTACCCCCCGTCACGCCAAGTGGCGTATAGGGAAATATGGTGTTAGTGACCCTATATTTTACAGACCTTCAGCACATGATTTTTGGGGTAATGTGGTCGGTATTACGCCCGTGCTGCTTTTACTTTCCCAGAAAAAATCCGGTACCCATTTTAAGGCTGGGTGAACCCGGAGCCGTCGGTTGGGATCGAACCCTACCCCTTGTCCGTAGTAGTCCAGTTCACTAACCACTGAGCTATCGCGGCTCCTACTAATTTTTAGGGAATTAGTAAAACCCAGGTGTCCTCGCCAGGATTACGAACCCCGGCTGTTGCCGTGGTAAGCCAACCGAGTCAACAATTAATATTCTTATTTTCTTTCTGCACTCCCAGACAATGTGGTTCCTTCCTAGAGACATAAATTTGCACAACTTCTTCTTCTTACTGTTTACAAACTTTAGTGATTCATTTTATTTTGTTTTTTTCTTTGAAGTGCCTCCTACTTCTCATTTTTTTTTTAGGATTTGTAATACTATGTGATTGGGCTTCCAACTCTGAATTTTCTAAATAAGCTAACTCTGTAACCAAAGGTTACTACTTACAAAGGTTTCATTACTATAAGAATAATGTCAATATTACTGTTAAATGCTGAGAGTTAAATGACTGCCCCTGACGGCTTACATATATATAGAGCATAAAAATTAGACTTCACCTCTAATTTGATACCAACACTAACATATGGGTGCAAAAACTAGAGATCCACTCAAGCTCTAGAAAAAGACTAATTGTCTTTGAAGACTCATAAACATAAATTGGAAGGATCATACAACAAATTAGACATCAAGACTACATGCCACAGTACATAAGGAGAAGCTGCTGGAGTCATGTGCTCAAAATGGACAAAAGAAGACTCCCATGCCAGGTCTTCATGTTGATACCGAAGGGTTAAAAAAAAAAGCCAAAAAGAGAAGAAAAAAACCATGTAGAACAGTAAACAGTGAAGACTAAACTATGGGCTAAGGAATTCAGCTGTAAATTCTGAAACATGGAGAGCTGTGATGTCTGCCCTGTGTATCAATGTTTAGCTCGAGAGGAACTAATTGATGGCTCCGCTGAACAAACACTTCTACTAAATAAACACTGAAATGATATGTTCAGACTTAATTTTGAAAATGAAGATGCTACATTTGCTACTAAGTGTCTAACATGCTGTGCCCACACCGTATTTCTGAATTTTTCTAAAAATTTGAAATAACAGCAAGAAAATCAATCAAA
The DNA here is from genome assembly GCA_032433765.1 of Megaustenia siamemsis. Taxonomy (NCBI): domain Eukaryota; kingdom Metazoa; phylum Mollusca; class Gastropoda; order Stylommatophora; family Ariophantidae; genus Megaustenia; species Megaustenia siamemsis. The sequence continues at coordinate 26,291 of JAVIAB010000012.1, forward strand.
ATGTATCTTCTTCTTCTGTAGTCATGGCTCATCCAGACTAGGATTCCTGACTTTTTTAAGAAGGCTGCTGTCTGTTTCAGTGAAAAAAATATATTTAAAACACAAGGTTTGTTCAAAAATTTGCTCATGAAATCAGAAAAGAGGTTAAATGACAGATGACCAGATTTTAGTGGAAATAACTGCACAGACATCAATAAATTAAAAGCCGCAAAATGTGGCTTCTGTCTTTCTTGTGCCGGTTATTACAGCCACAATTTGTGACTCATGGTATGCAATGTGTTCACATCACAAAAATTAAATATGAGTATAAAGTCTGTTTTATCAGTTGATCAAACTTTTTTATCATATGTGCATGTTCCCCGTGAAAATCAAGAACATCGGCAAGTAAAATAAAATGATCTCTGACTCAGCCATAGGATGAAATTATTTGAACAGAAGCTCTAGATGACTATTTAAACAAAATAACTGACTTGAAACTCCTGCTTTTATGATAAAGGTTTACCTCTGTAATAAGCTTTGGTAATGGCATCAAATTCTTCCTGTCCTGCAGTGTCCCACAGCATGAGGCGGACATCCTCACCTTCTAATCTGTTGGATAAATTTCAAATTTTGTGTTTATTGTGACTTAATGTGATGATCAGAGCTGAGTTACACATCAGGCACACACACACATCAGAGTCACCCAGTTATTAACTAGACATTTAACAAAACACATGGAAAGCTTAGGTCATCTACTGCATTCTTTCCCTGCCCCAGACATTATCAAGAACTGGAGTCAAGCGGAGCATGGAGGAGAAAGTGAGGATGAAGGTTGCTGAAATCTCCCTCACTGAAAACTAACTGACATGTATGTATTATCAAATAAATACCAACTTTTAAAAAAAAATGATAAGATGGTCCTCATCACCACCAATGGAAGAACAACAACATACATATGACATGTAAATGTGGTACTCAAAGATCAAATAGACATCCGAAGTATTTCATAGTCACATATGAGTCACTCAAAACAGAACTTGATATCTGAGACTTTGTAATAGTTTAGTTTAGTAAGATTAACATAGAGGTTTATTGAGACACATGGAAAAGGGATGTATAACCTTGTAGAGTGTAAGCCATAGGATTAGTTATCAGTGGTCAGTTGAAAGTAATCTTGTGTCCAGTGTTAGTCACGTGATGAATACTGAAAGCCAGTTTCTTTGTTAGATATCGGACACTCACTTGCCAAACATCAAGGAAGGTGGCCACTATTATAGGTTAGATAGGGGATTGCACTGGCGAGGAGATGTGAACATCTTGAAAAGGCTGACAACATCTAGATTAAGTAGTAGTAGATAGATTCCAGTATAGATGGCAGCCGTGACTATAGTGAATATTCCAGTTAAGTCAGATTAATAAGGTTGGACAATATTGGTCCATCTTGGACGATGTTAATAATCCTTGAGGTTTGTTATAATTAAGAAATAGAAACTGATTAGTGGTTTTGTTGTAGAGATAGCAAATTAAGAAGGATGAGAGTAAGTCATGTGGTTTCATTGCAGAGATCTTGAATTGCTGCTGTTATGATGTTACATTAATAAACTCCTGGAGAAATGGATGTGTTTGAGTCAGTCCCCAGACATTTGATCCCATACAAGCTGTGTGTTTGATGCCTCGATGTTACAACAAGCCTGTCAATTGTCACAGTCCACTAGATCAACAGCAACAAGAAGAAGACAGATTCAACTAATGGCCATTCTAAATAAATATATATGCCAACAATATTACACTGTTATAACTTCAGTTACTCAAAGTCCAATTTTTAGGCTAATGAAACATATCATAGTAATTTATTCAAGTGATATATTAATATACATTGCTCAAAATTCATTGAGACTTGTCAAACAAATAAGAATTACTCAAAACTATGAGTTTAGTTATGGCCTAATGTCTGAAATTATATGAAGATAAACTGAAGATGTTCACTGACAAACTAGGCTACAAAAAACATGAACTTACTCAATTTGGCGCTCCAAGAAATCGACACCAATAGTTTTCTTGTAATCCCGTGTGAAAGTGCCTTTGCAATATCTCTGAATCATGCTGGACTTTCCAACAGCACCATTTCCAACGACAACAACTTTAATTGCCACCTCAACCTCCTCCTCCCTCATGGTGGCAGTTTCAGCAGAATTAGATGCACCCAGTGTTGTTATCAATGCAGATTTCATATACTTATTAGCATAACTGATGTCTCTTTGTGTTTGCTAGTTACAAGATCTGTCTTTCATCATGAACTACTTCTGTTTGACAAGACACTATTATGGTGGTACTGAACATACAGTTTTAGGTCTGTTATGTCAATGATGCTCCCACACACTAATTGTTACCTGATGAGAGAATAGTGACTGTAAAAATTAATGTTCGCATTTAGAAAAAAAAAATCTTTAAATCTTTCTCATTGTTATAAAATTGTTTTCTCATGCAAAAGAACAAGTAAATGGAAGAAGGAAAAGAACAAAAATTGTCACAACTGGATTCTATTTTTTTAAATATAGATATATAAAATATGAACATCACTAGAATTAAGAAAAAAACTGAAAGCAGCAGAGGTACAGCATATTCATAGCAATAGCTAAATACCATGGAAAATAATAACAAAAACACAAAAATACACATAAAATATAATACTCATCAAGTAATAAAGAAAACAAAAGGGATGTAACAGGTTGAATCTCTTGAATTTAAAAACATTTCATTACAGACCTTTGGAAGATCACAAGGATCCACTAGAATTAGTGTAGTTCAATTACCAACTATTGATCTTCAAATAACATCATAGTATTGAGCATGACACACTGTAAATACACAGACAGAGACTCTCAACACAACCGTTCAACAGCTCACACAACAGAGGAACAGTCACAGACAGAGACATTCAACACAACTGTTCAACAACTCACACAACAGAGGAACAGTCACAGACAGAGACTCTCAACACAACCGTTCAACAACTCACACAACAGAGGAACAGTCACAGACAGAGACTCTCAACACAACTGTTCAACAACTCACACAAAATGGAGAAAGTCACAGATAGAGACACTCATTCTCACCACAACATTCAACAACTCACGCAACACGGGAACAGTCACAGACAGAGACTCTCAACACAACCGTTCAACAACTCACACAACAGAGGAACAGTCACAGACAGAGACTCTCAACACAACTGTTCAACAACTCACACAAAATGGAGAAAGTCACAGATAGAGACACTCATTCTCACCACAATCATTCAACAACTCACGCAAAACGGGAACAGTCACAGACAGAGACTCTCAACACAACCGTTCAACAACTCACACAACAGAGGAACAGTCACAGACAGAGACTCTCAACACAACCGTTCAACAACTCACACAAAATGGAGAAAGTCACAGATAGAGACACTCATTCTCACACAACCATTCAACAACTCACGCAACACGGGAACAGTCACAGACAGACTCTCAACACAACTGTTCAACAACTCACACAAAATGGAGAAAGTCACAGATAGAGACACTCGTTATTGAGTTATTTGCGGGTCATCATCATTGCACTCCGAACATGTCCATAGGTGCTCAGATCCCCTCCTTAGCAATTCCCTCAGTGTCCAGCGACTGACGACTCCAGTTCTATGTTGGTTGATAAGTCTTCTTACACGGCCACCAAGTTTCTCATTTCTGGCTGTGCCCATCTTAACTCCCATTTCCATCATCCGAAGAAGTGACGTGGATCTGTGTTTGTCGAAGTCCTGTGCTCTTTCCACATCTCGGAGTGCATTGATGATGTCCGCCCGATCCATCGGTTGCCCGTCCTCAACGACAGCGCAGCTAGCCAACCTGTCCGCTCTCTCATTTCCCCATACTCCCACATGTCCAGGGACATAGACAAAGGTGACCTTACGTATTTTGGATTTCTGCAACGACTCTACCCATTGCATGCGTACAAAGCCCGCCTCCACTTTTTTTATCATGCTCATCGAATCACTTTTATACATGCGTGGATGTAGTCTTGTGACTCTAACCATTTGAATGCCTTGGTCACTGCCATCACCTCCATTGTCATGCTACTCGTGGTCATGGCGTATGCACCACTGTCTTCCTTGGCTATTCTACCTGCCGAGCGTGCTGTAAATGCCCATGCACTTCTTTCGTGTCGTCTTACAGATCCATCTGTATAGATGACTGCATCTTTCTCATCGGTGCTATCGCAGATGAGACCGTTGACCTCAGCATTAACCACGACCGGGTTCTGTTCCCTACTTTTCCTGTCGAGTGTGACAATACATGAGAAAGTCCCCTTGAATGACGTAGGCACCGGTATCCACTCCTCACCAACGCTGATATTGGTAAGCCCACAGACCTGTTTGATGACATCTTCTGCTCGGCCCACCCATGATTTGCCTCTTTTTAGCCTGGTGCCTTTCTCTGTGTTGAGCACGTGGTGCAATGGATGCTCTGTATCTGTACTAATCTTCAGGTATGCTCGTGCTCTCCAGATCTTGATTCTGTCATCCATGGTTGGAAAGTCAAGAAGATACCTCATTGCTACACAGGGAGTGTCCCTTGTACATCCCAGGATAATGCGCATGGCTTTCATTTTGTATTTTCTCCAGCCTATCAATTGTGAGTGAGACACTCGTTCTCACCACAACAGTTCAACAACTCACACAACACAGGAACAGTCACAGACAGAGACATTCATTCTCACCACAATCATTCAACAACTCACACAACACAGGAACAGTCACAGACAGAGTCTGAGACATTCTCAACACAACCGTTCAACAACTCACACAACACAGGAACAGTCACAGACAGAGACATTCATTCTCACCACAATCATCCAGCACCTCACACAACATGGGGACAATCACAAACAGAGACATTCTCAACTCAACCGTTCAACAACTCACACAACACGTGGACAATCGCAGACAGAAACATTCTCACCACAACCGTTCAACAACTCACACAATACGGGGACATTCACAGACAGTGACATTCTCACCACAATCATCAAACAACTCACAATACTACTGGGACAATCACAGACAGTGACATTCTCACCACAATCATCCAACACCTCACACAACACGGGGACAATCACAAACAGAGACATTCTCAACACAACCGTTCAACAACTCACACAACACGGGAACAGTCAGTGAGTGTGAGTCGTGAGTCACAGACAGAGACTTGAGAGACATTCTGATTCTCAACTGACTTAACAACACAACCGTTCAACTCACACAACACGGGAACAGTCCAGAGACGTTCAACAACTCACACAACACGGGAACAGTTACAGACAGAGACATTCTGATTCTCTCTCAACACAACCGTTCACGCAACTCACACAACAGAGACATTCTATTCTCAACAGAGTCAACACAACCGTTCAACAACTCAACGTTTACATTATTTTACATTTAAATATTTTTTAAAAAGCAATTAATTACAATTAAAAAAATAAAATATTTTTTTTAAACAATTAATTGCCTAATTAATATGTTATCAAGAGAAACCATGATTTTATTATAACATTGCTGTCCAGAGCTTAAATAACTTGTTTCGTGAAGAAACAAAGTCACAATCACTCACAAGTCAAAGTTTTGGGCGCACTGCCTGTTGTTGGTGCCTCCAGCACAAATACTGAACTGACGCCATAGCAGAACTCATTTCGGTCGAGAGATTACATTGTTCCAACAGGTGTCGCTGAGATCGTCATCATCTTGTGGTGCCGTGAAGTCGAGTGTCTTATTTAGGCTATTCCGTGAAAATCGTTGACCACAATCGATGGACGCAAGTATAATCCGATTTACCAAGTTTCTCATTGCTCTATTTGAGTCGGCGCAGCTGAGATCCCTCTTCTGTGATGTTGTCATTCTATTTCTTTATGTCTCTCTTGCCACTCACTTCTTGATGGTGAACTTTGCCATACCTGAAGAGTATGTATTGTATTGTACGAACGCATCATCCCAGCTTTTGTCTGCCTCTTTACTTTGGTAGTCATGAACTGAAACTAAACTAAGTCCACGTACTGACCCTTACTCGCTTGTATCATTCAGTGGGATAATAATTGGCAACTCAGTGTTCCTCCCCCCCCCCCAAAAAAAAAAGAGCTTTCTGATAGACCTCTTTATTACATGTGATATGAATATTTTTATTAGAGACAAAATGTAACATGGAAATTATCTAAATACGTTAGGTAGTGAGAAAGACAAATTAGAGTCGCGAACCGCAAATGAAGAGAACTGATTTGTAAACAATCTCACAAGGGAAAAAAATTAATATTTCGGCTTATTCTGCTAGATTGAAAGATACAGTTGTCTGCCAGAACAGTTATCTCGTTATGGAAGTTGTGGTTCCCGGAAAAAAAGACAAGGCTATATCAAGAATAAATGTTGGTCAAGACATCAAAGAGGCCTTGACAACAGAAGCAAGTTGGTGGTCTGGCTAGAAATTACGTCAAACTAGCTGTCATGGAAGCGACGTTCTGCAAACGGCAGGCGACTAGATCATAGCAAATGATTATATAATATGAGATATCTAGGATCTTAAATAACGTTAGACTTAATAATGGTAAAGGCTCAATGCATTTCATATGCGGTGTCTGCGCTGTATTCTTGGTATCAGCTGGAAGGACAAAGTGACAAACGCAGAGGTGCTCATCCCAACGTTGTGCTACCAATGCCAGACCTGGACCCTAGATGCAAGAACAATAAGAAAAATAACCTCTAAGTAAAAGTAAAGTACCCCCGTCACGCCAAGTGGCGTATAGGGAAATATGGTGTTAGTGACCCTATATTTTACAGACCTCCAGCACATGATTTTTGGGGTAATGTGGTCGGTATTACACCCGTGCTGCTTACTTTCCCAGAAAAACATCCGGTACCCATTTAAGGCTGGGTGAACCCAGAATCCGTCGGTTGGGATCGAATCCTACCCCTTGTCCTTTGTAGTCCAGTTCACTAACCACTGAGCTATCGCGGCTTAAAAAATAACCTCTACAGGGATGAAATGTGTTAGACGAATGACAGGAAACAGTCTGAGAGACAAGATCAGAAATGAAGAACTGAGAAAAAAGCTAGGAATAGCCCCCGCCATAGAATATATAAGGAAACAACATATAAAATGGTTTGGCCACGTGACAAGGCAGAAAGAACAAAACACAACACAACACAACGAGCCTTCAACAAACGTGTGAGAACACCAGACCCAAGGGTCGACCACGAAAAAATGGGTCGATGGAATATTAGAAGCACTAGGAAACATGACAGCAACAGAGGCGAACAGAAGAGCAAAAGACCGCAAATTATATCTTCCCTCGACGCTGAAAGGCAGATGAGGAAAGAAGAAGCTCACTCGCATTGGCCTCCCGAACATCTCTACGCTCCTCACACAAGGTAGGTTAGACTGGTTTAGCCACCACTTACACCGTATGAATGATGGCCACATACCAAGAGATATACTCTATGGACAACTAGCAGATGGTGAATGAACTAGGGGGAGCCCAAAACTCCGATTTGTAGACGTATGTAAACATGACATGAAGACTGAACATAAACCCTGCAGCCTGTGAAGGTATAGCTGCAAACCGCAATCGTTAGATACACACTCTAAAACTTAAGCAAGAAGCAGACAGATTCATTCATAGAAAAAGAGAATACACGGGGAAAGAAAAGAAAAAATAACATTTCTAGGGGCGCTGCAAAATCCATAGGAAAGAGAAGAAAAAAATAACATTTCTAGGGGCGCTTTAAAATCCATAGGAAAGAAAAGAAAAAATAACATTTCTAGGGGCGCTGCAAAATCCATAGTCAACTATGACAACCGGAGGTTACTATAATATACAAGGTGTTTGTATCTCAGGATAACATATCGAATGCTTGTATTTTCGTGTTAGCTGTGCTGTAAAAGTTCAGGTCTTGCAGATAAACTGAAAGAGAGACATCGGTCTGATTCGAGATCTGGTTGTAACGTTCATAAGTGTCTAAGTTGGTTTTAGTTTCACTTGGAATGTTGTGATTCTAGACAGACGAGTAGTTGATTGATGCATGAACATTATATCGTTATTATTAGTTTTCACGTTCAACGTCTGTTTAACGGGGTTCAGGATAATTTTGGAAACAAGGATCGTAAGATGCACGAAACGTTCTACTGTCGATCTCAGCAGATGGCAAAGAGCTTATATGTTAGTGGTTCCAGAAACTCGCTGATTAAACACACACGCCTTGATTTGTCTAAAAAAAAAATCATGCAGTCCTACCTGTGCCAAACTTGGTTCCAAATGTATGCAGTCGCAATGGTACGAGACTTGAATCGGCGTCTTAGCACGCGGGTTTTATACAGAAAATGTGTTCGGCCGCCTATCCAGAAGTGTTCGGAGACTCCTATCTAGTGCTGTCTCAAGCATCGTAATTCACGAGCGAGGCGCCATTCCTAACCTTCCCAGAGTATAAACCCTGGTCCCCATTTCTGCCACTGGCTGGGTCGGCTGCGGGGATATCTTTCTTTCCTAACTAGTGTGTGTATAAGTCACACTGCTTCCAGCGAGAATCGAACTCAGGTTGTTAGAACGGTGGTGGCCCAGTTGAATGGTTTTCCAGACTAAGCTATCGAGCACCCCGCCCCTTTGCCCTATTCATGATGCGCTCGTCTATAAACTGTTCTAAAGTGAACCTGATGTGTCCTACTTGCTAGTGTTTATGTTCCCACAACTGGTGCTACCATCTTGAAACTGAGATGTATAGCACGAGTGAAGTCTATGGCCAACTTGGGAACCATAACTAAATACGTTCAATTGTGGACGAAACAAAACATCTGAACTATAGTCCATGATGACGTCACGTGTGTAGACAGCACATTTGGAACAGATACTGCTAATTGTATTTTATCACCAGTTGACCCTGTCTGTGATGAGCTAGTTATTCTTACTCTCTTCACCACATCTTGTGTGTGCGGTATTCTTACTCTCTTCACCACATCTTGTGTGTGCGGTATTCTTACTCTCTTCACCACATCTTGTGAAGCAGGAAATTGCAGTGAGAGGTGGAGAATATTCAAATGAGGAGTGGAGTACTTAAAAGCTCAGAGTCCAAGTGAAAAAGGGTTAATAGTTAACACGTAGCAAACAGATAGTGAAGCACGAGGACTGTAGGTCGATGCGGAAACGAGGCAGGGGGACTTAAGTAGACAAAGGATAGTTTTTGAGTAGGTGGCATTGTGTTGCATCGGGCAGTCGATAAGTGGTGAGGGTTCAGTCCAGACGTCTGTGTGACAGAACACAGTTGAAACTGGGAACCGGAATGTTGTGAAGGATTTCTTAAGAGCAGGTCAGTGTAAGGGTAGCTGTTTGGATAGGTGGAAGTGTTTAGGATTCCTGAACGTTAGATAGGGAGATTAGCATGGAAGTACTATATAGAGTACTCTCTCAATGGAAACAGTAGTATGCAAGTTGTTAGTACTCGTCTTATTAAGAGACATTCATCATGTTAAAGACATTGTCTGCAGTTAGTTGAGTCATCTGGCGAAGAGATATTCATCAGGTGGTGATGTTACTATATCATAGGCTGATTGTAAGTCGCAGTAGAGACATTATTGTGCAAGTGTTAGTATCGTCGTGTGAAGAGATATGCCTCATATTAAGGACAATTCTCTGCAGTTAGTTGAGTCGTCTGGTGAAGAGATATTCATCAGGTGGTGACGCCACGAGTTCATAGGCTTAGTATAAGCCGAAGCGGAGACCTTATTATGCTGAGTATCGAAGTAGTGTGGTGAAGAAATAGTCATTCATGGTGGTATGTCACACGATCAGATATTGGTTCATCATCATCATCGAGTGCCTTCTCCGCAACGAAGGTTGGCTACCATGGATCGCCATTCTACTCTGTTTCTAGCATTGATGGTGCAGGCTGTCATAGCCTGACTTGTCCATCTTTTTGTGTTACTCGTCCATGTTGGTCTTGGCCTGCCTCTGTCTCTTGCATTTGATGTGTGCATGTTGTCATAGCCTGACTTGTCTATCTTTTTATGTTACTCGTCCATGTTAGTCTTGGTCTGCGTCTGCCTCTTTTACCTTGTATTTTCCCTTCCTATATTACTTTTAGTAGGTTGTTGTTAGATATTGGTTACGAAGCTGTTAATGTGAGTCCTGTGAAGGGACATTGTCAGAGATTGTATAAGAATAAACCAGTCATCTTTGTTATCAATGGTGTCAGTTCATGCTTTCATTTGTAGCTGTGTTGTGGTCCTAGTGAAGAACTGGCGCTGGGGGTCGTGAGCAGGCAAGTCACAACGCGAAGTCAGGAAGAGTCTGATCAGAGGCCTGGGCAGTTCCTGTGGTCGGTGGCAGGTGGGTGATCTCACGTGCTAATCGGCAAGGCGACGGGGAACCAGAACTGATCCCGAGTGTACCTGAAGCAGTCCAGATCAACTACAGGGGAGACTATATACAGATGAAGAAATACAACAAAAGGCGACATCGTCATCACGTCAGAAGGAACAGTAGTGGCAGCGGGCATTAGTGGGTGTTGGGTAACACTCAGCAGTGATTGGCCCGTTACAATCTTGAAAAGGGGTTAAGGCCCATTACATCTGGTGAAGGGTGTGCACCGCGTTACACTTGTGTGTGAGATATTCTTACTCTCTTCACCACATCATTGTGTGTGCGATATTCTTACTCTCTTCACCACATCTTGTGTGTGCGATATTCTTACTCTCTTCACCACATCTTGTGGTTGGGATATTCTTACTCTCTTCACCACATCTTGTGGTTGGGATATTCTTACTCTCTTCACCACATCTTGTGGTTGGGATATTCTTACTTTCTTCACCACATCTTGTGTGTGGGATATTCTTACTCTCTTCACCCATCTTGTAGTTGGGATATTCTTACTCTCTTCACCACATCTTGTGTGTGCGATATTCTTACTCTCTTCACCACATCTTGTGGTTGGGATATTCTTACTCTCTTCACCACATCTTGTGTGTGCGATATTCTTACTCTCTTCACCACATCTTGTGGTTGGGATATTCTTACTCTCTTCACCACATCTTGTGTGTGCGATATTCTTACTCTCTTCACCACATCTTGTGTGTGCGATATTCTTACTCTCTTCATCACATCTTGTGGTTGGGATATTCTTACTCTCTTCACCACACCTTGTGTCTGCGATATTCTTACTCTCTTCACCACATCTTGTGTGTGGGATATTCTTACTCTCTTCATCACATCTTGTGTGTGGGATATTCTTACTCTCTTCACCACATCTTGTGTGTGCGATATTCTTACTCTCTTCACCACATCTTGTGTGTGGGATATTCTTACTCTCTTCACCACACCTTGTGGTTGGGATATTCTTACTCTCTTCACCACATCTTGTGGTTGGGATATTCTTACTCTCTTCACCACACCTTGTGTCTGCGGTATTCTTACTCTCTTCACCACATCTTGTGTTGGGATATTCTTACTCTCTTCACCACATCTTGTGTCTGCGATATTCTTACTCTCTTCACCACATCTTGTGTCTGCGATATTCTTACTCTCTTCACCACATCTTGTGTGTGCGATATTCTTACTCTCTTCACCACATCCTGTGTGTGCGATATTCTTACTCTCTTCACCACATCTTGTGTGTGAGATATTCTTACTCTCTTCATCACATCTTGTGTGTGGGATATTCTTACTCTCTTCACCACATCTTGTGTGTGCGGTATTCTTACTCTCTTTATCACATCTTGTGTGTGGGATATTCTTACTCTCTTCATCACATCTTGTGTGTGGGATATTCTTACTCTCTTCATCACATCTTGTGTGTGGGATATTCTTACTCTCTTCACCACATCTTGTGTGTGGGATATTCTTACTCTCTTCATCACATCTTGTGTGTGGGATATTATTACTCTCTTCACCACATCTTGTGTGTACGGTATTCTTACTCTCTTCACCACATCTTGTGTGTGGGATATTCTTACTCTCTTCACCACATCTTGTGGTTGGGATATTCTTACTCTCTTCACCACATCTTGTGTGTGAGATATTCTTACTCTCTTCACCACATCATGTGTGTGGGATATTCTTACTCTCTTCATCACATATGAGTTTGTTTTTCTTACTATGTAGACCACATTCTAGTAGCAGTGAATTTTTACATTTTTTACCACAAAACATGATTCTAGTTTTCTATGTTGACCGCGTGCTGTGAGCAGGGAATTGTTCATCTGTTTACTACAAAGTGTGTGGCACATCTCGCTGCATGATTTACCATCTGCATGACGTCAAGGAAAAAAAAAACACCTGTGTGAAATACGCCAACCTTTTTGTCAGCCAAACGGAAATAGCGGAGAAATACAAAGATGCCAACATTTTTTTAGTGTTTGGCTCTCTCAGATCTCTTGTCTTTTTTTTATAGGTGCCTCACTCGCTGCGAAAGCTGGCATTTCTGGTATTACCACCAATGATGCTATTGCAACGAAATTTAAAGTGGAGTTTCCTCATTTTGTAAGAAATGTGAAGACATCACAATATATGCTGGTAATGACCACTATTTGCGTCCAAACAGGATTGAAAAGGACGTAATATTTTTTGAAAGTCCTTGCCAGTGGGTCCGCTGTCCCTGCCTGAGTGTCTTAGGTGATATTTGCTTTCGCGGCGTCCATGGTTCGTGAATTGTTTCGCTAAACTCTCGCTTTCTCCCCATAAAAGACGTAACCTACATGGCTGATGTCGGCCTTCAAACTTTTGATGACATGGTGTCATCGATTCTGTTTTCCAAAAAGTGCGAGTAATAAACACTCGCTCCCTCAGAGTGTGTCGACAACATTGTCTTGTGTGAATTCACACTAACACTCGCTCCCTCAGAGTGTGCCGACAACATTGTCTTGTGTGAATTCACACTAACACTCGCTCCCTCATAGTGTGCCGACAACATTGTCTTGTGTGAATTCACACTAACACTCTCTCCCTCAGAGTGTGTCGACAACATTGTCTTGTGTGAATTCACACTAACACTCGCTCCCTCAGAGTGTGCCGACAACATTGTCTTGTGTGAATTCACACTAACACTCGCTCCCTCAGAGTGTGCCGACAACATTGTCTTGTGTGAATTCACACTAACACTCGCTCCCTCAGAGTGTGCCGACAACATTGTCTTGTGTGAATTCACACTAACACTCGCTCCCTCAGAGTGTGTCGACAACATTGTCTTGTGTGAACTCACACTAACACTTTCTCCCTCAGAGTGTGCCGACAACATTGTCTTGTGTGAATTCACACTAACACTTTCTCCCTCAGAGTGTGTCGACAACATTGTCTTGTGTGAACTCACACTAACACTCGCTCCCTCAGAGTGTGCCGACAACATTGTCTTGTGTGAACTCACACTAACACTCGCTCCCTCAGAGTGTGTCGACAACATTGTCTTGTGTAAACTCACACTAACACTCGCTCCCTCAGAGTGTGTCGACAACACTGTCCTGCTGTCCTGTGTGATCGCACATGCGTACATTAACACACACGAACAACAGTTGACCTATTTTGTTGTAACCCTCAGCAGATGATAAAGGTTTTACAGACATGCTGGCTGACTGCCCGCTACTCCGTGTCGCAACAATTAGGCGGCACACACACACACACGCACGCACGCACGCACTACAAACACATTTCCTTTCTTTTCCCACATAAACTTCTTCCTTGTTAAAGTGTTATCGCCATATTTCCACTGGTGCTAGAATTATTGAGGAATTGCCGGTTTCCGTTGCAAGTGAGGCACCCTGTATTAAGTTATCTGCCCTTGTTGGGAGTACGAGTCAGACAATATGATGTCAAAACGACAGCGGACCAAAGCTGATAAGGATCTTAATTCCTCTTCCAGGAGGCTACATGAAAACAGTTTGCCTCAAAACAGACTGACGGAGACTTGTCACAGTGCTCGCAGTAGTGGGATCGGTTGATATAACAGACCTAGAACTGCACTTCCCTTAGGATGGACAAGTTTTCCTGAAGAGCCAGGTATATCAAACAAGTCATTGTTGTTCTGTAGAGTCAGGTATATCAAACAAGTCATTGTTGTTCTCCTGTAGAGTCAGGTATATCAAACAAGCCATTGCTGTTCTCACGTAGAGTCAGGTATATCAAACAAGTCATTGTTGTTCTCATGTAGAGTCAGGTATATCAAACAAGTCATTGTTGTTCTCCTGTAGAGTCAGGTATATCAAACAAGTCATTGTTGTTCTGTAGAGTCAGGTATATCAAACAAGTCTTTGTTGTTCTGTAGAGTCAGGTATATCAAACAAGCCATTGTTGTTCTGTAGAGTCAGGTATATCAAACAAGTCATTGTTGTTCTGTAGAGTCAGGTATATCAAACAAGCCATTGTTGTTCTGTAGAGTCAGGTATATCAAACAAGTCATTGTTGTTCTCCTGTAGAGTCAGGTATATCAAACAAGCCATTGTTGTTCTGTAGAGTCAGGTATATCAAACAAGTCATTGTTGTTCTGTAGAGTCAGGTATATCAAACAAGCCATTGTTGTTCTGTAGAGTCAGGTATATCAAACAAGTCATTGTTGTTCTGTAGAGTCAGGTATATCAAACAAGTCATTGTTGTTCTCCTGTAGAGTCAGGTATATCAAACAAGCCATTGCTGTTCTCACGTAGAGTCAGGTATATCAAACAAGTCATTGTTGTTCTCACGTAGAGTCAGGTATATCAAACAAGTCATTGTTGTTCTCACGTAGAGTCAGGTATATCAAACAAGTCATTGTTGTTCTCACGTAGAGTCAGGTATATCAAACAAGCCATTGTTGTTCTCCTGTAGAGTCAGGTATATCAAACAAGTCATTGTTGTTCTCACGTAGAGCCAGGTATATATTAAAAAGTCATTGTTGTTCTCATGTAGAGCCAGGTATATATACAAAAGTCATTGTTGTTCTCACGTAGAGCCAGGTATATATACAAAAGTCATTGTTGTTCTCACGTAGAGCCAGGTGTATATAAAAAAAGTCATTGTTGTTCTCCTGTAGAGCAAGGTATATATACAAAAGTCATTGTTGTTCTCACGTAGAGCAAGGTATATATATATATATATATATATATATATATATATATTAAAAAAGGCACTGTTGTTCTCACGTAGAGCCAGGTATATATATATACAAAAGTCATTGTTGTTCTCACGTAGAGCCAGGTATATATAAAAAAAATCATTGTTATTCTCACGTAGAGCCAGGTATATATAAAAAATCATTGTTGTTCTCACGTAGAGCCAGGTATATATAAAAAAGTAATTGTTGTTCTCATGTAGAGCCAGGTTTATATAAAAAAAGTCATTGTTCTCATGTAGAGCCAGGTATATATATAAAGGTCACCGTTGTTCTCCTGTAGAGCCAGGTATATATATAAAATAAATCATTGTTGTTCTCATGTAGAGCCAGGTATATATATATAAAAGACATTGTTGTTCTCACGTAGAGCCAGGTATATATAAAAAAAAGTCATTCTTGTTCTCATGTAGAGCCAGGTATATATAAAACAGTCATTGTTGTTCTCCTGTAGAGCCAGGTATATATAAAAAAGTCATTGTTGTTCTCCTGTAGAGCCAGGTATATATATAAAAAAAAAGTCATTGTTGTTCTCATGTAGAGCCAGGTATATATAAAACAGTCATTGTTGTTCTCATGTAGAGCCAGGTATATATAAAAAGGTCATTGTTGTTCTCATGTAGAGCCAGGTATATATAAAACAGTCATTGTTGTTCTCATGTAGAGCCAGGTATATATAAAAAGGTCATTGTTGTTCTCATGTAGAGCCAGGTATATAAAAAAAAATCGTTGTTGTTCTCACGTAGAGCCAGGTATATAAAAAAAAGGTCATTGTTGTTCTCATGTAGAGCCAGGTATATAAAAAAAGGTCATTGTTGTTCTCATGTAGAGCCAGGTATATAAAAAAAAATCGTTGTTGTTCTCACGTAGAGCCAGGTATATAAAAAAAGGTCATTGTTGTTCTCATGTAGAGCCAGGTATATAAAAAAAGGTCATTGTTGTTCTCATGTAGAGCCAGGTATATATAAAAGGTCATTGTTGTTCTCATGTTGAGCCAGGTAAATATAAAAAAAGGTCATTATTGTTCTCATGTAGAGCCAGGTATATAAAAAAAAGGTCATTGTTGTTTTCATGTAGAGCCAGGTATATAAAAAAGGTCATTGTTGTTCTCATGTAGAGCCAGGTATATTAAAAATGGTCATTGTTGTTCTCATGTAGAGCCAGGTATATAAAAAAGGTCATTGTTGTTTTCATGTAGAGCCAGGTATATAAAAAAGGTCATTGTTGTTCTCATGTTGAGCCAGGTAAATATAAAAAAAAGGACATTATTATTCTCATGTAGAGCCAGGTATATAAAAAAAGGTCATTGTTGTTCTCATGTAGAGCCAGGTATATAAAAAAAAGGTCATTGTTGTTCTCATGTAGAGCCAGGTATATAGAAAAGGTCATTGTTGTTCTCATGTAGAGCCAGGTATATATAAAAAGGTCATTGTTGTTCTCATGTTGAGCCAGGTAAATATAAAAAAAGGTCATTATTGTTCTCATGTAGAGTCAGGTATATCAAACAAGTCATTGTTGTTCTCACGTAGAGTCAGGTATATCAAACAAGTCATTGTTGTTCTCACGTAGAGTCAGGTATATCAAACAAGCCATTGTTGTTCTCCTGTAGAGTCAGGTATATCAAACAAGTCATTGTTGTTCTCACGTAGAGCCAGGTATATATTAAAAAGTCATTGTTGTTCTCATGTAGAGCCAGGTATATATACAAAAGTCATTGTTGTTCTCACGTAGAGCCAGGTATATATACAAAAGTCATTGTTGTTCTCACGTAGAGCCAGGTGTATATAAAAAAAGTCATTGTTGTTCTCCTGTAGAGCAAGGTATATATATATATATATATATATATATATATATATATATATATATATATATATATATATATATATATATATATATATATATATATATATATATATATATAAGGCATTGTTGTTCTCACGTAGAGCCAGGTATATATACAAAAGTCATTGTTGTTCTCACGTAGAGCAAGGTATATATATATATATATATATATATATATATATATATATATATATATATATATATATATAAAAAAGGCACTGTTGTTCTCACGTAGAGCCAGGTATATATATATACAAAAGTCATTGTTGTTCTCACGTAGAGCCAGGTATATATAAAAAAAATCATTGTTATTCTCACGTAGAGCCAGGTATATATAAAAAATCATTGTTGTTCTCACGTAGAGCCAGGTATATATAAAAAAGTAATTGTTGTTCTCATGTAGAGCCAGGTATATATAAAAAAAGTCATTGTTCTCATGTAGAGCCAGGTATATATATAAAGGTCACCGTTGTTCTCCTGTAGAGCCAGGTATATATATAAAATAAATCATTGTTGTTCTCATGTAGAGCCAGGTATATATATATAAAAGACATTGTTGTTCTCACGTAGAGCCAGGTATATATAAAAAAAAGTCATTCTTGTTCTCATGTAGAGCCAGGTATATATAAAACAGTCATTGTTGTTCTCCTGTAGAGCCAGGTATATATAAAAAAGTCATTGTTGTTCTCCTGTAGAGCCAGGTATATATATAAAAAAAAAGTCATTGTTGTTCTCATGTAGAGCCAGGTATATATAAAACAGTCATTGTTGTTCTCATGTAGAGCCAGGTATATATAAAAAGGTCATTGTTGTTCTCATGTAGAGCCAGGTATATATAAAACAGTCATTGTTGTTCTCATGTAGAGCCAGGTATATATAAAAAGGTCATTGTTGTTCTCATGTAGAGCCAGGTATATAAAAAAAAGGTCATTGTTGTTCTCATGTAGAGCCAGGTATATAAAAAAAGGTCATTGTTGTTCTCATGTAGAGCCAGGTATATAAAAAAAAAATCGTTGTTGTTCTCACGTAGAGCCAGGTATATAAAAAAAGGTCATTGTTGTTCTCATGTACAGCCAGGTATATAAAAAAAGGTCATTGTTGTTCTCATGTAGAGCCAGGTATATAAAAAAAGGTCATTGTTGTTCTCATGTAGAGCCAGGTATATAAAAAAAGGTCATTGTTGTTCTCATGTAGAGCCAGGTATATAAAAAAAAAATCGTTGTTGTTCTCACGTAGAGCCAGGTATATAAAAAAAAGGTCATTGTTGTTCTCATGTAGAGCCAGGTATATAAAAAAAGGTCATTGTTGTTCTCATGTAGAGCCAGGTATATATAAAAAGGTCATTGTTGTTCTCATGTTGAGCCAGGTAAATATAAAAAAGGTCATTATTATTCTCATGTAGAGCCAGGTATATAAAAAAGGTCATTGTTGTTTTCATGTAGAGCCAGGTATATAAAAAAGGTCATTGTTGTTCTCATGTAGAGCCAGGTATATTAAAAATGGTCATTGTTGTTCTCATGTAGAGCCAGGTATATAAAAAAAGTCATTGTTGTTTTCATGTAGAGCCAGGTATATAAAAAAGGTCATTGTTGTTCTCATGTTGAGCCAGGTAAATATAAAAAAAGGACATTATTGTTCTCATGTAGAGCCAGGTATATAAAAAAAAGGTCATTGTTGTTCTCATGTAGAGCCAGGTATATAAAAAAAAGGTCATTGTTGTTCTCATGTAGAGCCAGGTATATAGAAAAGGTCATTGTTGTTCTAATGTAGAGCCAGGTATATATAAAAAGGTCATTGTTGTTCTCATGTTGAGCCAGGTAAATATAAAAAAAGGTCATTATTGTTCTCATGTAGAGCCAGGTATATAAAAAAAGGTCATTGTTGTTTTCATGTAGAGCCAAGTATAAAAAAAGTCATTGTTGTTCTCATGTAGAGCCAGGTATATATAAAAAGTCATTGTTGTTCTCATGTAGAGCCAGGTATATATAAAAAGGTCATTGTTGTTCTCATGTAGAGCCAGGTATATATAAAAAAAGTCATTGTTGTTCTCATGTAGAGCCAGGTATATATAAAAAAGTCATTGTTGTTCTCATGTAGAGCCAGGTATATATATATAAAGGTCACTGTTGTTCTCATGTAGAGCCAGGTATATATAAAAAGGTCATTGTTGTTCTCATGTAGAGCCAGGTATATATAAAAAGGTCATTGTTGTTCTCATGTAGAGCCAGGTTTATATAAAAAGGTCATTGTTGTTCTCATGTAGAGCCAGATTTATATTAAAAGGTCATTGTAGTTCTCCACACAAACTTCCTGGGTCTGAGAGGGAAAGGTTCGTGTCGATTCCATGATGCTAGATCAATCAATAAATCAATTAATCATTCACTCAATTAATCAATCAGAGAATCACTCAATCAATTAATATAACAGTGAATCAATCAGGCAATCAATTAGTATACCAATAGTCCACAAAAATTAAGTTATCTGCGGATCATTCCCCCCCCACCACCAACAACCTTATCTCCAGCATATGTTTATATGCAGACGTTGTTAAAATATGATCAATTAAACACATTCACAATATGTGGTAGGGGTGCTGGGAGAGAAATGGACAGCGCTGACATTCTCAATGCCCCCCAGAGAAGCTGAGCGAACTCACAACATGACTCTGAATCTACAACCATGAACAGGCTGTACAAATATCATGTCAAGGTGGGAGATGCCTAAAGAGAGCTCTACGCAGGTAGCCAAACAAGACTTGCCAACCAACACAACTCCAGTATAGTTTTAGCAGTTCAACTTGAGTGGTTCACTTAGAAGAAGTATAGTTTTAGCAGTTCAACTTTGAGTGGTACACTTAGAAGAAGTATAGTTTTAGCAGTTCAACTTGAGTGGTACACTTAGAAGAAGTATAGTTTTAGCAGTTCAACTTGAGTGGTACACTTACAAGAAGATCTAAGCACCTATGGGTGTGTCTGATGCGCAATGAAGGTGCTCTGTCGACTAAACTAAAATATAATGAAATAGCTTGGCTAGCTGTGTTGATGTTGAAGACGGTCAACCACGCCAAAATTGTGGTGTAGAGGGGGGGGGTGTTAGAGACTGAGACCAATAATAAAACTACACTTAAAGGATTATCAAATGGCGTTTCGTTCGAAAAATAAAACGGAGGTTGTACAGACGCTCTATTCGCATTAAAACAGCTTGCAGAAAAGACAACAAAGTGCACAATCAATATGTACAAGCTTTCATTGACCAGGGAAAAGCATTTGACCGAGTAAACAGAGAACAACTGTGGGAGATACTAACAACATACGGAGTAAGCCAACATCTAACCAACCTAATTAAAAGTCTCTACATGAACAGCAGCTGCACAGTCAGAACAGCAGCAGGCCACACAGACCACTTCGAAGTTAGATCAGGTGTAAAACAGGGGTGTGTACTATATCCCCTACTGTTTATTACATACATGGACTAGATATGAGTTAGTCACCCCATCAGAGACAGAGGAGATCAAAGAGCTTCTATTTGTATACGATCAGGCACTAATACATGGAAAAATATGACTTACAAGAACACTAAAATAGACTCAACAGCACAGGCACAAAATACAACATGAAAATGAACATCAACAAAACAGAAGTTTTAAAAATATCGCAAAAGAAAAACGGCACATCAACATAATTATAAACGGCAGATAACTAAAACAAGTAGAGGAATATATAGGAAGTCAATGACATTCACAAACAGCAAAAATAGACTGAAGATGCAATAAAGCTTGTCAAATCATTGAACAGCTATCACCACTATTGTCCAACAAGGAAAGAACTCTAGAGACAAAACGGGCATTCTACAACACAATCTTCACCCCAACGTTGTGCTACCAATGCCAGTCCTGGACCCAAGATGCAAGAACAATAAGAAACATACCCACTGCCGAGATGAAGTGTGTTGGACGAATGACTGGACACTTTTTTGTTTTGTTTTTGCGTTCGCCAGCTTTTACCTTTGACGAAGTCCCTTTTCTGATGAAGTCCCTAGAGACCTGAATTTTGCGTGTTAATCCGTTTTTCCCAGGCAGCCATGTGCACAGGGGTCCCTCGCCGCACAAGCAGATACGTCCGTCTTCATTGGAGGTACTCATATTTTTTCTCCGCCCATGAGTAATTGACGTTTGAAGCCGGGCCTCGCTGCTGAGACCACGGGTGGTTGCTGCAGAGAAAAATCATAAATAAAATAATCCCTGGCGCAGCCGGGATGTGAACCCACAACCTCTCTGTCTCGAGGCCGGCATCTTGCCTCGAGACCAACCAATCCCTCCCCCCCCCCCCCCCCCCCCAACTGGAAACAGACTAATAGATAAGATCACAAATAAAGAACTGAGGAAAACGCTAGGAATAATAACCCCCGCCATAGAATATATATAGAAATAACAACAATAACAAACATTGGTTTGGCCACGTGATAAGGCAGAAAGATCAAAACACAACATGGCAAGCCTTCAATAAACGTTCGAGAACACCATACCCAAGGGCCGATAACGAAAAAGATGGATTGACAGAATATTAGAAACACTATGAAACATAGCAGCAGAGGCGAACAAAAGTGCAAAAGACCGCAAATGGTATCTCCCCTCAACGCTGAAAGGCAAACGATGTAGGAAAGAAGAAGAGGAAGATATGTAATAGCTGACCTTTCCTAGAAAATAAAAATAAAAAACACCTCCCTCTTTTTCTGTGAAAACACCAATGTGACTCCTTTTGGGTCGCAGCCCACTTGTTGGGGAACATTGCGTAGGATGAGGTCTAACATACTTCCCCGTTCTACT
This sequence comes from Megaustenia siamemsis, assembly GCA_032433765.1. Classification (NCBI taxonomy): domain Eukaryota; kingdom Metazoa; phylum Mollusca; class Gastropoda; order Stylommatophora; family Ariophantidae; genus Megaustenia; species Megaustenia siamemsis. The sequence continues at coordinate 48,085 of JAVIAB010000012.1, forward strand.
GACTACAGGGTTCGGGAGGTCACGAGCTTTGACATGTATGTTATTGTTCTATCAAATGTTTGTGTTAGGTAATCAATCATCAGGTAGTTTTTGAATTTGATAAGAGCACTAGTTATCATATACAATTATTATTGTATTACGTGATATATTTTTGTTATTATATCGTTGTTCCTGCTCAATATAAAACAAACCCGGAACTGTTCTGATGGACTATTCATTTTTTGTTACTTTGGAGGATATTGGAGTTCTCCTCAGTAAAGAAACACAAATGCTCTGCCGATACACAAAAGGTAGCAGAAATCAGATATGGTCGACAAGCCCGGTCTGGAGATGATGAGTTTATCAATTTTAGATTTAGAATCAGGCTTGGATAAGTTTATTAAACTAAACTTAGACATTTGGATACGTTTATCATCAACCTAGAACAGGTTTGGATACGTTTTTGTTTTTTTGATTAAAAATAATACAATAAACAACTAAATTATAAACAAATGGTTTTTGACTTTAAAAACTTTTAAAAGTTTTATTTTTAAAGTTTTAATTTAGTTGGAGAAGAACCAGGATTCTCGGAGTTCTGGCTTTGCTTCAGCACGGTTAGATGTTTTTAGTTGAAGTTTTAAGTATATAAAAAAAAAATGGTAGTAAGCGACGACTGAAGGTAAGTTAAATTCACCTTTAGCATAGATTGCCGTCTACTTCGTATCTAAGTCTAAGGCTGGCTACCATGGAGTCATGGTCATGGAGCTATTCCGCTCTGTTTCTTGCTTTGATGGTGCAGATTGCCATAGTCATAGGCTGACTTGTCCATCTTTGATGTTACTCGTCCATGTTAGTCTTGGTCTGCCTCTTTTACCTTGTATTTTCCGATCCAATGTTACTTTTAGTAGGCTGCTGTCTTTTAACATGCCCCACAAATCTGATTTGTCTTTTTGAAATTTGTTTAGTATTTCTCTTTTCATTTTTAGTTGTTTTAAGACTTCATCATTCGTTTCCTTTTCTTTCCATCCAATACTTCCCATTCTTTTATAAATTCAAATTTCAAAAGATTCAATTTTCTGTTCGGTTTTCTTGCCTAATGTCCATGTTTCTGCACCATACAAGAATGTTGAGAAGATACAAACATTTTGCTATTTTAGTTTTAGCCCAGGTGTTATTTGTTTTGATGATGTTAGTATATTTTTTCATGGCATTAACATTGTTTTTTGCCATTCCTATTCTTTTGTTTTGATCTAAGAATAATAAAGAACATGTACTAGCAACATAAGTACTTCAACCACTAATATCTTCAGTAATAAAGAAAAGACGATGGTCATACGTTGGACATGTGATGAGAAGAGATAATAATCGAATAGCAAAGCAAGCCCTCATATGGGAAACAACAGGTAAAAGAAAAAGAGGAAGACCCAGGGAGACACTGAGAAGAACATTGATGAGAGAGGCAAGAGCAGCAGGAATCGGCTCCCTCAATGAGATAGAACTGCTTGCACAGAACAGAGACAGATGGCGAGATTTAATAAAATATCTTAAAAGAAAACTGCTAGAACAAAAATTCATATAGGAGAAGGTGTATCTTGGTCTACGCCCTATGGGCCGGTTACGGCTCGAAAGGTCAATAGATAGATAGACTAGCAACAGACAGCGCCAAAAGAACTGGAAATCAATTGGGAATGTTTCAACAGAAACATAGGGTGTTAAGCAAGGTTGTTTGCTGGAATAGCAATTGGAGGCCATAGTATAAATAATTTAAGGTATGCTGATGATACACTCTTAACCGCTAAGAGTGAAAATGAGTTACAAGAAATTTTAGACATTATAGTGAAGGAAAGCAAAAATAAAGGATTCAGCCTTAATAGCAAAAAGACAGAAGTAATGGTCGCAGCAAAAAAAAAAAGACATCACCCCAATGCACAATAAGAACAAGCAGAACAATATTAAAACAGGTAAATGAATTTAAATATCTGGGAAAATGTTAAGATGGGAGATGTATGACATAGGTGAGATGTAGAATAGCTCAGGCAAAAGCAGCTGTCCAAAAATAAGGAAAATACCGTGCAATCCATTTTTGACAATAGAAACAAGAAAAAAAGTTCTTAAATGTTATGCAGAACCAGTCTTAATATATGGATGTGAATCATGGACAATAGGATAACAGACAAGAAAATCACTGGAGGCTGTAGAAATGTGGTTTTATAGAAGAATGTTGAGAATACCATGGATGATACCCAGAAAAAAAGTAAGCAAAGTACCCCCTGTTACGCCAAATGGCGTATAGGGAATATGGTGTTAGTGACCATAAATTTTACAGACCTTTGGCACATGATTTTTAGGGTAATGTGGTCAGTATTACGCCCGTGCTGCTTTACTTTCCTAGAAAAAAAATCCGATACCCATTAAGGGCTGGGTGAACCGGAAGCCGTCAGTTGGGATCAAACATGATACCAAGAAGAGTAATGGAAATGTTCTGAAAGAGGCCAAAACAAAAAGAGAGCTAATTTTCAATATTAGGAAGAAACAATCATAATTTTTTGGCCACGTAATGAGAAGTTGTGATTTGTCATGATTAGTCTAGGCAATAAAAGAAGGTAGTTTGCCATTCCTTTCCTTCTTAACAGTGACTGTACTAGTCGGAGATCGCAGCCATTGTCTCTATACATGAGATCCTCTGCCTGCCATCGCGGTGTGAAGACCATAACCGGCACTACTTGTTGGCTGCTCCCACAACACCATCCACCACCTGCTTCAATGGCTTCACATAACCTTGATTGGGGGGGTGGGGGCCTAAACAGGAGCTCCACCTTGCCCAAGGGTGTCCCGAAGACTAGCGGAGGAAAGGAGACGAAAATATGACTAAGAATCATCATGAGACGTGTAAGAAACAAAATAAACCAGAAATAAGTGAGGAACAATGTGGATTTGTGGAAGGAAAGGGCACCAATAATGCAACATACATCTTAAGAACATTGATAGAAAGATCTATAGAGGTAAAGAAAGATCTAAATATGTGCTTTATAGACTACACAAAGCATTTGACAAAGTAAAGCATGTGGAAATAATCAATTTGCTGGAGAAATTAAACATTGATGGCAAGAATCTGCGAATCATAAAAAAGTACTGGCAACAAACAGCAGCAATACGAATTAACAACCAAACAGGACAATTTCAACTTATAAAACGAGTCAGACAATGCTGTGTTCTGTCACCGGATTTGTTTCACTTTACAGCGAACATATTACGAGATCAATAGTAGACAAAGAAGGAATTGAAGTCACAACATAAATAATTTGCGATATGCGGATGACACAGTCTTAATAGCAGAGACAGAGAATGAACTACAAGAAATGATAGACATAATAGTAAAAGAAAGCAACAAGAAAGGTCACAGTCTGAATAGTAAGAAAACAGAAGTAATGGTCATATCGAAGAAACAATCATCACCATCATGCAGCATAAAAATAAACAGGACAAATTTGAAACAAGTGCAATGCGTCAAATACTTGGGCACGATAATATCAGATGGAAATAAAAAGTAGAATAGCTCAGGCCAAAATAGCATTTCAGAAAATGAAAAATATCTTATGCAACAAATCTATGTCAATAGAAATGAGAAAGAGAGTTCATCAATGCTATATAGTACCAATTCTGACCTATGGAAGCGAATCATGGACAGTAGATAAACAAATGAAAAGACGATTAGAGGCCACAGAGATGGGATTTCTCAGAAGAATGTTGAAAGTTCCCTGGACAGCTAAAAAGACCAATGAGGAAGTTCTCAAAGAGGCCAACACAAAAAGGCAGCTCCTATAAAACATCAGAAAGAAACAATCAACATTTTTCGGGCACATCATGAGAAGAGGAAAGTTGGAATACTTGGTTACAACTGGCAAAATAAAAGGAAAGAGAGATCGTGGACGACAAAGAGAGAAAATACTGGATAGCTTGGTGTCATGGCATGGAAAGTAGTGAACAACAGAACTGATACGATGCACTGTAGATAGAAGATTGTGGAAGGACATGATCGCCTACACCAATCGGTATGGTACATGATGATGATGATAATGAGAAGGGAACAGCTGGAATATATTGTGACACCTGGAAAATTGAGGGACAAGGAGATAGAGGAAAGCAAAGAGAAAAGATACCAGACAGCTTAAGAGAATGGCTTGTCAGAAGGTCAACTTCTTCTTTTCTCTTTTCACTGATACCTAAAATGTGTCGTGGTTTATATCATTTGCCATTCTTGAGCTGCTTGAACTGTCTGAATTAGTGACTTTCCTTTGTTGTTACATGTCTCTGTCACTGCATCTATCCATCTTCTTCTGGGTCTTCCTCTTGGTCTTTTTCCATGCATTCTCGAGAAGAACGCCCATGATGGTGATTGATATGGATTCATTCTGACCAGGTGGCCAAACCATTTAAGTTGTTGTTCTATATATTGTTGGCACGGTTTTGTTCCTACTATTTTTCTTATAGTTTCATTTGGTATTCTATCTCTTCTTGTGTTGTTTGTTACTTTTCTCAAGCATCGCATCTCACATGTATTGATCTTTCTTAAAGGTCAACAATAAATGATAATTAACTGTCAAGATCGAAATTTGTAGAGAGTAATGATCACCTACACCAGCAGGCATGGTACTTAATAATGATGATTCTTTTGTTTATTTAAGTCTTACATTTCCCATCACTGGTTCAGGTATGTCCAAGTTAGTTGTAGCTCTTAACTGTCCCCAGGTCTATTCCTTCAACTTTGATATCCACCTGTAGGCTTTGAGTATTATCTTTTTTTGTGATCATAGTTTTTAGAATTTTTAATATTCTAATCTAATGCTTATGTTTTGCTTGTCATGTTTATTTCATTAAGTAATTGTTGTAGATCTTTAGAAGTTTCTGCTAGTAATACAGCATCATCAGCATATCTTAGGTTATTGATTCTCGTTCCATTAATTTTTAGGCCTGGCATCTCTGTGATGTTTTAAAAAATTTCATCAGTGTATAGATTGATCAAGCTTGGTGATCGGTTGCATCCTTGTCTTACTCTTCTTTTTATATGAATAGGGGTAGAGTTCTCTTTGTTATATTTTATTGCCTTTTGCTCCCAGTATAAATTGCAGATTAGCCATATGTCTGTGTCATCTAGATGTGTATTTTTTAGGTAGTCTATACGTTGTTTATGGTGTATTCTATCAAAAGCTTTGGTGTAGTCTATGAGGCAGGCATATAATGGTTTGTTCTCTTCTGTGTACTTTTCGATTAATGTCGTCATGCAGAATATGGCTTCTTTTGTCCCACTGTTTTTCCTTAATCGAAATTGTTGTTTTAATTCTATATTGATTTTATTCTGAATCCATCCTTGTATCTTTCAGAAGCCTTGAAAAGTTGTGGAAATCAAAACTCATTAGCACAAACACAAAACTTAGGCTATTCAAATCAAATGTACTATCAACCCTTACGTATGCGTGTGAAAGCTGGAAAACAACAAGAGATATAGAAACAAAGTTGAACGCATTCGAAAATAAATGTCTAAGGAAAATACTTGGTATAGAATGGAACGAATTCAAAACAAACGAGGAAATTAGAGAAATCGCCAATCAACCACTAATATCTTCAGTAATAAAGAAAAGACGATGGTCATACGTTGGACATGTGATGAGAAGAGATAATAATCGAATAGCAAAGCAAGCCCTCATATGGGAAACAACAGGTAAAAGAAAAAGAGGAAGACCCAGGGAGACACTGAGAAGAACATTGATGAGAGAGGCAAGAGCAGCAGGAATCGGCTCCCTCAATGAGATAGAACTGCTTGCACAGAACAGAGACAGATGGCGAGATTTAATAAAATATCTTTAAAAGAAAACTGCTAGAACAAAAATTCATATAGGAGAAGGTGTATCTTGGTCTACGCCCTATGGGCCGGTTACGGCTCGAAAGGTCAATAGATAGATAGATCCTTGTATAACTTTTAGCAAGATTTTTGTTACATGGCTTATTAGGCTTATTGTTCTAAAGTCACTGCATTCAACTGCATCATTCTTTTTAGGCAATGCAATGAAAGATATGTTTTTAGTTAATTTGGTATGTATCCTGTATGGTATATGTCGTTGCATATGTCTGTGATCACTTCAATGCCAAAATCTTCTATTGCCTTTATCATCTCTATCTGTACGTAGTCAGGTCCTGCAGCTTTTTCCCTTTTTCATTGTTTGTATAGATTTTTTTCCACTTCAGATTTTAAGATTGTATAGCCTGACCTACATTTTATAATTGGTTTCTTTTCCCTTTCGTCATAAAATAATTCTGTTATATATTACTGCCTTCTATTGATTATATCTTTGTTGTCAGTTAGCATTTTTCCTTTTTTATTTGCAATATGTCTTCTCTCTGTTGCTTTTATAATTTTACTAGTCATTCTCTTTATTTTTGTGTGCATCCCTCTTTAATCCTGTTTATTTTCCATAGTTTAGATTTCTAGACATCTTTGGCTAAGTCAGTCTTCTTTTGCCTTTTTGCACATTTTGTGTATTTCATTATCTATTTTGTTGTATTGGGTAGTGTTCTTTGCTTGTCTTCTTTCTTCAATTTTTTCCAAGATGTCAGTTATCCATTTTTGTTTTTTGTTCTTTTCCTTTTTTGGGCTAGATGTCTCAAGTTTCTTGTGTGCTTTTATTTATGCATTGTCATTTGGTTGTATGCAACTTGATGATTTAGACTTTGCTGATGATATAGCTCTCCTATCACACAACCATCAACAGATGGTTCAGGTTTGGTCGCTTATTTAATTATATTTAATAAATTAAATTACCAATTATTATATATTATATTAATTGTTATTACTTATATAGTTATAATTCATATTATTACTGTTTATTATTATTACTATTATGCTATTTTTATCGGATTGTTTTTATCTTTTATATAAAAAGTGTAACTAATAACTTACGTCTTAAATACAACTTACACTACAGTCATTGAGTAGTCAAGTGTAAGTTAACAGATGAGTTGAGTTAATTTAATTAAAACTTGGGTTAACTATTTAAAAAAAAATTATTTATTTAACTGTAATAATAATAACTTAATTAATAATAACATGAGAGTAAAGAGAAAAATATGTGATTAATTAATGCAACTCAGTCAACTCCATGATTATGATGAGAACAGACAGATGAATCAATTTAATGCGATGAATGATTAATTTAACATTTAATTCCTCATGTCTTGTTATTTTCTTATGCCTATCATTTCCCTGTGCGTTTAGCATAGGCCTGCAACACTTTCCAAGCTTCCCAGCAGTGTTTGATGTCAATCCCTTAAGATTGCTCCTTGCCTTTTCCCCATCTTCTTCAGCCTAGCTTCCCCTTGTATTTTTAATTCTCTTGTAATTTTATGTGAATTTAAATATTATTCATGCTTAAAATTAATAACTGTATAATAGTAATAACAATTTAATTTCAGTACATAATCTCAAAGACAAATTTAATGCATTTTTCAATGTAATGTTAAAAGTTTCTTTGATTAAATTAATATATGGACAATTTTTATTATAATCTTGTGACCATGGTACTATAATTCTTTTTTTTTTATTCAACTTAAACTCACATTCAGACTAATCTAAAGTGATGAGTCGTCTAAGTGCCTGTCTTATAGTTGTCTAAATGCCTGTCTTAATTTGTCTTATTCTTCTTTGAAATAGAAAAAAAAACATTAATTCCTTGGTGGACAAATGCTGTCTCTGACATTCTCTCTCATTCTCCTTTCTCCACTGATGTCTCTGACATTCTCTCTCTTTCTACCTTCTCCACTGATGTCTCTGACATTCTCTCTCATTCTCCCTTCTCCACTGATGTCTCTGACAATACCTCTCTTCTCTTCCTCTAGCATTCACTTGTTACGTGAGCAAGAAGTCTGCCCATTTTCCCATTTATATTCCTTCATTTTCTTGTGGCTTTTACAATATTTTTCCCTTGAACCATTCCCTGCAAGATTGTTTTTGCTTGGTTATGTGAGCTGGATATGTGGCTGTACCGATGAGTTTTGCCTTTTTTTAACAATGGTCTTCATAACAGCATATGTGTTGCCTGATTTTGTTTTGAGCCTCTTCATATGTAATGAGTATCCTTACACTTTATTTGTCACAATATGTATGGTTATAACACTTTCCAAATGATAAAATGTAAATTGTGCTGACCTGTACTAGATATACAAATCTGAGGTTTAATCTAGGTTATCTGTCAATAAAATCAATTGCTGGAGCTGGAGTCGTCAGTAGCTGGATGCTGTGGGACATACTGAGGAGGTGATCTGAGCACATATGGACATGTTCAGAGTGCAACTATGATAACACACAAATAGCTCATAATTCAAAATCAATTGCTCAGGTCACAGCTTATATGGGAGTTTTTGATGACAGGAGATATCAGCAACACAGAAAACATGACCAATGTCAAATGCCAGGAGAATAAGAATAAAACTCCACAAATGGCACAGGCCACAATGATCATTGGACAGATGCCAAGTGTTATTATGGTAGCCAAAGCCAAAGAGGTGCCAAGTGTTATTATAGCCAAAGGTGTGCCTAGTGTTATCCTGATAGCCTTAGCCAAAGGGGTACCAAGTGTTATCATGATAGCCAAAGGGGTACCAAGTGTTATCATGATAGCCATAGCCAAAGGGGTGCCAAGTTTTATCATGATAGCCATAGCAAAAGGGGTGCCAAGTTTTATCATGATAGCCATAGCCAAAGGGGTGCCAAGTTTTATCATGATAGCCATTGTCAATGGGGTGCCAAATGTTATGATAGCCATTGCCAATGGGGTGCCAAATGTTATGATAGCCATAGCCAAAGGGGTGCCAAGTGTTATCCTGATAGCTATAGCCAAAGTGGTGTCAAGTGTTAACATGTTATCATGATAGCCAAAGGGGAGTTGGTTATCGTTGGACAGATGGAAGCACTGCCACAATTGCTATCATCTGGGAGCACTGAGACTGAATACATGGTTAATAGCTGACAATTGTGAAGTATTGTTTTACATTCACTGACTGATCCCTGCTGAATGACACAAAGTTGTGATGCGGTTTTTCTGCTAGAATCAAGGATAAAACCATTGTAGACAAAGTAGAGATTACGCTGCAAGAACCTCTAGTATGAGAATGGAGATAAACAAGGATAAAATCATTGCAGGTGACTGGCAGTAACAGTGCTGGAAGCTTCAGTGACTCATAGCTGATGGCATGTGTCGCAATCAGTGAACCAGAACTATCCAGACCCTACACCACCTCTTTGTGGTGCCTCTAGAAACAGTCTAGTCTGGCCAAGCTGGTAGGGATTGGGAGATAACAGCAACTCGATACCCAAAAAATGCTGTGCTGAAGTCAGATGTATTGGACCAAAAGGCACAAATAAACCACAACACAATGCATCTATAGGGAGCCGCGATAGCTCAGTGGTTAGTGAACTGGACTACAAAGGACAAGAGGTAAGGCTCGATCCCAACTGATGGCTTCTGGGTTCACCCAGCCTTAAATGGGTACCGGATTTTTTCTGGAAAGTAAAGCGGCACGGGCATAATACTGACCACATTATTCCAAAAATCATGTGCTGAAGGTCTATAAAAATTCTGGTCACTAACACCATATTCTCTATACACCACTTGGCGTGACAGGGCACTTTACTTTTTTTTTTTTTTTTTTTTTTTTATACAATGCGTCTATGCCCACTTAACAATCTTTTAGGGGCGGATGACAAAGAAGACTGCTAATTCCTTTAGTAGTCATCAAGTGAACATCAGAAAGAAAAAAAGATTGAAAAGTAAAGCTTCCGCTGCAAGAATCTCTAGTATGAGAATGGAGATTAACAAGGCTAAAATTATTGAAAACAAAGTAGAACTTCCACTGCAAGAATCTCTAGTATGAGAATGGAGATTAACAAGGCTAAAATTATTGAAAACAAAGTAGAGCTTCCACTGCAAGAACCTCTAGTATGAGAATGGAGATTAACAAGGCTAAAATTATTGAAAACAAAGTAGAGCTTCCACTGCAAGAATCTCTAGTATGAGAATGGAGATTAACAAGGCTAAAATTATTGAAAACAAAGTAGAGCTTCCACTGCAAGAATCTCTAGTATGAGAATGGAGATTAACAAGGCTAAAATTATTGAAAACAAAGTAGAGCTTCCACTGCAAGAACCTCTAGTATGAGTAACCTCATGAAGAGCTAAGAGGAAAGAAGAAAAGTAAGAAGAGAGAAGCTAAGAAGAGTAATGAAAACTTACTGAAAGAGACTGAAGCAAGGAGAGAGCTAAATATTAGGAAGAAACAATCTTCATTTTTTGGCCATGTTATGAGAAGGAACAGCTGGAATATATTGTGACAAATTGAGGGTCAAAGTGATTGAGGGAAGCAAAGAGATCAGATACCAGACAGCTTAAGAGAATGGCTTGGCAGAAGGCCAACAACAGAAATGATAAATCACTGTCAAGATTGAGAGTTGTGGAGAGTCAGGATCACCTATGCCGGCAGGCATCTTACTTGATGATGATGAACCTGTGGTTATTAAAACATAAATTATATTGATATTATTTTGTACCTTTATTTTCATTTTTGATGTTTTGTATAGGCCTGCCACATTAATGATTTCCTGCCCTTGTAATTTGTTTCTCCAGAAATTATTTAAGATAATTGGTAATATTTTTATTGTTATTTTATTGTTACATTATTATTATTTTGTTGTTATTATTATAAATCTGCAAAAAATAATTTCCCCTAATATATGATAGTAGTGTGTGCTATAATTTATTTCTCACTTCTCAAAATGTGAAGATCTCCATGAGAAACATTAAATATATGAAGTACATTACTGTTTTGGATATTGACTTACATCCTGGTGGTCTGCTGCAACAAAAGATATTTAAAGGGTGTCCATAGTAAATAAGTTGGGAACCTCTGTTGTATACATATAGTATGTGTATGTGTGTGCTGGTGGGGTAGTGTCTAGTGCCAAGACACTTGAGTTGGGGGGGGAAAAAAAACTCACTCTTATCTTTTTGTATCTTCAGCTGTGCAACCCATTGGCCATGCTTGTGGTCTCATTTGTCATAGACACTTAGCTGTGATAGGAGCAGAGAGTTTGTGTCTGCCATGGCGGTGAGTAAAACTGTACTATAGTGCATGTGTGAGTGTAACTGTACTATAGTGCATGTGTGAGTAAAACTGTACTATAGTGCATGTGTGAGTAAAACTGTACTATAGTGCATGTGTGAGTATAACTGTACCAAAGGGGATATGTGTGAGTATAACTGTACTAGGGTATGTGTGAGTATAACTGTACTAGGGTATGTGTGAGTATAACTGTACCAAAAGAGATGTGTGAGTAGATCTGTCCTATAGGGTAGGAAGAAGTTGGGAAACATGGAGTTTATTAAAAGAAAAGAGACTAAAGAAAATTTTTTTAAAGTAGTTGATTATGTTTCCTCGAACCCATAACTTATCAATATTTAAAAATAAATGTACCTTAGTACATGTACGAGTTTCTATCCACCATTGTGTAATCTGTTCTGAGCTGATGTTTATGTGTCAAGATAAGATAAATGTGTTGAGGTATGCACTATTATATAGTAAGTTATTTAGTTTCTTTCTTACCACTTGTACATACCAGTGTAGCAGTGATGTGAAACCACTAAGTCAAGCATCAGTTTATGTACAGGCTCTTGTGTTTATTGTCAGGAATTGTTTATTCTGTGTTTAGGTCTATAAATGTGCCATGCCTGCACTTTGGTACGCGGATTAATATGTCACCTTGAAGAAGATGGTTTCAAGACATCAAGGGGGCCTTGAACATGACAACAGAAGAAGTAGGACTAGAGACAGAGATTCTTTCAGATGGGCTGTGGTGAATGCAGCGTTCTGCAGAGGGCATGTGATCTTATGATGATGATGTCATATGTTCACTTTTACTGCTAGTTCTGACCCACATTTTGTAAAAAAGAAGTAAGGGCATATATACTGAGTGATTTGATGAGCATGATAAGAAAAGTGGTGGTGGCTCTGTATGTATGCAATGGGTAGAGTAATTGCAGAAGTAAAAAATATGTAAGATCACCTTTGTCTACGTCCCAAGACATGTGGGAGTACGGGGAAATGAAAGAGCGAACAGGTTGGCTAGCTGCGCTATTGTTGAGGACAGTGTCAACCAATGGATCGGGCAGACATCATCAATGTCCTCAGGAAGTGGGAAGGATTCAGGACTTCAACAACCATGAGTCCACGTCACGCCTTTGGATGAAAGAGATGCGAGTTAAGATGGGCATAGCCAGAAACGAGAAACTTAGTGGGCGTGTAAGAAGACTAATCAGCCAACACAGAACTGGAGTCGTCAGTCGCTGGACACAGCAAGACTTGCCCAGGAGTGGATCTGAGTACCTATGGACATGGTTGGAGTGCAATGATGATGACCCGCAAATAACTCAATAAGAAAATAATGATCTGGGTCTCAAGGTCAGGGATATGCCGTAACATAATGTTTTAGGGGATGGAACTTTTAGATCACGTCATTTTGAGTTGGGGGAGGAAGGCCAATGCTCTTCCTTCCTGTTTTTACTTTCTCAACTCATTGGGTCAGGTGCCCATTTTTTTCCAGCTGGTTTGACCTGGGAACTGCTGACTGCATTTGAATCCACACTCAGTAGCCAAGCTGCTATATGATTTGGTTTTCTGTATCAACATATCCTACCCTTCTATCCTAGAGGTGCTGCAATATGATTTAGTTTCTGTATCAACATACCCCACCCTTCTATCCTAGAGGTGCTGCAATATGATTTGGTTTTCTGTATCAACATATCCTACCCTTCTATCCTAGAGGTGCTGCAATATGATTTGGTTTTCTGTATCAACATACCCCACCCTTCTATCCTAGAGGTGCTGCAATATGATTTGTTTGGTTTTCTGTATCAACATACCCCACCCTTCTACCCTAGAGGTGCTGCAATATGATTTGGTTTTCTTATCAACATACCCCACCCTTCTACCCTAGAGGTGCTGCAATATGATTTGATTTTCTGTATCAACATACCCCACCCCTCTACCCTAGAGGTGCTGCAATATGATTTGGTTTTCTGTATCAACATACCCCACCCTTCTATCCTAGAGGTGCTGCAATATGATTTGTTTGGTTTTCTGTATCAACATACCCCACCCTTCTACCCTAGAGGTGCTGCAATATGATTTGGTTTTCTGTATCAACATACCCCACCCTTCTACCCTAGAGGTGCTGCAATATGATTTGGTTTCTGTATCAACATATCCCACCCTTCTACCCTAGAGGTGCTGCAATATGATTTGGTTTTCTGTATCAACATACCCCACCCTTCTACCCTAGAGGTGCTGCAATATGATTTGGTTTCTGTATCAACATACCCCACCCTTCTACCCTAGAGGTGCTGCAATATGATTTGGTTTCTGTATCAACATACCCCACCCTTTTACCTTAGAGGTGCTGCAATATGATTTGGTTTCTGTATCAACAGAAGGAATCAATCTATGGATATTTATTTTTGATGACTGGAGTAACACTTGACAGGAATGGGTACCTGCCCAGGAATCAGACATTAGTTTAAAACAGTGAGATCCACGATGTATAGCACCTGAGGTGATAGCAACCAGCAACTCGTACTTGATTGACTGTGTCAGTCTAAGTGAATGCAAGCTGACAGAGATCATACTCTACCCCTTTGTGGTGTTTCTGTAGCTGCTCAGGTTGGTCAGGTGATGGAAGACAAGCCCATTGTGTAAATGAGTTCAGTTAGACAAACTAAAAGAGGCAAACACAACAGCTGTAGACTGTGATACAGTGCAGCACATGCCATCTCAGGGTGTGAAAAGAGGTAGCAAAAACACAGTGGAATTTTCATAATTGTGTAACTTGCTTTAAAGTACACAGAATGTTGTGATGTACAAAGAAGAATACTCTGTGTACAATGGAGACTAATATAGAGATAAGAGAAATGGCCAGGCAACCAGCAATCTCATATACAATTAGGAAGAGAAGATGGAAATTATTTGGGCATGTGTTGAGAAGAGGCAACAAAAGAATTTCAAAATAGGTTCTTCAGTGGGAAACTTCTGGATACAGGAAAAAAGGACAACTTTGAGAGAAACTGAAAAAGACCACTGATAAGAGAAGCAAAGTTGGCAGGGATAGACTCATTTGATAAGATCTAAATCTCACCCAGAATAGAGATGAGTGGCACAAAACACAACAAGCCTTATGTGACGTCTAATGACACTGGATAGATCAAGAAAGTAATTTTATAGATAGTAGAACAAAGTTGTGGTGCTGCGATGGAATAAGGAAAGTGTAGACAATAGCGCAGTATTTGATGATGGTCTGCAGTTATGGGACTCTAACAGTTGGGAGTCAACCTGGACTACAAGCAGAATGAGGCAACTGAGGAAGAAGATGAGAACTGTGTGTGTGTGTTCAGCAGGCTACAGGTGTATACTTCGCACCACCTCTAGGTTAGAGCTGAGCTTATTTTGGACCTACCCTGAATACAATGAGGTCAGTTCTTTTAATAATGAAGGGTTCCTTCCATAAGTTGTTGCTTATATTTTTCTGTAACAAAGTGTACATTTTGTGGGTGATAATGAAGTTATTGCTCATATTTTTCTATGATAAAGGGTATTCCAGAAAGGTTCTTATCAGATGGTCATAAAGCTGTCCTTGAATTCTAATATAGACGTTAAAGACTTGGACAAATAGTCGTAGAAGCAATATACATTCATGGACAGCAGCATCAAATGATAACTCCATGTGATATTTCTAAAGACTGGTTCCACTGGCCACCACTCCAACAGGTTTAATGGCATGTAACATCATAGTCAACAATTATAAAGACTTGCAATCACATCATACTCATACACTCCATAGTGAAATATATAAATCTACAACTGCTACTTAGTTGTAATTGTCTGTCTGTAACATAACTTCTAAGTCCTTTAAAACTGTCCATTCTGGACCCAAGCTTCTAGATCATTCTATCTTTATCTAAACTTCATTCTTCAAGCTTGTTGGCTGAGCTTTCCACTTCAGTTGTAGTTATCTAACTATCCTGGTGTTAAAGCCATCTGTTCTGCCAGCACAATTCCTGATCTAAATCTACATCTTGCATTTTTGCGGTACTGGCAGAAACTTACTGATCCAGCCCTCTAGATTAGCTCATCAACTTTGGTCACATGACTATAGCCTAATCACACAATCTCAAGTTGTCCTTCAAAATGGACCAGTGTTCATTGTGGTTGGATAATTTAACATCTCCCAGTCATTCCTCTATTAACTCCCACTCGATAATAATACATCGTTTAACCATCTCAAATCCTAAATCTGGTACAAGGGGCACACTTTATCCACTTGATCCCAAATACTAATGGATCATCAAGATCAGTATTGAGCACATTAACCACTAAGCCAACACCAATAAGTCATCATGAAATGGGAGAAGACATACAGTCAATGAGAAGTTTTAAGTTACTATTTTGAATGCTGGAGTGGGATGCTAGCCTCAGTAAATGGGAATATGCTAAGCCTTCGTTGAACCACATTTTATTACAGCGTCCCTGCAGGAAAATAATGAGTGCACAGGATGTGAAGCAGGAAGTGCGCACTAGAGGGAAAATAGATGTTTGAGCTCGGTGTTGTTTTGTTGCAAAGTTAGAGAGGTGAATTATTCAATTATGTTTACTTCCTAACTGACTCATATTTAGTTTCCTTGTTGCATGGCAGTTTTCAGTTTTTTTTAATCTGCTCACTTCATGATTTATTGTTTGGTTCAACATTTGTTACGGTTATTTCATGGTTTATGATTTAGTTTAACGTTTGTTCCAATCTTTTCATGATGTATGATTTAGTTGAGCATTTATTCTAGTCTTTTCATGATTTATGATTTAGTTCAGCATTTGTTCTGGTCTTTTCATGATTTATGATTTAATCCAGCATTTGTTCTGGTCTTTTTATGATTTAGTTCAGCATTTGTTCTGGTCTTTTCATGATTTAGTTCAGCATTTGTTCTGGTCTTTTTATGATTTAATTTTATTGCCAGGCCAGTGCACTGTGTTAATGATGTTGTGTAATGGCGATGATTGAAATAATGATGTTGTATAATGGAAGTGGTGGTAATGATGTTGTATAATGGAGGTGGTGGTAATGATGCTGTTGTATAATGGAGGTGGTGGTAATAATGATGTTGTATAATGGAGGTGGTGGTAATAATGATGTTGTATAATGGAAGTGGTGGTAATAATGATGTATAATGGAGGTGGTTGTAATGATGATGTTGTATAATAGAAGTGGTGGTAATAATGATGTTGTATAATGGAGGTGGTTGTAATGATGATGTTGTATAATGGTGATGGTTGTAATAATGATGTTGTATAATGGATATTCGCCCGTGCGCTACCAGGGCCCGAAAGGGGAGTAAAGAATAGTGGCGCTGTACCCTACCAGGCATGTTCGTAAGAGGCGAGAAAGGAGGGTTGGTCATGGGACTAGCTATCCCATACTGTAAAAAAAAATTAGCTGAAAAAACTTCACAAACATGGACAAGTCAAAGAAAGAAAAAGTTAATCCGCCATCCGGAAAAGAGAAGGGCTCTCTGTCTAAGAGACATATGACGCAAGCCGGAGAAAGCCGCAAGGAGTCCTGGTTGCGGACTCACCCTTTGTCTACCAGGAAATCCTCCAGAATTGGCACCTGGAATGTTCGTACTCTAAACGAACAAGGAAAAGCTGCACAGATAGCAGCAGAAATGTCAAACTACAAGATAGATATTCTGGGAATGTGTGAAACAAGATGGCTAGGAACAGGTAAAATAAAACTAAACACAGGAGATAAGATTTTATCATCAGGACACCAGGAACCTGGAGCACAACATAGTGAAGGGGTAGCTATAATGCTATCAAGGAATGCACAGAAGAAACTGATAGAATGGGAAGCAGTAGGACCGAGACTAATGAGAGCAACATTTAAAACAACCAAAAACAAAATAATTTTACACATTATCCAATGCTATGCACCAACCAACGACAAAGATGATTTAGTTAAAGATTATTTCTATAAACAGCTACAATGTCAGATGGATGCAAGATGAGCCAAGGATATTATAATCTTGATGGGAGACCTAAATGCTAAAGTAGGATCAGACAACAGAGGCTTCGAAGAGATTATGGGAAAACATGGACTTGGAGATATAAACGAGAATGGAGAGATATTTGTGAGTTTCTGCGCCTCAATCAAGTGAGCCTAGGAGGAACGATATTCCAACACAAAAGAATACACAAAGCTACATGGGTGTTACCAGATCATAGAACGGAAAATCAAATTGATCACATATGTATTAATAATAAGTTTAAGTCATCCTTACAGGATGTAAAAGTATATAGAGGAACAGACATAGCTTCTGATCATCATCTTCTGATAGCTAAACTTAAAATTAAACTAAAAAGGTATACTACAACGAATAAGGGTAGAAAGTATTTCAATGTAGGGTTCCTTAAAGAACAAGGAATTAAAGATAAATTCGCAGTCACAATATCAAACAAATACCAAGTCCTCCAACAACTAGAAAATACAATAAATATAGAAGATCATTGGAAACAGGTAAAAGATATATGGAAAGAGACATGCGAAGAAACACTAGGGAAAAGAGAACGCCAGAATAAGGCATGGATGACAGCAGAGACCCTGGACAAAATTAAAGAAAGAAAGAACAAGAAATCAGACATAAATAAAAGCAAAACAAGAAGTAATAAAGCCAAGACGCAAGAAGCTTACACAGAGGTGAACAAAGAAGTGAGAAGATGCATTAAAAAAGATAAGAGGAAATATATAGATGAACAAGCTAAAGAGGCAGAAGAAACAGCAAATAAAGGGAATATGAAAGAACTGCACAAAGAAATTAAGTGGAAAATACAAACAGATCAATGCCTTTATTAAAGATAAGAAAGGAAATCTGCTTAGTAATATAAGGGAACAAATGGTGAGATGGAAAGAGCACTTTGAAGAACTTTTGAATAGACCCGGCTCAAATAATCCTCCTGATATATTACCAGCAGAAGAAGAGTTACACGTTAACTGTGGAAAACCAAGCATAGAAGAAATAATGAAAGCCATCAATCTATTAAAAACTGGTAAAGCCACAGGACCAGATGAAATTCCTTCTGAAGCCATCAATGCAGATACTAACACCTCTACCAAGATGCTACATAATTTATTAGGTAAAATTTGGGAGAGGGAAGAAATACCTAAAGACTGGAAAGAAGGTTATATGATCAAACTACCAAAGAAAGGAAGTTTACAGGAGTGCACAAATTATAGGGGAATTATGCTACTATCAGTGCCAGGAAAAATATTAAGCAGAAATAAATATTAAGGCGGAAATAAAAGCCAGAGAAGAAAGCTCCACACATTCAACTTCGAGAAAACAGACCAGGACGCCATTAGCAAAATCAGACATAGGAAACAGAGCGCCCCTCGTAGGAGGCAGGAGAGATGGACGCAGCCACCCTGGTGGAATGTAGATGTCGAGGAAGCTTGGCGGAGCAAGAGATAAACGGTCAAGACATGGCAGAAAGCCAGAAGGTGTGGTAGAACACAACCTGAGCTCTTGAAGCGTCTGAAAGTAGAGGTCGACCAAAAAATGATGCACTTTAAACTGTGCGCTAAGAAGGCTAAGGATGCCAAATGGGATGACTTCTGTAAAAAAGTGTGCTCAGGATTCAGAAACTCAGAAATGTGCCCACATTCTGGCGCCTTCATCAGTGCATGAATGGCACACCACGACACAGAGGTATACCAGACTTTCGGAGCACAGGCCAGATATGGCACAAATCTGATGAGAGCAAAGGGAAGGCCCTGCTTGCCCGCTACATTGAGCAGACGGACCAAAGAAATGAGGCTGTAAGAATGAGGATACGGGGATCTTTGTCAAATTTGTGTAAGAATGTAGGGATGGAAGAAGATCTCACAATCACAACCGATACCATTCGAACGATACTTAAAAGGTCACACAACACTGCTCCTGGTCCAGATGGTGTTCGGTAAGATGATATAGGCGATTTAGCTGATGACGACTTGACAACACTGGCCAATGAGCTTAATGCCAGTATTCGGAGTGGCCAGATTAAGGAGGAGTGGCTACACAGCTACTTACAACCGCTACCGAAGCCAAACAAGGACCATTCTCAGATCAGTACCTACAGAATCATCACAATGCAGAACACTGTGGGCAAGCTGCTGGAGAAAATAGTTGCCCGTGTCCTCACCTGTCGCCTTGAACAGAAACGCATATTCCCATCCACACTCGAAGGTTATAGATATAACAAAGAGACATGGCTCAATGCGGCAGTATTTGCCTATGACGTCTTCGAAGGCTTCCACAGACGAGAGGAGACATGTGCTGCTGCTATAGATCTGGAGGATGCATACAACAGGGTACCATTTGAATATCTCATGCATATGCTTCTCAAACTGGTGGTGAACCCCTTCCTCATTAGATGGATCGCCGCGGCACTGTTTCAGAGGAAGGTGATACTCAGATGTGGAAGTTGGTCTTCCGAGCCAACATCCATTTGTCCTGGGCTGCCACAAGGCTCACCATTGTCACCAGTTCTATTTAACGTGTACACAATAACGATTACGGCCCAACAGCAGGATGGGAGGGGAAGAACTATGACTTTTGCTGATGATATTCTGGTATATCGACAGGGAAGAGACAGATGGGGAATCGCCTCCACAATGCAAGACGAACTCGATCACATTTCTTCCTGGTGTGGGGTTTCAGCTGCCTTGGTTAATCCTAATAAAGCATGAGTTTCATGGTTCTCCCTTAACAATATCGTTAATACGACCACACCGGTAGTACGAATGGGAGCTGATGAGGTGACCAGGGACAAGTTGATGACATACCTCGGAGTTAAGTTTGATCGCAGCCTGTGTTTTTGGGACCACGTCGACCATGTGATAAGAAAATCCCGCAAAGGATTAGCCACCTTGAAGGTCATGGCAGCTGCCAACATCGAGCAGAGGCTACTTACTCTTCTGTTCCAGGGATTAGTCCTCGCACCAATCGAGTATGCCCTGGCCATTCTTACTGTCAGTACGACTCAAATTGATAGGCTGGAGAAAATACAAAATGAAGCCATGCGCATTATCTTGGGATGTACGAGGGACACTCCCTGTGTAGCAATGAGGTATCTTCTTGACTTTCCAACCATGGATGACAGAATCAAGATCTGGAGAGCACGAGCATACCTGAAGATTAGTACAGATACAGAGCATCCATTGCACCACGTGCTCAACACAGAGAAAGGTACCAGGCTAAAAAGAGGCAAATCATGGGTGGGCCGAGCAGAAGATGTCATTAAACAGGTCTGTGGGCTTACCAATATCAGCGTTGGTGAGGAGTGGATACCGGTGCCTACGTCATTCAAGGGGACTTTCTCATGTATTGTCACACTCGACAGGAAAAGTAGGGAACAGAACCCGGTCGTGGTTAATGCTGAGGTCAACTGTCTCATCTGCAATAACACCGATGAGAACGATGCAGTCATCTATACAGACGGATCTGTAAGACGACACGAAAGAAGTGCATGGGCATTTACAGCACGCTCGGCAGACAGAATAGCCAAGGAAGACAGTGGTGCATACGCCATGACCACGAGTAGCATGACAATGGAGGTGATGGCAGTGACCAAGGCATTCAAATGGTTAGAGTCACAAGACTACACCCACGCATGTATACTGAGTGATTCGATGAGCATGATAAAAAAAGTGGAGGTGGGCTTTGTACGCATGCAATGGGTAGAGTCGTTGCAGAAATCCAAAATACGTAAGGTCACCTTTGTCTATGTCCCTGGACATGCGGGAGTACGGGAAAATGAGAGAGCGGACAGGTTGGCTAGCTGCGCTGTCGTTGAGGACGGGCAACCGATGGATCGGGCGGACATCATCAATGCCCTCCGAGATGTGGGAAGAGCACAGGACTTCGACAAATACAGATCCACGTGACTTCTTCGGATGATGGAAATGGGAGTTAAGATGGGCACAGCCAGAAATGAGAAACTTGGTGGCCGTGTAAGAAGACTTATCAACCAACATAGAACTAGAGTCGTCAGTCGCTGGACACTGAGGGAATTCCTGAGGAGGGGATCTGAGCACCTATGGACATGTTCGGAGTGCAATGATGATGACCCGCAAATAACTCAATAATAACTCAATAACTTTCCAAGTCGTTCTGTTTTTTGCCATTCTTTTAAGATCACTACATGTCTTCCCCATCATCTTCATCTCTGCTTTTATCTGTCTTCTCCAAGAATTCCTTGATCTTCCTCTTTGTCTTTTTCCCTGGGGATTCCAAAAAAGGGCCTGTTGTGTAATACTCTCAGTTGGCTTCCGTAGTGTGTGTCCTATCCAGCGCCATCGTCTTCGCTGTATCTCTTTATCCACTGGTGTTTGACTGGTACATTTCCATAATTCTATGTTAGTGATTTTGTCCTGCCATTTCCATCCTTTTATCCTGCGTAAACATCCATTAATGAAAGTCTGTATCTTCGTAATTGTCAATTTTGTTGTTCTCCATGTTTCACAGCCATATAATAGGACAGCCTTAACATTTGAGTTGAAAATTTTTATTTTTGTATTTAACCTAATTTCTGTGGATTTCCATGTTTCCCAGTGCAATGAATGCTCCTCTTGCTTTTGATATCCTTATTTTGGTATAATTTTCTGTTCCTCCCTCTTTATCTATATTACTGCCCAGATATATGTAAGATTGTACATCTAATAGAGGTAATTCTCCTAGTTTTATTTGGTTATTGCCAACTGTATTAATTCTCATAATGTTAGTCTTATCTCTATTAATCTTCAGTCCTATCTGTTGTGATCTCTCATCAAGTATGTTCATTTTATCTTGCATCTGTTGATGGCTGTGTGATAGGAGAGCTATGTCATCAGCAAAGTCTAAATCATCAAGTTGGTTGGTCAGTGACCACTGGATTCCATTTCTGTTGTTTTGAGTTATTTTCATAATCCCATCTATGGCCAGTAGAAAGAGAAATGGAGACAGAAGGCATCCCTGCCTTACTCCCATTCTTATTTCAAATGCTTCTGTAATCTGTCCTTCATACACCACACTACATTTCGTTCCTTCATACATTGTTTTTGTCAGGTTAATAAACTTTATGGGGATTCCGTAATGACTCAGCAACTTCCAAAGCATTCTTCTGTCTAAACTATGAAATGCCTTTTCGTAATCTATGAATCCAATATAAAGTGGGGATATTTAGTTCTAAACTTTGTTCAACTATTATACGTAGAGTAGTTATTTGATCAGCGCATGATCTGTTCTTCCTAAAACCTGCTTGTTCATCTCTCAAATGTTTCTCTATGGCCTCTTTTAGTCTCTCCAGAATGATTCTGCTTAATATTGAGTTATTGAGTTATTTGTAAGTTATTGAGTTATTTATAAGTGTTTGTTGAAGACCTATGCTCTACTGGGAGCTAAAAAGGTAGAAGAAGAAGAAAATAATTGATATTGTGGTAATAATGAAGTTGTATAATGGAAGTGGTGGTAATGTTGATGCTGTATAATGGTGGTAGTTGTAATAATGATGGTGCTGTATAATGGTGGTGGTTGTAATGATGGTGGTGATTGTAATGATGATGATGTATAATGGTGGTGGTTATACTGATGGTGCTGTATAATGTTGGTGGTTGTAATTATGGTGCTGTATAATGTTGATGGTTGTAATGGTGGTGGTTGTAATGATGATGATGTATAATGGTGGTGGTTGTAATGATGTTGCTGTATAATGTTGATGGTTGTAATGGTGGTGGTTGTAATGATGATGATGTATAATGGTGATGGTTGTAATGATGGTGCTGTATAATGATGATGGTGGTTGTAATGATGGTGCTGTATAATGTTGATGGTTATAATGATGTTGATGGTTGTAATGATGGTGCTGTATAATGGTGATGGTTGAAATGATGGTGGTTGTAATTATGGTGCTGTATAATGTTGATGGTTGTAATGATGGTGATGGTTGTAATGATGGTGCTGTATAATGGTGATGGTTGTAATGAAGGTGCTGTATAATGTTAGCGGTTGTAATGATGGTGCTGTATAATGTTGATGGTTATAATGATGATGCTGTATAATGGTGATGGTTGTAATGATGGTGCTATATAATGTTGGTGGTTGTAACGATGGGGCTGTATAATGTTGGTGGTTGTAATGATGATGCTGTATAATGGTGATGGTTGTAATGATGGTGCTGTATAATGGTGATGGTTGTAATGGTGGTGGTTGTAATGATGATGATGTATAATGGTGATGGTTGTAATGATGGTGCTGTATAATGGTGATGGTTGTAATGATGGTGCTGTATAATGATAATGGTGGTTGTTATTATGGTGCTGTATAATGTTGATGGTTGTAATGATGGTGCTGTATAATGTTGATGGTTATAATGATGGTGATGGTTGTAATGATGGTGCTGTATAATGGTGATGGTTGAAATGATGGTGGTTGTAATTATGGTGCTGTATAATGTTGATGGTTGTAATTATGGTGCTGTATAATGTTGATGATTGTAACGATGGTGCTGTATAATGTTGATGGTTGTAATGATGATGCTGTATAATGGTGATGGTTGTAATGATGATGCTGTATAATGGTGATGGTTGTAATGATGGTGCTGTATAATGTTGATGGTTATAATGATGATGCTGTATAATGGTGATGGTTGTAATGATGGTGCTATATAATGTTGGTGGCTGTAACGATGGTGCTGTATAATGTTGGTGGTTGTAATGATGATGCTGTATAATGGTGATGGTTGTAATGATGGTGCTGTATAATGGTGATGGTTGTAATGGTGATGGTTGTAATGATGATGATGTATAATGGTGATGGTTGTAATGATGGTGCTGTATAATGGTGATGGTTGTAATGATGGTGCTGTGTAATGATGATGGTGGTTGTTATTATGGTGCTGTATAATGTTGATGGTTGTAATGATGGTGCTGTATAATGTTGATGGTTATAATGATGTTGATGGTTGTAATGATGGTGCTGTATAATGGTGATGGTTGAAATGATGGTGGTTGTAATTATGGTGCTGTATAATGTTGATGGTTGTAATTATGGTGCTGTATAATGCTGATGGTTGTAATGATGGTGCTGTATAATGTTGATGGTTGTAATGATGATGCTGTATAATGGTGATGGTTGTAATGATGATGCTGTATAATGGTGATGGTTGTAATGATGGTGCTGTATAATGTTGGTGGTTATAATGATGATGCTGTATAATGGTGATGGTTGTAATGGTGGTGCTATATAATGTTGGTGGTTGTAACGATGGTGCTGTATAATGTTGGTGGTTGTAATGATGATGCTGTATAATGGTGATGGTTGTAATGATGGTGATGGTTGTAATGATGATGCTGTATAATGGTGATGATTGTAATGATGATGCTGTATAATGTTGATGGTTGTAATGATGATAATTTTTAATGGTGAGGGTTACAATAATGATGTTTTTACTATTTCTTCACGAGGAAGGCATTTTCACTCTCTCTCTCTCTCTCTCTCTCTCTCTCTCTCTATATATATATATATATATATATATATATATATATATATATATATATATATATATATATATTTCTTCACGAGACAGACTACCAGTGATCAACATTCCTTGTATTGTTTGTAGAACTATACATAGCTCATTCTCAGGCCATCATTCTGAGTACTCTACATTTGGCCCACACTATTAATAATTGTTGTCTTTCGCCTGTCTCACCTTCTCTCCATGGCCAGCCCCTCACTCTCCATCTCTTACCACAATGTTAAATCAGCAAGACCTTTGAACACCATTAATGATGCTCCATGATGCTCTCAGAGTTGACCATAAACTCCTGACTAATGTCACACATTGACCACAATGTGCTCTTAGAGTTGACCATAAACTCCTGACTGATGTCACACATTGACAATGATGTGCTATCAGAATTGACCAGAAACTCCTGACTGATGTCACACATTGACAATGATGTGCTATCAGAATTGACCAGAAACTCCTGACTGATGTCACACATTGACCACAATGTGCTCTCAGAATTGACCAGAAATTCCTGACTGATGTCACACATTGACCACAATGTGCTCTCAGAATTGACCAGAAATTCCTGACTAATGTCACACATTGATCACAATGTGCTCTCAGAATTGACCAGAAATTCCTGACTAATGTCACATATTGACCACATTGTCATGATGCTCTCAGAATTGACCAGAAATTCCTGACTAATGTCACATATTGACCACATTGTCATGATGCTTTCAGAATTGACCAGAAACTCCTGACTAATATCACACATTGACCACAATGTGCTCTCAGAATTGACCAGACATTGCTGACTAATGTCACACATTGACCACAATGTGCTCTCAGAATTGACCAGAAATTCCTGACTAATGTCACACATTGACCACAATGTGCTCTCAGAATTGACCAGAAATTCCTGACTAATGTCACATATTGACCACAATGTGCTCTCAGAATTGACCAGAAATTCCCGACTGATGTCACACATTGACTACAATGTGCTCTCAGAATTGACCAGAAATTCCCGACTGATGTCACACATTGACCACAATGTGCTCTCAGAATTGATCAGAAACTCCTGACTGATGTCACACATTGACTACAATGTGCTCTCAGAATTGACCAGAAACTCCTGATTGATGTCACCTTTCGTATGATTATTTCTTGACCTTCCAAAAGCATGAACTGTATTCCCGATTTTTTTCTGATACCTGGACAGAGCACCGGGATTGTTGTGGTAATCCCAGAAAGTATTGAAAGATATACGATACCTGGACAGAGCACCGGGATTGTTGTGGTAATCCCAGAAAGTATTGAAAGATATACGATACCTGGACAGAGCACCGGGATTGTTGTGGTAATCCCAGAAAGTATTGAAAGATCTAATGTGTTGAGTCATAGCTTATCACCTGAACACATTCTTCTGTGGTTGTTTGTACTGCAATAAGATGAAACAGCAATAATAAGATGAGAGCTTATTGTAGATCTGGTAATATTGAAGTAGACAGAGGAGAAGAGCTTCACTATAGTAAATCTGTGTGATGATTTACATGCTTCATTTTTGGGGGGTTGGGAGAGGACATTACGGTAATCGTTGCTGCCATTATATCGACTGATTGATCAACGTGGATGTTTGGAAACAGAAGAGGGAGATAGCCAGCAGGATTCATAACTTTAACACTCAGTGTGCTTCTTTCCTTTGTCTTCAAGGTCGGGTCTTGGCACATTTGGCGGTTAATTCTTTTGACACCACGGACGGGTTCATCCTTTGAAGCCCACGGTGACTCACTCTTTCTCCCACCTATGCCAAGTTTTCTCTGCCAACGCTTGCCTCAATATTTCTCTCATACCTTTGCCTCACTCTCTCTCTCTAACCTTTACCTCACTCTCATTCCAACCTTTACCTCACTCTCTCTCTCCAACCTTTACCTCGCTTTCTCTCAACCTTTACCTCACTCTCATTCCATCCTTTACCTCACTCTCTCTCTAACCTTTACCTTACTCTCTCTAACCTTTACCTCGCTCTTTCTCTAACCTTTACCTCACTCTCATTCCAACCTTTACCTCACTCTCTCTCTCTCTCCAACCTTTACCTCACTCTCATTCCAATCTTTACCTCACTCTCTCTCTCTAACCTTTACCTCACTCTCATTCCAACCTTTACCTCACTCTCTCTCTCCAACCTTTACCTCGCTTTCTCTCAACCTTTACCTCACTCTCATTCCATCCTTTACCTCACTCTCTCTCTCTCTAACCTTTACCTTACTCTCTCTAACCTTTACCTCACTCTCATTATCAGTAACACTAGCAGCAAGGAAAACAATAGATACTTATCCAGAGGATTGGATACAAATATACACAGATGGTGCAGCCACTAACGCTACTTCAAAAGCTGAATATGAAATATTAATACATTATCCAGATGGAACAGCAGAAGAAATATGTGGACCCTGTGGTGAAGTCTGTAACAATTATGAAGCAGAAATAACAACTATAGAAACAGCAATTTATCATTTAAATACGATTTTCGATACCACACCATCAAAGAAAACAAACACAGTTATATTTACGGACTCTAAATCGGCTCTGCAAGCACTGGAAAACAACATGAACAAACCAGAACTCACACAGCTTATCATAGACACAGACAAACTCATTGAAACACATAACATAAGATTGGTAATGCAATGGATCCCGGGACACTCAAATATACCAGGAAATGATAAGGCAGATACATTAGCTAAGAGAGGATGCAGACAAACATAGATACATACATCTATCACACTAGAGAACTCCAACAGTAGAGAGGAGTGGCTGAATGGATGGGCCTTAGGGCAAACAGGGAGAGAGCTTTTTAAATATATGGCAAGACAAATCCACAAGACAACATCAACAACCTAACAAGAAGAGACCAAACCGCCATCTTCAGACTAAGAACAGGACATGTTATGCTGAATAACCACATTAATAGAATACAACAAAACCATACCCCAGTATGTCCACTCTGTAATCACCCACAAGACAACATCAACAACCTAACAAGAAGAGACCAAACCGCCATCTTCAGACTAAGAACAGGACATGTTATGCTGAATAACCACATTAATAGAATACAACAAAACCATACCCCAGTATGTCCACTCTGTAATCACCCACAAGAAACTGTAGAACATCACCTGTTTCAGTGCCCAAAGCTCACTGACATCAGAGCACTACTTCTTCAAACACCCTCCAAATGGAACACTATGTACCACAGCAGAACTTTAAAATACTTGTAGATGCTACTACATGGCATTGGGTCGAAGGGCATCAGCTCAAAGGTCGCTGGATCCATAACAACAAGCTCACTCTCATTCCAACCTTTACCTCACTCTCTCTCTCCAACCTTTGCCTCACTCTTTCTCTCACCAACCTTTGCCTCACTCTCTCTCTCTCCAACCTTTACCTCACTCTCTCTCTCCAACCTTTGCCTCACTCTTTCTCTCACCAACCTTTGCCTCACTCTCTCTCTCTCCAACCTTTGCCTCACTCTTTCTCTCTCCAACCTTTGCCTCACTCTTTCTCTCTCCCTCCAACCTTTGCCTCACTCTTTCTCTCTCCAACCTTTACCTCACTCTCTCTCTCCATCATTTGCCTCACTCTCTCTCTCTCGCCAACATTTGCCTCACTCTTTCTCTCTCCCCGACCTTTGCCTCACTCTCTCTCTCCGACCTTTGCCTCTCTCTCCTACCTTTGCCTCACTCTTTCTCTCTCCAACCTTTGCCTCACTCTCTCTCTCTCCAACCTTTGCCTCTCTCTCTCCAACCTTTGCCTCACTCTTTCTCTCTCCAACCTTTGCCTCACTCTCTCTCTCTCTCCAACCTTTGCCTCACTCTTTCTCTCTCCCACATTTGCCTCACTCTTTCACTCTCCAACCTTTGCCTCACTCTTTCTCTCTCCAACCTTTGCCTCACTCTTTCTCTCTCCAACCTTTGCCTCACACACTCTCTCTCTCCAACCTTTGCCTCACTCTTTCTCTCTCCAACCTGTGCCACTCTCTCTCTCTCTCTCCAACCTTTGCCTCACTCTTTCTCTCTCCAACATTTGCCTCACTCTTTCTCACTCCAACATTTGCCTCACTCTTTCTCTCTCCAACCTTTACCTCACTCTCTCTCCAACATTTGCCTCACTCTTTCTCTCTCCAACCTTTACCTCACTCTCTCTCCAACCTTTACCTCACTCTCTCTCCAACATTTGCCTCACTCTTTCTCTCTCCAACCTTTGCCTCACTCTTTCTCTCTCCAACCTTTGCCTCACTCTTTCTCTCTCCAACATTGGCCACACTCTTTCTCTCTCCAACATTGCCTCAGTCTTTCTCTCTCCAACATTTGCCTCACTCTTTCTCTCTCCAACATTTGCCTCACTCTTTCTCTCTCCAACATTTGCCTCACTCTTTCTCTCCCAACCATTACCTCTCTCTCTCTCTCTCCAACCTTTGCCTCACTCTTTCTCTCTCCAACATTTGCCTCACTCTTTCTCTCCCAACCTTTACCTTTCTCTCTCTCTAACCTTTGCCTCACTCTTTCTCTCTCTCTCTCCAACCTTTGCCTCACTCTTTCTCTCTCCAACCTTTGCCTCACTCTTTCTCTCTCCAACCGTTGTCTCATTCTCTCTCTCTCTCCAACTTTGCCTCACTCTCTCTCTCTCCAACCTTTGCCTCACGCTCTCTCTCTCTCCAACCTTTGCCTCACTCTTTTTCTCTCCAACCTTTTCCTCACGCTCTCTCTCTCCAACCTTTGCCTCACTCTCTCTCTCACCAACCTTTGCCTCTCTCTCTCTCCAACCTATGCCTCACTCTCTCTCTCTCAAACCTTTGCCCCACTTTCTCTAACTCTCCAATCTTTGCCTCACTCTCTCTCTCTCAAACCTTTGCCCCACTTTCTCTAACTCTCCAATCTTTGCCTCACTCTCTCTCTCCAACCTTTGCATTACTCTCTCTCTCCAACCTTTGCCACACTCTCTCCAACCTTTGCCTTCCTCTCTCTCTCTCTCTCTCCAACCTTTGCCTCGCTCTCTCTCTCTCTCTCCAACCTTTGCCTCACTCTCTCCAACCTTTGCCTTCCTCTCTCTCTCTCCAACCTTTGCCTCACTCTCTCCAACCTTTGCCTTCCTCTCTCTCTCTCTCTCTCCAACCTTTGCCTCGCTCTCTCTCTCTCTCCAACCTTTGCCTCACTCTTCTCTCTCCAACCTTTGCCTCACTCTCTCCAACCTTTGACTCTCTCTCTCCAACCTTTGCCTCACTCTCTCCAACCTTTGCCTTCCTCTCTCTCTCTCTCTCTCCAACCTTTGCCTCGCTCTTTCTCTCTCCAACCTTTGCCTCACTCTTTCTCTCTCCAACCTTTGCCTCACTCTTTCTCTCCCAACCTTTGCCTCACTCTCTCTCTCTCAAACCTTTGCCTCTCTCTCTCTCCAACCTTTGCCTCACTCTCTTTCTCTCTCCAACCTTTGCCTCACTCTCTTTCTCTCTCCAACCTTTGCCTCACTCTTTCTCTCTCCAACATTTGCCTCACTCTTTCTTGCCTTACTCTCTCTCCAAACTTTACCTCACTCTCTCTCCAACATTTGCCTCACTCTTTCTCTCTCCAACCTTTACCTCACTCTCTCTCCAACCTTTACCTCACTCTCTCTCCAACCTTTGCCTCACTCTTTCTCTCTCCAACATTTGCCTCACTCTTTCTCTCTCCAACCTTTGCCTCACTCTTTCTCTCTCCAACATTTGCCTCACTCTTTCTCTCTCCAACCTTTGCCTCACTCTTTCTCTCTCCAACCTTTGCCACACTCTTTCTCTCTCCAACATTTGCCTCAGTCTTTCTCTCTCCAACATTTGCCTCACTCTTTCTCTCTCCAACATTTGCCTCACTCTTTCTCTCCCAACCTTTACCTCTCTCTCTCTCCAACCTTTACCTCTCTCTCTCTCTCTCTCTCCAACATTTGCCTCACTCTTTCTCTCTCCAACATTTGCCTCACTCTTTCTCTCCCAACCTTTACCTCTCTCTCTCTCCAACCTTTGCCTCACTCTTTCTCTCTCTCTCTCTCTCTCTCACTCTCTCCAACCTTTGCCTTCCTCTCGCTCTCTCTCTCTCCAACCTTTGCCTCACTCTTCTCTCTCCAACATTTGCCTCACTCTTTCTCTCTCCAACATTTGCCTCACTCTTTCTCTCCCAACCTTTACCTCTCTCTCTGTCTCCAACTTTTGCCTCACTCTTTCTCTCTCTCTCTCTAACCTTTGCCTCACTCTCTCCAACCTTTGCCTTCCTCTCGCTCTCTCTCTCTCCAACCTTTGCCTCACTCTTCTCTCTCTAACCTTTGCCTCACTCTTCTCTCTCTAACCTTTGCCTCACTCTTCTCTCTCTAACCTTTGCCTCACTCTTCTCTCTCTAACCTTTGCCTCACTCTTCTCTCTCTAACCTTTGCCTCACTCTTCTCTCTCTAACCTTTGCCTCACTCTTCTCTCTCCAACCTTTGCCTCACTCTTCTCTCTCTAACCTTTGCCTCACTCTTCTCTCTCTAACCTTTGCCTCACTCTTCTCTCTCCAACCTTTGCCTCACTCTCTCTCTCTCTCTCTAACCTTTGCCTCACTCTTCTCTCTCCAACCTTTGCCTCACTCTTCTCTCTCTAACCTTTGCCTCACTCTTCTCTCTCCAACCTTTGCCTCACTCTTTCTCTCTCTCTCTCTCTCACTCTCTCCAACCTTTGCCTCACTCTCTCCAACCTTTGCCTTCCTCTCGCTCTCTCTCTCTCCAACCTTTGCCTCACTCTTCTCTCTCTAACCTTTGCCTCACTCTCTCCAACCTTTGCCTTCCTCTCTCTCTCTCTCTCTCTCTCCAACCTTTGCCTCGCTCTTTCTCTCTCCAACCTTTGCCTCACTCTTTCTCTCTCCAACCTTTGCCTCACTCTTTCTCTCCCAACCTTTGCCTCACTCTCTCTCCAACCTTTGCCTCTCTCTCTCTCCAACCTTTGCCTCACTCTCTCTCTCTCTCAAACCTTTGCCCCTCTCTCTCTCCAACCTTTGCCTCACTCTCTTTCTCTCTCCAACCTTTGCCTCACTCACTTTCTCTCTCCAACCTTTGCATCGCTCTTTCTCTCTCCAACCTTTCCTCACTCTCTCTCTCTCTGTTCTCTCTTTCTCTCTCTCCAACCTTTGCCTCACTCTCTCTCTCTCCAACCTTTGCCTTTCTCTCTCTCTCCAACCTTTGCCTCACTCTTTCTCTCCAACCTTTGCCTCACTCTCTCTCTCTCCAACATTTGCCTCACTCTCTTTCTCTCTCCAACCTTTGCCCCACTCCCTCTCCAACCTTTGCCTCACTCTCTCTCTCTCTCTCTAAAACTTTGCCTCACTCTCTCTCCAACCTTTGCCTCTCTCTGTCCAACCTATGCCTCACTCTCTCTCTCTCCAACTTTTGTCTCACTCTCTCCAACCTTTGCCTCTCTTTCTCTCTCCAACCATTGCCTCACTCTCTCTCTCTCTCCAACCTTTGCCTCACTCTCACTCTCCAACTTTTGCCTCTTTCTCTCTTTCTCCAACCTTTGCCACACTCTTTCTCTCCAACCTTTGCCTCACTCTCTCTCTCTCCAACATTTGCCTCACTCTCTTTCTCTCTTCAACCTTTGCCTCTCTCTCCAACCTTTGCCTCTCTCTCCAACCTTTGCCCCTCTCTCTCTCCAACCTTTGCCTCACTCTTTCTATCTCCATCTTTTGCCTTACTCTTTCTCTCTCCAACTTTTGCCTCACTCTCTCTCTCCAACCTTTGCATCACTCTCTCACCAACCTTTGCCTCACTCTCTCTCTCCCCAACCTTTCCCTCACTCTCTCTCTCTCCAACCTTTGCCTCACTCTCTCTCTCTCCAACCTTTGCCTCACTCTCTCTCTCTCTCTCTCCAACCTTTGCCTCACTCTCTTTCTCTCTCCAACCTTTGCCTCACTCTCTCTCTCTCTCTGTTCTCTCTTTCTCTCTCTCCAACCTTTGCCTCACTCTCTCTCTCTCTCCAACCTTTGCCTTTCTCTCTCTCTCCAACCTTTGCCTCACTCTTTCTCTCCAACCTTTGCCTCACTCTCTCTCTCTCCAACATTTGCCTCACTCTCTTTCTCTCTCCAACCTTTGCCCCACTCCCTCTCCAACCTTTGCCTCACTCTCTCTCTCTCTCTCTCTAAAACTTTGCCTCACTCTCTCTCCAACCTTTGCCTCTCTCTCTCCAACCTATGCCTCACTCTCTCTCTCTCCAACTTTTGTCTCACTCTCTCCAACCTTTGCCTCTCTTTCTCTCTCCAACCATTGCCTCACTCTCTCTCTCTCCAACCTTTGCCTCACTCTCACTCTCCAACTTTTGCCTCTTTCTCTCTTTCTCCAACCTTTGCCTCACTCTTTCTCTCCAACCTTTGCCTCACTCTCTCTCTCCAACATTTGCCTCACTCTCTTTCTCTCTTCAACCTTTGCCTCTCTCTCCAACCTTTGCCTCTCTCTCCAACCTTTGCCCTCTCTCTCTCCAACCTTTGCCTCACTCTTTCTATCTCCATCTTTTGCCTTACTCTTTCTCTCTCCAACTTTTGCCTCACTCTCTCTCTCCAACCTTTGCATCACTATCTCACCAACCTTTGCCTCACTCTCTCTCTCCCCAACCTTTCCCTCACTCTCTCTCTCTCCAACCTTTGCCTCACTCTCTCTCTCTCTCTCTCTCCAACCTTTGACTCACTCTCTCATCCCCCAACCTTTGTCTCTCTCTCTCTCCAACCTTTGACTCTCTCTCTCCAACCTTTGTCTCACTCTCTCTCTCCAACCTTTACCTCTCTCTCTGCAACTTTTGCCTCACTTTCTCTTTCTCCAACCTTTACCTCGCTCACTCTCTCTCTGCAACCTTTACCTCACTCACTCTCTCTCTGCAACTTTTACCTCGCTCACTCTCTCTCTGCAACCTTTACCTCACTCACTCTCTCTCTGCAACCTTACCTCACTCACTCTCTCTCTGCAACCTTTACCTCACTCACTCTCTCTCCAACCTTTACCTCACTCACTCTCTCTCTGCAACCTTTACCTCACTCACTCTCTCTCCAACCTTTGCCTCACTCTCTCTCTCTCTCTCTGCAACATTTGCCTCACTCACTCTCTCTCTCCAACCTTTGCCTCACTCACTCTCTCTCTCCAACATTTGCCTCACTCACTCTCTCTCTCTCTGCAACCTTTACCTCACTCTTTCTCTCCAAGCTTTGTCTCACTCACTCTCTCTCTGCAACCTTTACCTCACTCTCTTTCTCTCCAACCTTTGCCTCTCTCTCTCCAACCTTTACCTCACTCTCTCTCTCCAACTTTTGCCTCACTTACTCTCTCTCCAACCTTTGCCTCAATCACTCTCTCTCCAACCTTTGCCTCACTCACTCTCTCTCTCTCCAACCTTTGCCTCACTCTCTTTCTCTCCAACCTTTGCCTCACTCTCTTTCTCTCCAACCTTTGCCTCTCTCTCTCCAACCTTTACCTCACTCTCTCTCTCCAACTTTTGCCTCTCTCTCTCCTACCTTTGCCTCTCACTCTCTGACCCCAACCTTTGTCTCACTCTCTCTCCAACTTTTACCTCACTCTCTCTGCAACGTTTGCCTCACTCACTCACTCTGCAACCTTTACCCCACTCACTATCTCTCTGCAACCTTTACCTCACTCTCTCTCTCTCTCTCTGCAACCGTTACCTCACTCTCTCTCTGCAACCTTTACCACACTCACTCTCCCTCTCCAACCTTTACCTCACTCACTCTCTCTCTCCAACTTTTACCTCTCTCACTCTCTGCAACCTTTACCTCACTCACTCTCTCTCTCCAACTTTTACCTCACTCACTCTCTCTGCAACCTTTACCTCACTCACTCTCTCTACAACCTTTACCTCACTCACTCTCTCTCTGCAACCTTTACCTCACTCACTCTCTCTCCAACCTTTACCTCACTCACTCTCTCTCTCTCTCCAACCTTTACCTCACTCACTCTCTCTCCAACCTTTACCTCACTCTCTCTCTCTCTCCAACCTTTACCTCACTCTCTCTCTCTCCAACCTTTACCTCACTCACTCTCTCTACAACCTTTACCTCACTCACCCTCTCTCTGCAACCTTTACCTCACTCACTCTCTCTCCAACCTTTACCTCACTCACTCTCACTCTCTCTCCAACCTTTACCTCACTCACTCTCTCTCTCTCTCTCCAACCTTTACCTCACTCACTCTCTCTGCAACCTTTACCTCACTCACTCTCTCTCCAACTTTTACCTAACTCACTCTCTCTCTCTCCAACCTTTACCTCATTCACTCTCTCTCTGCAACCTTTACCTCACTCACTCTCTCTCCAACTTTTACCTCACTCACTCACTCTCTCTCTCCAACTTTTACCTCACTCACTCTCTCTCCAACCTTTACCTCACTCACTCTCTCTCTCTCTCCAACCTTTACCTCACTCACTCTCTCTCCAACTTTTACCTCACTCACTCTCTCTCAACCTTTACCTCACTCACTCTCTCTCCAACCTTTACCTCACTCAATCTCTCTCTGCAACTTTTACCTCACTCACTCTCTCTCTCTCCAACCTTTGCCCTCTCTCTCTCTCTCTCCAACCTTTGCCTCACTCACTCTCTCTGCAACTTTTACCTCACTCACTCACTCTCTCTGCAACTTTTACCTCACTCACTCTCTCTCCAACCTTTACCTCACTCACTCGCTCTCTCCAACCTTTGCCTCACTAACTCTCTCTTTCCAACCTTTACCTCACTCACTCTCTCTCTACAACCTTTACCTCATTCACTCTCTCTCTCCAACCTTTCCCTCACTCACTATCTCTCTCCAACCTTTACCTCACTCACTCTCTCTCTCCAACCTTTCCCTCACTCACTATCTCTCTCCAACCTTTACCTCACTCACTCTCTCTCTCTGCAACTTTTACCTCACTCACTCTCTCTCTCCAACCTTTGCCTCACTCACTCTCTCTCTCTCTCCAACTTTTGCCTCACTCTCTCTCTCTCTCCAACCTTTGCCTCACTCACTCTCTCTCTCCAACCTTTGCCTCACTCACTCTCTCTCTCTCCAACCTTTGCCTCACTCACTCTCTCTCTCCAACCTTTGCCTCACTCACTCTCTCTCCAACCTTTACCTCACTCACTCTCTCTCTCTCTCTCTCTCTGTTTCTCTCCAACCTTTGCCTCACTCACTCTCTCTCTGCAACCTTTACCTCACTCACTCTCTCTCTGCAACCTTTGCCTCACTCAATCTCTCTCTCCAACCTTTACCTCACTCACTCTCTCTCTGCAACCTTTGCCTCACTCAATCTCTCTCTCTCTCCAACCTTTGCCTCACTCAATCTCCCTCTCTATCTCTCTCCAACCTTTGCCTCACTCACTCTCTCTCTCCAATCCTTGCCTCACTCACTCTCTCTCTCCAACCTTTGCCTCACTCTTGCCTCTCTCTCGCCAAGGTGCGTAGAGGTGCGAAGCTGTACTCTCTCCCACCCTAGCGCTTCTCTCTCCCACTCTCTCCCACCCTTCCTATTTTGTTTACAGTGAGAGCAGTTTGAAGAAGGTTGTCACATTCCTGTCCATCGTGACAGAATAATGCGAGAGCAGATTGCGTGTCGTCAAATCTAATTTATAAATCGATGTTGTCACATTCAAGAAATGACACCTTGACCCTGCACCTAGATACCCAAACATACCTGACGCATTATATGTGTGTGTGTGTTTAGTTAGCTTCAAGACATGTGTCGACACACTTGCCAACATACTACATGACTGGGTTATAATAAATCCGCGTAATCCCGGAAGTAAAATGGTTAAATTTGTGTCTGGCTGTGTCAGTGAACATTGTCACACACAGTCAGCGCCGTGTTCCTTGATGCACAAAGTGTCCACTTAAGTGCTTTCGTCCTGTGGGCCAGGCACCCATCTTCTGCTGTTTTAACACCGTTAATCGACGTACGACACGCTTAGCACATTTTAACCTTTAGCTTGTGTGAACTATGCTGTTTTCATGCTTTGGGACTAGTGTGTTCGATGCTTTTTTTTTTTTAATCAACTTCCTCAGTCGTGATGTTGGCGGAACCTAGCAATAATTATCGTTATGCTAGAGAAATATTTGAATACAACAACTACTGTAATTTTGGGTAACGATATTAACATTGTTTTAAAATAGCTTTTGTGAATTCACTTGTCCGATTGTGCCAATGTTTGTTTTTCATCGTGTGTGGTTTAATGCGCGTGATATGTATAATTTAAGAAACAGAAAAGAGAAGACAAGAAAACAGAACAGAAAAGTGAAGCCTTTGAAATGTGGATTTATAGAAGAATAGGTAGAATTGGATGGAAACAAAAGAAAACAAACAATGAAGTTTTAAAACAACTGAAAGTAAAAAGAGAACTACTAAATACAATTAAGACAAGACAAATGAAATTTTTGGGGCATGTTAAAAGACACAACAGCGTACTAAAAGTAATATTGGAAGGAAAAATACAAGGTAAAAGAGGCAGACCAAGACTAACATGGACGAGTCAATCTATGAAAGCCTGCACCATCAAAGCAAGAAACAGAGTAGAATGGCGATCCATGGTAGCCAACCTTCGTTGCGGAGAAGGCACTCGATGATGATGATGATGATATGTATAAGTTGTTAGCCGTCGTTTTTTTTTTCTTTCTTTTAAAAATAATTATTAAAGGATTTACAGTCAGGCATGCTACTTGGGGTGGTGGTGGTGGGCCGAAGGTTGGACCGTGACGATAGCCAACAAATTTGTTTGTACAGAAAAAAACGTTGGAGTTGGGCGGGTATTTTAAGGTCAGGGCTTAAAGCAATAAAGGTTATAAGTGTGAAAGATATGGCCCGGTCCAGACGCCAAATCCTGAACTTAAATGACTTGATTGCGTTCCGTGTTTGGGAAATAAAACTAAAGAAATTATCGTTTAATCTGTGCTGCTACACGAAACTTACTGGAACATGCTGACCATCTGTATATCGTGAACAAATACGTGTGCCATCTGTATATCGTGAACAAATACGTGTGCCATCTGTATATCGTGAACAAATACGTGTGCCATCTGTATATCGTGAACAAATACGTGTGCTCTTACCTGTCTGGTTTGGATAAACTTGGCAGAAGTCTAAATCTGCCTGATTGGCGTGACTGGTAGTGATGTTGGTGCGAGCGATATAACTGTGGTGAGAATGTTGGTGCGAGCGATATAACTGGGGTGAGAATGTTGGTGCGAGCGATATAACTGGGGTGAGAATGTTGGTGCGAGCGATATAACTGGGTTGAGAATGTTGGTGCGAGCGATATAACTGGGGTGAGAATGTTGGTGCGAGCGATATAACTGTGGTGAGAATGTTGGTGCGAGCGATATAACTGTGGTGAGAATGTTGGTGCGAGCGATATAAGTGTGGTGAGAATGTTGGTGCGAGCGATATAACTGTGGTGAGAATGTTGGTGCGAGCGATATAACTGGGGTGAGAATGTTGGTGCGAGCGATATAAGTGTGGTGAGAATGTTAGTGCGAGCGATATAAGTGTGGTGAGAATGTTGGTGCGAGCGATATAATTGTGGTGAGAATGTTGGTGCGAGCGATATAACTGTGGTGAGAATGTTGGTACGAGCGATATAACTGGGGTGAGAATGTTGGTGCGAGTGATATAACTGTGGTGAGAATGTTGGTGCGAGCGATATAACTGGCGTGAGAATGTTGGTGCGAGCGATATAAGTGTGGTGAGAATGTTGGTGCGAGCGATGTAACTGTGGTGAGAATGTTGGTGCGAGCGATATAACTGTGGTGAGAATGTTGGTGCGAGCGATATAACTGTGGTGAGAATGTTGGTGCGAGCGATATAACTGTGGTGAGAATGTTGGTGCGAGCGATATAACTGGGTGAGAATGTTGGTGCGAGCGATATAACTGGCGTGAGAATGTTGGTGCGAGCGATATAAGTGTGGTGAGAATGTTGGTGCGAGCGATATAACTGGGGTGAGAATGTTGGTGCGAGCGATATAACTTTGGTGAGAATGTTGGTGCGAGCGATATAACTGGGGTGAGAATGTTGGTGCGAGCGATATAACTGGGGTGAGAATGTTGGTGTGAGCGATATAACTGGGTTGAGAATGTTGGTGCGAGCGATATAACTGGGGTGAGAATGTTGGTGCGAGCGATATAACTGGGGTGAGAATGTTGGTGCGAGCGATATAACTGTGGTGAGAATGTTGGTGCGAGCGATATAACTGTGGTGAGAATGTTGGTGCGAGCGATATAACTGGGGTGAGAATGTTGGTGCGAGCGATATAACTGGGGTGAGAATGTTGGTGCGAGCGATATAACTGGGGTGAGAATGTTGGTGCGAGCGATATAACTGGGGTGAGAATGTTGGTGCGAGCGATATAACTGGGGTGAGAATGTTGGTGCGAGCGATATAACTGGGGTGAGAATGTTGGTGCGAGCGATATAACTGGGGTGAGAATGTTGGTGCGAGCGATATAACTGGGGTGAGAATGTTGGTGCGAGCGATATAACTGGGGTGAGAATGTTGGTGCGAGCGATATAACTGGGGTGAGAATGTTGGTGCGAGCGATATAACTGGGGTGAGAATGTTGGTGCGAGCGATATAACTGGGGTGAGAATGTTGGTGCGAGCGATATAACTGGGGTGAGAATGTTGGTGCGAGCGATATAACTGGGGTGAGAATGTTGGTGCGAGCGATATAACTGTGGTGAGAATGTTGGTGCGAGCGATATAACTGGGGTGAGAATGTTGGTGCGAGCGATATAACTGGGGTGAGAATGTTGGTGCGAGCGATATAACTGGGGTGAGAATGTTGGTGCGAGCGATATAACTGGGGTGAGAATGTTGGTGCGAGCGATATAACTGTGGTGAGAATGTTGGTGCGAGCGATATAACTGTGGTGAGAATGTTGGTGCGAGCGATATAACTGGGGTGAGAATGTTGGTGCGAGCGATATAACTGGGGTGAGAATGTTGGTGCGAGCGATATAACTGTGGTGAGAATGTTGGTGCGAGCGATATAACTGTGGTGAGAATGTTGGTGCGAGCGATATAAGTGTGGTGAGAATGTTGGTGCGAGCGATATAACTGTGGTGAGAATGTTGGTGCGAGCGATATAACTGGGGTGAGAATGTTGGTGCGAGCGATATAACTGTGGTGAGAATGTTGGTGCGAGCGATATAACTGGGGTGAGAATGTTGGTGCGAGCGATATAACTATCTATCTATTGTCCTTTCGAGCCGTAGCCGGCCCATAGGGCGTAGACCAAGATACTCATTCTCTTATCTAATTTTTTAAATTCTAGCAGTTTTCAATTCTTTAAAAGATATTTTATCAAATCTCGCCATTTGTTTCTGTTCTGTGCAAGCAGCTCTATCTCACTGAGGGAGCCGATTCCTGCTGCTCTTGCCTCTCTCATCAATGTTCTTCTCAGTGTCTCTCTGGGTCTTCCTCTTATCTGTTGTTTCCCACATGAGGGCTTGCTTTGCTATTCTGTTATTATCTCTTCTCATCACATGTCCAACATATGGCCATTGTCTTTTCTTTATTACTGAAGATATTAGTATTTGGCAATTTCTCTAATTTCCTCGATATAACTGGGATGGTGGTGGTAAAGGTACTCACTCGTTCGTGTAAACAGCGTCTCAGTTAATGATTTTGTTGTGAGTGAGCGGCACGGCGTTGGTTACTCGAGCGTGTAACTCCGCTAATTGATTCTGTGCTGTCTTTGGTTGAGTTTATGGTTGACAGCCGCTAAGATTAGCCATGCTTATGCCTTGGGGGAAGGGGGAACAATTGACTCGAGTTTAAAAAAAAAAAAAAAAAAAACTAGACGACACATATAACCATTGTTGGTATATGTCGGGGAAAAAGGGGGGGGGGGGGGGGGGTTGTGCTCACGACAAGACCAAAGGGATAAAGGCCGCTTGGTCAAAGCAGTCGCCACGATGTGTGAGACTCAGGATTTTTATTTCACCTCCCCTCCACTCGCCTTGGGGGGGGGGGGGGATGAGATAAAAAGCAGAGTCTAAAAAACACCTGTTAACTACACTTTGCTATTGAAGCACGCCGGAGAGTTTGTTGATATCATCGGAGCTGCTAGACGCCTGTGGCTTCTTTGTTAGTCAACTCGGTATCACAACCACCCCGAAGTCCGGGCTCGTCTGAGCACGGCTTTTTAAAGAAATCACAACTCGGGGGAATACAGTCCTTACTATCAGAAGGAAATGAGGAAGATACTATGCAATCCATTTTTGACAATAGAAACAAGAAAAAGAGTTCTTAAATGTTACGTAGAGCCAGTCTTAACATATGGATGCGAGTCATGGACAATAGGACAACAGACAAGAAATTCACTGGAGTCTGTAGAAATGTGGTTTTACAGAAGAATGTTGAGAATACCATGGGCAGCCAAGAAGAGTAATGAAGAGGTTCTGAGAGAGGTCAAAGCAAAAAGAGAGCTAATTTCCAATGTTAGGAAGAAACAATCATCATTTTTTGGCCATGTAATGAGAATAGAACAACTTGAATATATTGTAACAACTGGAAAAATTGAGGGACGAAGAGATAGAGGGAAGCAAAGAGAAAAAATAACAGACAGCTTAAGAGAATGGCTTCTATGTGTTGATTTTGTTATTCCAAATTGGTTCTATGCAAACTCTTATATCCTTTTTTATGATTTTGTCTTTTCTAATTTTCTTTTCTAACTTGTGAGTGACCATGTTTGGCACTGGTAACATAGAGTGGGGAAAAATATGTTTTGTATAAGTTTCTTTGGGCTGATTGGTTGTCTTGTGATGTTGTAGAGGGGCTAGTTGTCCCAATACTCGGTTTCTTAATTTCTTTATCCAATTTGTCATCTTTGGAGAATGTTGTTCCTAGATACTTGAACTCTGATACGAAGACTCCCATCCAGTAACTGAGCTGAGTACGGTCAGCAACCCACAGCTGACTGCATGCGTAGGGATTGGTAAATAACAAAGCTGATCAAGACCCCACTGCACCTCCCAGTGCTGCTCCTGGGACTATCTAGTCTGGGTAGGGATCAAAGAGGGAAGTGCAAACCAGTAATCAAAAATGTCATCCTTAAGTTTGATATTTTGGGTTGAGAGGCAAATGACATCTACACCCAGGTAATGTCCTTTTAAAGGGCATATGGTAGAAGGGACTATTCATTCCACTAGTAGCCATCAAGTGAATGCCAGAGAGAGAGAGAGGACTTCTGTCTTATACCTGTCTTCTATATTGATATATAATTACACTTGGCATCTGTCTTCCTTTTGTCATGGCTTCTATTTTTTCTGTGTTTGCTTGTGTTTGCCTGATGATATAATCATTTGCCCTTTGTCGATACAGAACAGAAGTAAAGGGAATACTTGACAAGCAGGAGCACGATAGTATACAGCGTAAAACAATAACTCTCAGTTTCTTGGATGAAGAATACCCACAAGACCTATGGGTTTGTGTGTTCACAGATGGATCAGCACAGAATGCAGTAAAGAATGGGGGTGCAGGAGCATACATATAGTACCCAAATAATGCTACGGATATGAATAAAATAGCAACAGGGAAATATTGTCAAATTATGATGCAGAAATTCAAGCAATAAAGTTGGTAGTAGAAAAACTGCTGAACAGTAATCATAGCCCACAGCCTGTAGTATTTTTGACAGATGCAAGATCAGTACTCTAGTTACTACAATCCAGAAAATTGCCACATCTGTAGACCTTATTGACTGAACTCTGCAAGCACCACAGGGTTGCCCTGCAGTGGAACCCATCTCACTGTGGAATACCAGGAAACGAGAGAGCAGATCAGCTGACAAAAGAAGATGCAACAGGCACACAACCAGATGCACCGGTTACATACCATCATAAGAAACAGATAATCAAATCAATCAGAGGACCACAAGCCCCAAATCAGGATGCCTTTCATAATATGAATAGATATGAAAGAGTTATCATTATACACCTCAGAACAGGACACAATCGACTCCATAGTCACATGTATACAAAATACAAGATCGGCACATCAACTACTTGTACATGTGGACAGGCACCCCAGACTGCTGAACACATACTTCAAGACTGCACTGAATATAGTAGACTGAGGAAAATCCATAGGCCCAAAGATATAACACTACAGACAAAACTATATGGGCCACTGCAAGAATTACATAAGACAGTAAAATGTATACAGGAAACGACATTGCAGATGTAGACAATACTTCAGGCGAACGAATGATAGATAGATCATTTGCCTTCAAGGATGTTAAGTTGGTGTAGATGTGTTGTGCTGTTGTTTGCAGTAGAACTGTGATGTGTCCACCTTTTGGTCTAACACATCCGACTTCAGGACAGTATTTTTAAGTATCGTTTTGCCTTCCCTCTGATCTTCATTTGCTTGGTCACACTAATCTGTATAGTCTGTTACTAGGGGCACTACAAAGAGGTAGAGTAGGTTCTGAATAATTCTGGTTCAGAATCCTGATAGAAACCATCAGCTATGAGTCACTGACAACTTTCAGCTTTATTGCTGTCGGGTACCTCTGCCCCCTTTTCTGTGTTGATTCTCATATTGTTTGCATTATATTCCTCATGACTTCTTCTTCTGCTGTTTACACCTCTATATGTCAGTATTAACAAGTTTGAAGAAAGCATTCATCAGCTCAAGACTGGTAACATCACCATACAATATGGCACGGTGATGACCACACCTCTATATGTCAGTATTAACAAGTTTGAAGAAAGCATTCATCAGCTCAAGACTGGTAACATCACCATACAATATGGCACGGTGATGACCACACCTCTAGATGTCAATATTAACAAGTTTGAAGAAAGCATTCATCAGCTCAAGACTGGTAACATCACCATACAATATGGCACGGTGATGACCACACCTCTAAATGTCAGTATTAACAAGTTTGTAAAAAGCATTCATCAGCTCAAGACTGGTAACATCACCATACAATATGACACGGTGATGACCACACCTCTATATGTCAGTATTAACAAGTTTGTAGAAAGCATTCATCAGCTCAAGACTGGTAACATCACCATACAATATGGCACGGTGATGACCACACCTCTAGATGTCAATATTAACAAGTTTGTAGAAAGCATTCATCAGCTCAAGACTGGTAACATCACCATACAATATGGCACGGTGATGACCACACCTCTATATGTCAGTATTAACAAGTTTGAAGAAAGCATTCATCAGCTCAAGACTGGTAACATCACCATACAATATGGCACGGTGATGACCACACCTCTAGATGTCAATATTAACAAGTTTGTAGAAAGCATTCATCAGCTCAAGACTGGTAACATCACCATACAATATGGCACGGTGATGACCACACCTCTAAATGTCAGTATTAACAAGTTTGTAGAAAGCATTCATCAGCTCAAGACTGGTAACATCACCATACAATATGGCACGGTGATGACCACACCTCTAGATATCAATATTAACAAGTTTGTAGAAAGCATTCATCAGCTCAAGACTGGTAACATCACCATACAATATGGCACGGTGATGACCACACCTCTAGATGTCAATATTATCAAGTTTGAAGAAAGCATTCATCAGCTCAAGACCATACAATATGACACGGTGATGACCACACCTGTAATTGTCAGTATTAACAAGTTTGAAGAAAGCATTCATCAGCTCAAGACCATACAATATGACACGGTGATGACCACACCTCTAAATGTCAGTATTAACAAGTTTGTAGAAAGCATTCATCAGCTCAAGACTGGTAACATCACCATACAATATGACACGGTGATGACCACACCTCTAAATGTCAGTATTAACAAGTTTGAAGAAAGCATTCATCAGCTCAAGACCATACAATATGACACGGTGATGACCACACCTCTAAATGTCAGTATTAACAATTTTGAAGAAAGCATTCATCAGCTCAAGACCATACAATATGGCACGGTGATGACCACACCTCTAAATGTCAGTATTAACAAGTTTGAAGAAAGCATTCATCAGCTCAAGACCATACAATATGACACGGTGATGACCACACCTCTAAATGTCAGTATTAACAATTTTGAAGAAAGCATTCATCAGCTCAAGACCATACAATATGGCACGGTGATGACCACACCTCTAA
This sequence comes from Megaustenia siamemsis, assembly GCA_032433765.1. NCBI lineage: Eukaryota > Metazoa > Mollusca > Gastropoda > Stylommatophora > Ariophantidae > Megaustenia > Megaustenia siamemsis. The sequence continues at coordinate 92,915 of JAVIAB010000012.1, forward strand.
ATGTCAGTATTAACAAGTTTGTAGAAAGCATTCATCAGCTCAAGACTGGTAACATCACCATACAATATGGCACGGTGATAACCACACCTCTATATGTCAGTATTAACAAGTTTGAAGAAAGCATTCATCAGCTCAAGACTGGTAACATCACCATACAATATGGCACGGTGATAACCACACCTCTAGATGTCAATATTAACAAGTTTGTAGAAAGCATTCATCAGCTCAAGACTGGTAACATCACCATACAATATGGCACGGTGATGACCACACCTCTAAATGTCAGTATTAACAAGTTTGTAGAAAGCATTCATCAGCTCAAGACTGGTAACATCACCATACAATATGGCACGGTGATGACCACACCTCTAGATGTCAATATTAACAAGTTTGTAGAAAGCATTCATCAGCTCAAGACTGGTAACATCACCATACAATATGGCACGGTGATGACCACACCTCTAGATGTCAATATTATCAAGTTTGAAGAAAGCATTCATCAGCTCAAGACCATACAATATGACACGGTGATGACCACACCTGTAATTGTCAGTATTAACAAGTTTGAAGAAAGCATTCATCAGCTCAAGACCATACAATATGACACGGTGATGACCACACCTCTAAATGTCAGTATTAACAAGTTTGTAGAAAGCATTCATCAGCTCAAGACTGGTAACATCACCATACAATATGACACGGTGATGACCACACCTCTAAATGTCAGTATTAACAAGTTTGAAGAAAGCATTCATCAGCTCAAGACCATACAATATGACACGGTGATGACCACACCTCTAAATGTCAGTATTAACAATTTTGAAGAAAGCATTCATCAGCTCAAGACCATACAATATGACACGGTGATGACCACACCTCTAAATGTCAGTATAACAAGTTTGTAGAAAGCATTCATCAGCTCAAGACTGGTAACATCACCATACAATATGGCACGGTGATAACCACACCTCTATATGTCAGTATTAACAAGTTTGTAGAAAGCATTCATCAGCTCAAGACTGGTAACATCACCATACAATATGGCACGGTGATGACCACACCTCTAGATGTCAATATTAACAAGTTTGAAGAAAGCATTCATCAGCTCAAGACTGGTAACATCACCATACAATATGACATGGTGATGACCACACCTCTAGATGTCAATATTAACAAGTTTGAAGAAAGCATTCATCAGCTCAAGACTGGTGACATCTCCATACAGCTTGTCCTGGTATGGTACGGTACCTGTGATGGCCACAAGAGTCTTCTCTGTTCATCTTATGTTGGGCATGATTGTAGTTTTGATGTTTGGTCAGTAGCTCTTGCCCTTTGTGGGACAATAATGTCATAATATAGATGTGATGATAGGAGTGGACAGTAATGTCACAATATGGATGTGATGATAGGAGTGGGCAGTAATGTCACAATATGGATGTGATGATAGGAGTGGACAATAATGTCACAATATGGATGTGGTGGTAGCAGTAGACAATAATGTCACAATATGGATGTGATGATAGGAGCGGACAGTAATGTCACAATGTGGATGTGATGATAGGAGTGGACAATAATGTCACAATGTGGATGTGATGGTAGCAGTGGACAATAATGTCACAATGTGGATGTGATGATAGGAGTGGACAATAATGTCACAATATGGATGTGATGGTAGCAGTGGACAATAATGTCACAATGTGGATGTGATGATAGGAGTGGACAATAATGTCACAATATGGATGTGATGATAGGAGCGGACAGTAATGTCACAATGTGGATGTGATGATAGGAGTGGACAATAATGTCACAATGTGGATGTGGTGGTAAGAGTGGACAAGAATGCCACAATATTGGTGTATTACAAGTCTCCCTGTGCTGAAATGATGGGCCATCTTATTCCTCTCTGAACATTTTATGTTGTCTACCTCTTTCTCTTGTCTATTATAGTTGGGGAGGGGGGGGGGGCTTCATGTGTATGCATATTTTATTGTCTACTAAAGTGGTTCAGTATTTCTTTTTGAAGCGACCGCTTCTGGGTTGTTACTTCATAATAACGGATAACAGCTTCCAAAGGAGGTCATGTATGACACATTAGCCACATTTTAAGAAAATTGAAAGCATTTTTTAATCCATCCGCTAATCTCTTGCCCTTTCTCAAGCCCTTTCTGAGTGCAACAGATACCAGCTCTTGCGGATGTGCCTACGACCTTGAGGCATGTTGACTTTACTGACATTAATTTCCGCCCAACCGTAGCCCAACAGGCCCATTGCAACAGTTTGGTAGCGTTTGTTACTGGGAAGATATGTTATATTTCCTCTTTAATTAAAACATGAAACATCCACAAAGGTAGTAAACCATGCTATCTATCATACCAGGACCCACCTGTCTGCCATTTGGTACAGGGGTCATAGAAAGCAGGCCAAAGTACAAAGTGCTGATAATAGGAGTTGATACAGCAGTGCTACATTTAAAAGGGCTATATGAAAATGACAATTCAAAGTAGAGAGAATCCTTTGTAGTGTATAATTACAGAGAATCAACTGAAAAATTGAGAAAAGCAGACCTAGGAGACAGTTGAGCTCACAGACTTTGTGGTCATGCACTTTGCATGAAGTACAAAACAGAGCATTGAACTAAACATTCAATTTTTTCTTATTGCTGAAAAGGATGAAAGTAAATAGTACAGATGTAACATATGGACAGAAAGCTGTTCTAAGAATTCCCTGAACATCCTAGGAGATTAATAGAATAGAATGATCTAAGTTCATAAAATAACAGAGCTAAAAGCAGAAATATAAATTTCAGAAGTAAGAAAGGTCATTAAGCAATTATCAAAATACAAGGCTGCAAGGACCTATGGGACTATGGGATATCAGTAAATATAATCCAAGCATCAAGTATCATGTGACAACATAGATGTTCAATAAGTATCCCAAGCAGCATCTACTAGCTAACAGTAGTGATACCACTGTGGGAAAATAGAGGGCACGAGCAGGAGTCAATACCATAACTTTTTATTGTAGAGCCACATAGACCAGATATACATCAATGTTATAGAAACAGGATTATAATTATATGTAGCCACATTGACAAAAGAACAGATTGAGTTCAGTAAAAGTAGAAGTTACACAGTTGAATCTTGACTCTGAGAGAACTGGTACTACATAACATGGAAATAAAAAAGAACATATTTATTTGTAGACCAATGGAAAGCTGTAGACAAAGTAGACAGTTTTATGGGAGCTAGTGGCCCAGCATGGAGTTAACACATTATGTAATGAATTTGGGACTTGTTCTCTCTGAATGTGTGGTTTCTTCATGGCTTTATCCTTGCCCTAGTGTGGGACTAGTGAGAAATCCAACCCTCTCAGGTGATGGGGACAAACAGGAAGTCTCATGTTGCACACTTTAAATAACTGGGCAGTTATAGTAGGCCATATTTAGCTGCTGCAGCATTGTTACCAAATGTAAAATATATCAATGCCAATGATAAATGTGTCAGCCAGAGGATATTTCAGCTTGTTGTCAACTAGTGACACAACACATTTGTGCCCTCTTAATGGGTGAACGTTGAAGAAGAAAAAGAAGAAGAAGAAGAAAAAGTGCAAAAGTTGTGTCTCTCTGTCAACAACCAGAGAGAAAGTGAAGAAGAAAAGGAGAAAGTTATGGCTTTGAGCTTGATGAAAAAGCAAGAAAGGACACAAGCTGCTACCATACATTTTATTTGCTTTCCTTGCAGCTGCAACAAGATTGACTACAACAAATGTGTTTCTTCTTTTAATCCAATGTTTGGTGACATTGAATAAAGATAATGTAACAAAGGGCTTCAACAGTGAGCATCTAAGAATAAAGATAATGTAACAAAGGGCTTCAACAGTGAGCATCTAAGAATAAAGATAATGTAACAAAGGGCTTCAACAGTGAGCATCTAAGAATAAAGATAATGTAACAAAGGGCTTCAACAGTGAGCATCTAAGAATAAAGATAATGTAACAAAGGGCTTCAACAGTGAGCATCAAAGAATAAAGAAAATGTAACAAAGGGCTTCAACAGTGAGCATCTAAGAATAAAGATAATGTAACAAAGGGCTTCAACAGTGAGCATCAAAGAATAAAGAAAATGTAACAAAGGGCTTCAACAGTGAGCATCAAATAATAAAGAAAATGTAACAAAGGACTTCAACAGTGAGCATCAATGACCCAAGATAACTAACAACGCCTCAAGGTGTATAGACAATATGGTGTTAGTGCACCCATGACTAGTGGTATATATTATGGGCCATGCAGCAACATGCCAGGTCTTTACTTTCCACAAGAAAATCTCTGTTAGCTTTTTTTAGTGGCTAGTTGAACCCCGAAGCCATGTTAATCCAAACAAATTTCGCCACGTTTGAGAATTGAACCCATGACCCTGACAGTAGTGATAGCACTAACCAATCTGTCAACAAGACTTCAAATAATAAATTACTCAGACATGAGTTACAACTAGGAAGTATGTATGAAGATTTAGCTCTCACAATATGTATTTATGAATGATAAATTGAATTAAATTAAGCAAGTAAACTTCAATTTATCTTCAACTATGTAATGGTATTCTCACAGTTTTTAATTAGAATGTATTAACTGTTGCAGCATCAGCATGGTTTTTAATTAAAAGCAGTCAAGCTTTATCTCCCTGCATTTTTTGCATGCGGCTAAAACCGCTGTTCCGCTAGCTGAAAAACTGGCGTACGGTGTTCAAAGCCTGCGGTAGACAGAAAGGATTTTTTCTATCGAGGGTGAAATAAAAATCCGGAGTCTCACATGTCGTGGCGACTGCTTGACCAAGCAGCCTTTATCCCTCAGGTTCTATCGTTGCCCCTCGACATACACCAGCAATGGTACTATGCGTTGTAAAGATAGTTTTAAAAAAAATTTTTATAACTTTTTTGTTGCTGGTCTTTTAAAGCTGATACTATCTGTCTTTTTCATAAGGAGAAATGACAAAAATAGATATAGACAAAAACAGTATGGATAAAGCTTCACATAACAAGTGGACAACACAAATCAGAACAACGTTTCGGCTCATTAGGCCTTCAGCAGGAACAAACATACAACACACATAAAAATATGTATTTAAAATAAAAAATAAAATAATTTTGAACTAGATGATAAAATGAAAGGAAATTAAAATAAAATGTCTTCCCTGTATACTCTGATGTGGCAAGAATGAAAAAGAACGATAGTGAAGCATTGTTGTTCATATTTTCAAATTCAAGTTGTTCAAATTTTATGCATTTATGTACATTTCTTTGCCTTGACCCTACTGTCTTTTTATAAAGATTTGTTGGAATATCCTCATAAAACAACTCACATATATTGTTTTCTTCTCCAGGCTGTGAAAAACAGGCTTAAATTATTTGAGCCAGACGAAGATCCAGGCAGTATGGCCAGTACCAAACCCAAGACTGCACTGAAGCCACCAGTATTTGGCCAGAATATGTCTCCTGCACTCCAGAATTTCATGAATAAGCAAAATGATGCTTTAGGCAAAGAAACTCAAAAGTCTGTTCCAGATGCAGGTGAGCTGCCATTAAAGAAACCCCCAGCGACCCCAGCTAAAGGAGCAAGAAATGGCTCGGGTCCAGGAGCCAGCTCTGAACAAAATGAAAACAATACACCAGTTAACTCAGTAGGTATAAATGTTGGTGCCAAACCACCTGTTAATGCATCAAAGCCTTCTGATAGCCGTAGAAGTAGCCAGGTTAATGTGCCTCCAATATTTCAACAAGACACAGACAAATCTACCACTCTACCAGAGAACCGCCGTAGCAGTCAAGTTAATGTTCCTGACATATTTAAGGTGAAGAGTCCAGTTGCGGCTTCTGAAGTAGGCTCATCGAATGACAATAAAAAACCAAAGCCACTAACAAAACCAGGCATCACCTTTCCACGACCACCACCTGGTCTCACGCCACAACCATCATCTAGTGCAGAGACATCAACTCCTGGGAACTCTGCTCCGTTTACCCTCCTCAAAAAGACAGACAATAATGTTCACCAGACTAATCCCAAAGAATCCATGAAAGTCAGACTTCCAATTGTAGATCAGCAACAATTAAAAAATGCTCATTCCACCGTAGCAGCTTCAGCAACTGCAACATCAACATCTTCACAACCACCAAGTGAAGAACCAGTGACAGATTTGAGAGGTATGCTGCGGTCAACAAAAGTCCAAACTGCTAATCAGTTGGCAGAAAAGAAAGCTGCACTTAAGCCTGTGTTTCTCCAGGGACATCTTCACCCAAGAGGATTGCCGAAGCAGAAGCTAGACTGACTGGTGCACAGGATACACCTGATTCTAGTGGATCCCAGGACTCCAATAAATCTAGCAATGTAAGTTTTTCTCTTCCCTTTCTGTACATTGGTTCATAATTTCATGTTAATTAACCTATTATTTATAAATGAGGACATTCTCAAAGAGGCCAACACAAAAAGGGAGCTAAAAAACATCAATCGACATTTTTCAAGCACATCATGAGAAGAGGAAAGTTGGAATACTTTGTTACAACTGGCAAAATACAGGGAAAGAGAGATTGCGGGGACAAAGAGAGAAAATACTGGATAGCTGGTGTCATGGCATGGAAAACAATCAAAAACAGAATTTATGCGATGCACTGTGGATAGAAGATCGTGGAAGGACATGATCACTTATACCATCCAGTATGGCACATGATGATGTTTTATTAGTGATGATCATCTACAATGTGTGATGGTGACAAAAGCTTTAGTCTTGTCTGGTTGTGAGGGAAGAATGTAAATTGTACGTCATGGCTTCATGGATATATAGGACAGGACTAAACAACAAATGTTTCAGCTATAAAGTCTTCATTAGTATGCAGATTTGTGCAATAGTAGTGCCTATTTATGTGTGTACAGTAGTGGCTGTGAAGTCCAATTATGGCATGGAATCCCTTGACATAGGTGGGACATGTATGATCAGAGTTAGCAATGAAGGTGTAGGTCATTCTGTCCCCTCTGGCAGTGTGTTCTCTTCATATCTCACCTATTCACATTTCTCTGTGAAGCAGGTGAATGTAGAAATGTTAATTCACTTTGGTAGGAAGGTCTGTGCATGGGTTTCTCAGAATGTCACATTGCTAATGAATCTTTTTAGAGATAAGCTGAGAGAATCTTTGAAATGAGAGACACCATGAGAGAATCTTTGAATTTAGAAATACCATGAGAGAATTCTTTGAATTTTGAGACATCATGAGAAAATTCTTTGAATTTGAGACATCATGAGAGAATTCTTTGAATTTAGAGACATCATGAGAGAATTCTTTGAATTTAGAGACATCATGAGAGAATTCTTTGAATTTAGAGAAGTTTTATAGAGAGCTCCTGACATGTCTGTAAAATTGGTCTTTCTCAGGTAGTTTTATAGAGAGCTCCTGACATGTCTGTAAAATTGGTCTTTCTCAAGTAGTTTTATAGAGAGCTCCTGACATGTCTGTAAAATTTGGTCTTTCTTAAGAAGTTTATAGAGAGCTCCTGACATGTCTGTAAAATTGGTCTTTCTTAAGAAGTTTTATAGAGAGCTCCTGACATGTCTGTAAAATTGGTCTTTCTTAAGTAGTATTATAGAGAGCTCCTGACATGTCCGTAAAATTAGTCTTTCTTAAGTTTTATAGAGAGCTCCTGATATGTCTGTAAAATTTGGTCTTTCTTAAGAAGTTTTATAGAGAGCTCCAGACATGTCCGTAAAATTGGTCTTTCTTAAGTAGTATTATAGAGAGCTCCTGACATGTCCGTAAAATTGGTCTTTCTTAAGAAGTTTTATAGAGAGCTCCTGACATGTCTGTAAAATTGGTCTTTCTTAAGAAGTTTTATAGAGAGCTCCTGACATGTCTGCAAATTTGGTCTTTCTTAAGTAGTTTTATAGAGAGCTCCTGACATGTCTGTAAAATTGGTCTTTCTAAAGTAGTTTTATAGAGAGCTCCTGACATGACTGTAAAATGGTCTTTCTTAAGTAGTTTTATAGAGAGCTCTGACATGTCTGTAAAATTGGTCTTTCTTAAGTAGTTTTATAGAGAGTTTCTGGCATGTCTGTGATTGACATTTTGTTTCAAGTCCTATATTAACCCTTTCCTATGATTCTGTCATAAACATCTCTAATATCTATCTATTGACCTTTCGAGCCGTAACCGGCCCATAGGGCGTAGACAAGATACACCTTCTCCTATATGAATTTTTGTTCTAGCAGTTTTCTTTTAAAGATATTTTATCAAATCTCGCCATCTGTCTCTGTTCTGTGCAAGCAGTTCTATCTCATTGAGGGAGCCGATTCCTGCTGCTCTTGCCTCTCTCATCAATGTTCTTTTCAGTGTCTCCCTGGGTCTTCCTCTTTTTCTTTTACCTGTTGTTTCCATAGAGGGCTTGCTTTGCTATTCGATTATTATCTCTTCTCATCACATGTCCAACGTATGACCATCGTCTTTTCTTTATTACTGAAGATATTAGTGGTTGATTGGCGATTTCTCTAATTTCCTCGTTTGTTTTGAATTCGTTCCATTCTATACCAAGTATTTTCCTTAGACATTTATTTTCGAATGCGTTCAAATTTGTTTCTATATCTCTTGTTGTTTTCCAGCTTTCACACGCATCGTAAGGGTTGATAGTACATTTGATTTGAATAGCCTAAGTTTTGGTTTGTGCTAATGAGTTTTGATTTCCACAACTTTTCAAGGCTTCTGAAAGACATTGCTGCTTTAGCCAGTCTGATTCTAATTTCTTTGCTCGTATCCCCTTCTCGATCAATGTGACTTCCAAGATAGATAAAGTGATCGATCTCTTCTACTGGTTGTTTTCCATGTATATTTGTCACTTGTTGGAATTAAACTTTTCATGACTTTAGTCTTTTCATGATTGACCTCAAGCCCAATTTTGCTGGCTATTGATGATAGTTCATTTGTGTTTTCCTGCATCGTTTTTATCTGACTGCTGATGAGAACTATGTCATCAGCAAAGTCGAGGTCCTCCAAATGGTCTCCTTGTATCCATTCGATGCCTTTATTACCAGTGCAGCATTTCTTCATTATGAAGTCCATAACAATTCCAAATAACAAGGGCGATAAAATACATCCTTGTTTAACCCCAGTTCTATTGGGAAACATTCGCTCAGTCCTTCTCTGTTCGAACTGCACATGTGTAACCATCATACATGTCTTTGATAATGTTTATGATTTTTGATGGTAAACCATATTGCTTCAGAATTTTCCACAAAGAATCTTATGAATACTATCCAATGCTTTTTTGAAGTCGATGAAGTTAAGTACAAAAGGTTTTTGCTTTTCAATGTGTTCCTCCAATATAAGTCGTAGAGTGAAAATGTGGTCAAGACAGCTTCTCCCTTTTCTAAACCCAGCCTGTTCTTCACGCATTACTGTATCTATGAATCCTTTATTCTATTTAGGATGATTTTACAGAATAACTTTGAGGCAACTGACAAAAGTGTCACGCCTCTCCAGTTGTTACAATCTCTAAGATTGCCCTTTTTTGGGATCTTAACAATGATTCCTTTTTTCCATTTATGAGGCGTCTTCTCTGTTTCCAAATGATGTTGAACATTTTTTGGAGATGTATTAAATTATGGCTATCAATTGCCTGAGGATCTCAGCTGTTAACTTATCCTCTCCAGCAGCTTGTTATTGGTCATTAGCTTTAAGGTGGTTTCTATTTCACTCAAGGTGAAGTCATCTAAATTTACATCTAATTCTGCTGCTGGTGTTTCAGCTTCAAAATCTATTAAACTGTGAGGTAGTGGACGGTTAAGAATTTCTTTGAAGTGTTCCGCCCAACGGGCTTTTATGTCTGCGCTTGTTGTTAGCATTAATCAGATTGTCTAGAATTGGTGTTCCACTGGATGTATAGGTGTTTGTCAGCATCTTTTGTACAGTATAGAGAGTTCTGCTGTCTCCTGTAATTGCAGCTGTCTCTGCTTTCTCTGCCAAGTTGTCTATATAAGCTCTTGTATCTCTTCTTGCCGAACTTTTCACTTTGTTGTCTAATTCTTTGTATGTTGCTTTTGCCAGAACCTTTCCAAGATCTGTCTTTACATTAGTCACGGCTCTCTTTGCTTCTTGCAGTGGTTATAAAAATCGTCCTTAACTTCATCATCAGCTTCGTTAGTAGGCGCATAACATTGAATAATTGAAAGTCTTCCATGTTTGTTTTGTATCGTGTTCGTATCAGACGGCTATTTACCGGTTCCCATTCTAATAAACTTCTTGCAGCTTTGTCTGTCATCATTATGCCTACTCCTTCACGGTGTTTTCCATCTTCCCTTCCAGAAAAAACTACTATTTTATTATCAATAGATCTCCTACCTGTTCCAAGCCAGCGCATTTCGCTTAATCCTAAAATATCTAGATCGTATCTGTCCATCTCGCTCGCGACCTGTGCATGTTTCGTCGGAGCGGCCATTGTTCGCACATTCCAGAATCCTATTTTTGTTGTTGTTTTGGGCCGAAAAAAACTATCACTACTATCTACTGCTAATTTACACATTCTGTATCAGGTCTACGTTTCATTAACAACATCGTTTTTACGATAGCGGCTTGTTAAACCTCTGATCAACGGTTCAATACCAAGCCGGAGAAAAATAATTCCTCCATTTTGGAAACAACCGGAAACGGAACCCATAAACATTACCACCTCAAAATATAAATTCTTAAAATTACAGTTTCCTGCGGGCAAACAATCCCCCTCCCCTCCCTGTGCCTTCCTAATTACTACTTTCTGTGACCCTTAGTGTTGGATTTGTTTCCTTTGATGTTAGATTTTTTTTTCATGCATGTCATAAAAAGTACGATGGTTTCATAGAAAGGGAGCTGTATTTTTTATAAATTTTGCCTATTTTCAAAAAATTCTTTTTTTTTCACTTATGCCTATTTTCAAAAAGTTCTTTTTTTTCACTTATGCCTATTTTCAAAAAAAATGCTTTTTTTTTCACTTATGCCTATTTTCAAAAAAATCTTTTTTTTTCACTTATGACGGGGGGGGGGGGGGGGGGGGGGGGGAAATCTCCTTGGCTGTTGGTGAGACATCAAAGACACTTTTGTAACACAGGAAGACAATGAACAACACTTTGAGGGAGCAGAACATACGGGTGGATTGACAGACTCACTGCAACCATGTGAATAGACAATGTAACACCTCCCGTAGCCACAGCACGATGCGTTTGAATTTCAGGCCATAAGTCTAGTGTAATCCAGGAAATGATTACAGCATCCAATTCCAATATGTCTGCTTGGGTTAACATTCATCTGTGTAGCAGAAGTTCTAGCAAAAGTTGAAAGAAAATACTATTTTTGGAACTCCATATGTAACATTTAAGTGGTAGTAATTTTTATGATGGTATCGTGGAAACGTGACCCACAGATAGAAATCTTAATCTTAGGTTAATGTTGAAATTGTCAAAGATTTTCTGATATTTAGAGGTCATCTAATGACGTGCTTACAGTGAAAGCTGACCGCTGATGTACAACATTCATTATATATTTGGTGTTATCATTTATCGTGATATTCACTTCCTCTCATTTTGAACAATACTCAAGTCTTCAATCATTTATCCTTATATTCACTTCCTCTCATTTTGAACAATGCTCAAGTCTTCAATCATTTATCCTTATATTCACTTCCTCTCATTTTGAACAATGCTCAAGTCTTCAATCATTTATCCTTATATTCACTTCCTCTCTTCTTTTCCAACAGTATTCAATTCTTCAATCATTTTTTCCTTATCATCATCATCATCAAGTACCGGGCCTGCTGGCGTAGGTGATCATGTCTCTCCACAACTTTCGATCTCGGCAGCTATTTATCATTTCTGTTGTTGACCTTCTGCAAAGCCATTCTCTTAACCTGTCTGTTATTTTTTCTCTTTGCTTCCCTCTATCTCTTCGTCCCTCAATTTTTCCAGTTGTTACAATATATTCCAGTTGTTCTCTTCTCATTACATGGCCAAAAAATTATGATTATTTCTTCCTGTTTGTTCTAGCTCTCTTTTTGCTTTGACCTCTCTCAGAACATCTTCATTACTCTTCTTAGCTGCCCATGGTACTCTGAACATTCTTCTGTAAAACCACATTTCTACAGACTCCGGTGATTTTCTTGTCTGTTGTCCTATTGTCCATGATTCACATCCATATGTTAAGACTGGCTCTATGTAACATTTAAGAACTCTTTTTCTTGTTTCTATTGTCAAAAATGGATTGCATAGTATCTTCCTCATTTTTTGGAAAGCTGCTTTTGCCTGAGCCATTCTGCATCTCACCTCTTTTGTACATCTTCCGTCTGAGGTTAACAAAGTTCCCAAATATTTAAATTCATTTACCTGTTTTAATATTGTTTCACGTGTCTTTATTTTGCACTGAGTTGATGTCTTTTTTTGTTGTTGTTACCATTACCTCTGTCTTTTTACTATTAAGGCTGAGTCCTTTATTTTTGTGACGATTCATGATTGTACAAAGAAGTTACGATGGTGTTTTTCTGTTGCCTTCCGTCGGTTTGTTTATGGTTGGCTCCGCTAGCCTTTGACTAAAAAGTCTCACCCACAAGACAGTGGGGTTGTTTTACTTCAGGGTACCCTCCCTTAGCCTTTTACTCTCCCGAGCTTCTGCAAGGTAGCAGGGCAGCCACAGGTTGTACTGTTTACTGCATACAGTAGCAGGTAAATTACCCGACCTGACAAAAATTACCCGACCTGTTTTTCCTTATACTGAGTTGATATCCAGTTCTGCTGATGGCTTTCCATTTTTTATGTCATTGTGTGCCATGGGTAGTGATGTTCACCTCCTACAACTACAACATTTTACTACTTTGCATGGCCTTTGTATCGTATCAAAGAATCTTTTACATTTTTTGTTTACCTCTGCCTCTTGTTTCTTTAATCTTTCCAATTTTCACCCAGTTTTTCAAAGTAACTTAATCATATGTGTCCAATCCATGTTTACTGTCTCACTAAACCACAATATCACATGACCACTGACAAGAGAGCACCTCTGAAAAGAGATTTATCAAATCATATTTGATCTCTCTCTGATATTCTAGTCTGAAGGTTTCAAAGCTGTGCCAGTTCTTCCATCTCGGTTTCCAGGAAATCAGTGGAAACCTCCAGTCCCAGAATTCAAGCATCAGAATAATGAACCAGCTATAGAGAGAAAGAGTGACTCTAAAAAGTTCAAGAAAGTAAAACTGGAAGTATACCCACCTACTTCAACAGCCTTAGAGAAAGCAGGCCTACCAAGCAATGTTGATTTGACTCTGATTAAACAACAGTATCAGAAGACTCTTCAGACATTAGGTAAGCTGCTTTATTAGTCCACAGCTGATGCTACTATAGCAGTCTTGGTAAATTGTTTTTCAGTTCTGAAACATGACTTGAGTATAAATCTGCTTAAACACATTAACTATGATCATAAGTAGCGCCATATCTTAAATTTGTACATTTCTGTGTTAAAAATATTATTTTGCACCAAAAGAGTTACATTTGTGGTTCCTCTTTTATTGGGTTTAAAATATTAGTAGGATATATATATATTAACTCTTCTAGAATATTCATATTTTTGTTCAGTGTCCCAATTTTGAACCACCCCATTACAAATCAATCACAAGAATGATTGGTATGTAGTTTCCTCAGGACATCTTCATTCATATATGTAGCAAGATTTGTGACTTTAACTAAACTACAACTTTGAGATTAAAGCAAACAATGAGTCTTATAGAACACACACAGTAAAGTTCATTATTTCCAATCTGTAATTAGTTGACTTTATAAGATCGTAGATAGTTCCTGCAATTAGTTGACTTTATAACATCGTAGATAGTTCCTGAAATTAGTTGACTTTATAACATCGTAGATAGTTCCTGAAATTAGTTGACTTTATAACATCGTAGATAGTTCCTGAAATTAGTTGACTTTATAACATCGTAGATAGTTCCTGAAATTAGTTGACTTTATAACATCGTAGATAGTTCCTGTAATTAGTTTACTTTATAAGATCGTAGATAGTTCCTGCAATTAGTTGACTTTATAACATCGTAGATAGTTCCTGAAATTAGTTGACTTTATAACATCATAGATAGTTCCTGAAATTAGTTGACTTTATAATTGTAGATAGTTCATGCAATTACTTGACTTTATAGCATCATAGATAGTTCATGCGATTAGTTGACTTTATAGCATTGTAGATAGTTCCTACAATTAGTTGACTTTATAGCATCATAGATAGTTCCTGTAATTAGTTGACTTTATAGCATTGTAGATAGTTCCTGTAATTAGTTGACTTTATAGCATTGTAGATAGTTCCTGCAATTAGTTGACTTTATAGCATTGTAGATTGTTCCTGCAATTAGTTGACTTTACAGCATTGTAGATAGTTCCTGCAATTAGTTGACTTTATAGCATTGTAGATAGTTCCTGCAATTAGTTGACTTTATATCATTGTAGATAGTTCCTGCAATTAGTTGACTTTATAGCATTGTAGATATTTCCTGCAATAGTTGACTTTATAGCATTGTAGATAGTTCCTGTAATTAGTTGACTTTATAGCATTGTAGATAGTTCCATTGTGTGCAGAGTCAGAGTGTTTATGATTGACATAGCTGTGGTTGTTAACAGAAGTATCTGAGGTAATGTTTGTTAGTTTTGTAACGCATGTTCATGAATTTGTTTTAGTGGCAGAACCTACTGGAACAGCCTAAACTTGTACAGCTCTCCAACATATTTTTAACTGGACATGCCTCTCTTTAAGCAATGTTTATATAAATAATAATATTTATCTTTTCCTGATATATTTTTCTTACTCATCACAAATTAAATTCACATTGTCTTGATTTAAGTACTTTCACATATCAAAAGTCTGTAATTACGCTGTATTTTTTAAATATACATTTTCTAAACACATAAGTTTTGAGTGGCTGTTTTGTTCAAGATATCTGTTTTTATGATCTGTAAATAGGAGTCATTCCTTATCTTTTGTTACACATGTAATTCTATTTTATCTTTGCTAGTTTTGCCATAAACTGCTCACTTTAGAACAGAAGGTAAGCGGTGTCTCTTGACTGACACAAGGAAGTGAAGTATTAAGCCCAGCATATGGAGGCAGTGAGGCTAGAGCCACCACAATGTAGTGGATTTGTTTTTCTCCATCTTTTGCTATGGATGGTTGATCGGTGGCCTAACAAGCCACCATCATGAAACATCCATTGTTATTGAAACAAAAATCTCAACTCTTAAATAGCAATGATGAATTCCAATGAGGAAAATACTTTGTATACCAGGGAATAAATTCAAGACTAGTGCAGAAATAGGAGAAATGACAAAGCACCCAGGAATATCAACTATAGTCAAGGGAAGGTGGTCATATATTGGCCATGTGAAAAGAAGAGACAACAAGAGAATCTCAAAGCAGGTACTAGTGCAGAAATAGAAGAAATTACAAAGCTTCTAGGAATATCAACTATAGTCAAGGGTAGGTGGTCATATATGGCCATGTGAAAAGAAGAGACAACAAGAGAATCTCCAAGCAGGCCCTCAAATGGGAACCAGAGGGTAAAAGCAAATGAGGTCGACCTCTAAAACACTGTAAAGAACATTGAGGTAAGAGACAACATCAGCTCCCTCATGGAGATTGAACAACTCACCCAGAACATAGTCACGTCATGAGATACAATGCAGGTCCTGTGCAAGGTCTGATGCTTGATAACAAAGATAATCGAACACAAAAGAGTCTTAGAACTTCCCCAAATCATTGAGCCTGACACTCGTTCTTTCAGCTGGGTGGTTGACTGGATTGTGTTGAGCTATACTTGAACCCACATTCACATTAACACCAAGCTGGCATGCTACCAACCACTGCTCTACTTTAAGTCTTCAAAAAAAAAACCTCACATAACTTTTACCATTCTATCAAAGCAAAGCTTGGCGGTCCAGATAGAAGAGCACTGAAGACACAAAAATCAAACCAGAAATTTATGAGTGCTATAAAAGATATATGATATAAGATATAAAGATATAAGTATTATAAGATATAAAGATATATGATATAAAAATGTATGATATGTAAAGATGTAAGAGCTATGAAACTAAATGCTGGAGAAGATTAGACATGAAGACTGTCATAATTTCACACTGAGGACATTTCTCGGAATAGTTTGGCAAAACAAAATTTTCAGCCAAGGACTGACCACTCAGTAAATGTTATAAAGAGAAATTCACACAAGGATAACAGGCAGAAGGTGGAAATGGATAGGTCATGTACTCAAGTGAGATTCAGAAACAGTGACAAGAATTGCAGTGTGGTGGAATCTGAAGTGAAGTGAAGAGAGATGCAGACCAAAGACAATTTGACAAAAAATGATGAGGATAGTGTGGTCCAAACAGAGGCACTTTGCAAAGAATAGCTATGGACTGAACAAAAAGGAGACATGCCGCAACGGGGATGGGGCACCAGCTACTGACTACTTTGTCAGATCGTCACCAAGGAGTGCAACCAAAAATTAAGAGGAGGTAGTTACGTTGATGCCAGCGTTTATCATCCACTTCAGTGGAAATTCATTCTCAATGCTTTCTCATCAGGTCTATGTTATCTTATGTTCAGTTATTGAACTCAATATGATTCTCTGTCATCAGGTCTATGTTATCTTATGTTCAGTTATTGAATTCAATATGATTCTCTCTCATCAGGTCTATGTTATCTTATGTTCATTATTGAATTCAATATGATTCTCTCTCATCAGGTCTATGTTATCTTATGTTCAGTTATTGAATTCAATATGATTCTCTCTCATCAGGTCTATGTTATCTTATGTTCAGTTCTTGAATTCAATATGATTCTCTCTCATCAGGTCTATGTTATCTTATGTTCAGTTCTTGAATTCAATATGATTCTCTCTCATCAGGTCTATGTTATCTTATGTTCAGTTATTGAACTCAATATGATTCTCTGTCATCAGGTCTATGTTATCTTATGTTCAGTTATTGAATTCAATATGATTCTCTCTCATCAGGTCTATGTTATCTTATGTTCAGTTATTGAATTCAATATGATTCTCTCTCATCAGGTCTATGTTATCTTATGTTCAGTTATTGAATTCAATATGATTCTCTCTCATCAGGTCTATGTTATCTTATGTTCAGTTCTTGAATTCAATATGATTCTCTCTCATCAGGTCTATGTTATCTTATGTTCAGTTCTTGAATTCAATATGATTCTCTCTCATCAGGTCTATGTTATCTTATGTTCAGTTCTTGAATTCAATATGATTCTCTCTCATCAGGTCTATGTTATCTTATGTTCAGTTATGAACTCAATATGATTCTCTCTCATCAGGTCTATGTTATCTTATGTTCAGTTATTGAATTCAATATGATTCTCTCTCATCAGGTCTATGTTATCTTATGTTCAGTTATTGAATTCAATATGATACTCATAGGATCTATGTTATCTTATGTTCAGTTCTTGAATTCAGTATGATACTCTCTTATTAAGGCCTATATTATCTTATGTTCAGTTCTTGAATTCAGTATGATACTCTCTTATTAAGGCCTATATTATCTTATGTTCAGTTCTTGAATTCAATATGATACTCTCTCATAGGACCTATATTATCTTATGTTCAGTTCTTGAATTCAGTATGATACTCTCTTATTAAGGCCTATATTATCTTATGTTCAGTTCTTGAATTCAATATGATACTCTCTTATTAAGGCCTATATTATCTTATGTTCAGTTCTTGAATTCAATATGATACTCTCTTATTAGGGCCTATATTATTTTATGTTCAGTTCTTGAATTCAGTATGATACTCTCTTATTAAGGCCTATATTATCTTATGTTCAGTTCTTGAATTCAGTATGATACTCTCTTATTAAGGCCTATATTATCTTATGTTCAGTTCTTGAATTCAGTATGATACTCTCTTATTAAGGCCTATATTATCTTATGTTCAGTTCTTGAATTCAGTATGATACTCTCTTATTAAGGCCTATATTATCTTATGTTCAGTTCTTGAATTATGTTCAGTTCTTGAAACCAAAACAGAAGTTTTGGTTTTCTTGCAAAGTATTTTTGATTTCCATATTTTGTCCAGGTTTTTAAAATTTGCTATTGCTGCTTTTGCTATCCTGCTTTTAATCTCTTTGTTTGTTTCATCTTCTTGATCTGTGTTACTACCAAGATATACACAGTGGTCTTCTTTTTCTTTGTTTCATCTTCTTGATCTGTGTTACTACCAAGATATACACAGTGGTCTCCTCTTTCTTTGTTTCATCTTCTTGATCTGTGTTACTACCAAGATATACACAGTGGTCTCCTCTTTCTTTGTTGCACCTTCTTGATCTGTGTTACTACCAAGATATACACAGTGGTCTCCTCTTTCTTTGTTTCACCTTCTTGATCTACTACCAAGATATACACAGTGGTCTCCTCTTTCTTTGTTTCACCTTCTTGATTTGTGTTACTACAAGATATACACAGTGGTCTCCTCTTTCTTTGTTGCACCTTCTTGATCTGTGTTACTACCAAGATATACACAGTGGTCTCCTCTTTCTTTGTTTCACCTTCTTGATCTGTGTTACTACCAAGATATACACAGTGGTCTCCTCTTTCTTTGTTTCACCTTCTTGATCTACTACCAAGATATACACAGTGGTCTCCTCTTTCTTTGTTTCATCTTCTTGATTTGTGTTACTACCAAGATATACACAGTGGTCTCCTCTTTCTTTGTTTCACCTTCTTGATCTGTGTTACTACCAAGATATACACAGTGGTCTCCTCTTTCTTTGTTTCACCTTCTTGATCTACTACCAAGATATACACAGTGGTCTCCTCTTTCTTTGTTTCACCTTCTTGATCTACTACCAAGATATACACAGTGGTCTCCTCTTTCTTTGTTTCACCTTCTTGATCTGTGTTACTACCAAGATATACACAGTGGTCTCCTCTTTCTTTGTTTCACCTTCTTGATCTACTACAAAGATATACACAGTGGTCTCCTCTTTCTTGTTTCATCTTCTTGATCTACTACCAAGATATACACAGTGGCTTCTCTTTCTTTGTTTTGTCTTCTTGATCTGTGTTACTACCAAGATATACACAGTGGTCTCCTCTTTCTTTGTTTCACCTTCTTGATCTACTACCAAGATATACACAGTGGTCTCCTCTTTGTTTGTTTCACCTTCTTGATCTGTGTTACTACCAAGTATACACAGTGGTCTCCTCTTTGTTTGTTTCATCTTCTTGATCTGTGTTACTACCAAGATATACACAGTGGTCTCCTCTTTCTTTGTTTCAACTTCTTATTGTTATTGTTATTGGTTATGGAAGGCCTCGGTATCACTGCAAGCGAATTAAATCCATAATTGCTCAACCGCCCGTGCCAGTGGAATCTTCTTGATTTGTGTTACTACCAAGATATGCACAGTGGTCTCCTCTTTCTTTGTTTCACCTTCTTGATCTGTGTTACTACCAAGATATACACAGTGGTCTCCTCTTTGTTTCATCTTCTTGATCTGTGTTACTACCAAGATATACACAGTGGTCTCCTCTTTGTTTGTTTCACCTTCTTGATCTACTACCAAGATATACACAGTGGTCTCCTCTTTCTTTGTTTCACCTTCTTGATCTGTGTTACTACCAAGATATGCACAGTGGTCTCCTCTTTGTTTGTTTCATCTTCTTGATCTGTGTTACTACCAAGATATACACAGTGGTCTCCTCTTTCTTTGTTTCATCTTCTTGATCTACTACCAAGATGAACACAGTGGTCATCTTTTCTTTGTTTCATCTTCTTGATCTACTACCAAGATATACACAGTGGACTCCTCTTTCTTTGTTTCACCTTCTTGATTTGTGTTACTACCAAGATATACACAGTGGTCTCCTCTTTTTTTGTTTCACCTTCTTGATCTGTGTTACTACCAAGATATACACAGTGGTCTCCTCTTTCTTTGTTTCACCTTCTTGATCTGTGTTACTACCAAGATATACACAGTGGTCTCCTCTTTCTTTGTTTCACCTTCTTGATCTACTACAAAGATATACACAGTGGTCTCCTCTTTCTTTGTTTCACTTCTTGATTTGTGTTACTACCAAGATATGCACAGTGGTCTCCTCTTTCTTTGTTTCACCTTCTTGATCTGTGTTACTACCAAGATATACACAGTGGTCTCCTCTTTGTTTGTTTCACCTTCTTGATTTGTGTTACTACCAAGATATACACAGTGGTCTCCTCTTTCTTTGTTTCACCTTCTTGATCTACTACCAAGATATACACAGTGGTCTCCTCTTTCTTTGTTTCACCTTCTTAATCTGTGTTACTACCAAGATATACACAGTGGTCTCCTCTTTCTTTGTTTCATCTTCTTGATCTACTACCAAGATATACACAGTGGTCTCCTCTTTCTTTGTTTCATCTTCTTGATCTACTACCAAGATGAACACAGTGGTCTCCTCTTTCTTTGTTTCATCTTCTTGATCTACTACCAAGATATACACAGTGGTCTCCTCTTTCTTTGTTTAACCTTCTTGATCTGTGTTACTACCAAGATATACACAGTGGTCTCCTCTTTCTTTGTTTCACCTTCTTGATCTACTACCAAGATATACACAGTGGTCTCCTCTTTCTTTGTTTCATCTTCTTGATCTGTGTTACTACCAAGATATACACAGTGGTCTCCTCTTTCTTTGTTTCACCTTCTTGATCTGTGTTACTACCAAGATATACACAGTGGTCTCCTCTTTGTTTGTTTCACCTTCTTGATTTGTGTTACTACCAAGATATACACAGTGGTCTCCTCTTTGTTTGTTTCATCTTCTTGATCTGTGTTACTACCAAGATATACACAGTGGTCTCCTCTTTCTTTGTTTCACCTACTTGATCTGTGTTACTACCAAGATATACACAGTGGTCTCCTCTTTCTTTGTTTCACCTTCTTGATCTACTACCAAGATATACACAGTGGTTCTCTTTCTTTGTTTGTCTTCTTGATCTGTGTTACTACCAAGATATACACAGTGGTCTCCTCTTTCTTTGTTTCACCTTTTGATCTACTACCAAGATATACACAGTGGTCTCCTCTTTGTTTGTTGCACCTTCTTGATCTGTGTTACTACCAAGGTATACACAGTGGTCTCCTCTTTGTTTGTTTCACCTTCTTGATCTGTGTTACTACCAAGATATACACAGTGGTCTCCTCTTTCTTTGTTTCACCTTCTTGATCTACTACAAAGATATACACAGTGGTCTCCTTTTTCTTTGTTTCATCTTCTTGATCTGTGTTACTACCAAGATATACACAGTGGTCTCCTCTTTCTTTGTTTCACCTTCTTGATCTGTGTTACTACCAAGATATACACAGTGGTCTCCTCTTTGTTTGTTTCACCTTCTTGATTTGTGTTACTACCAAGATATACACAGTGGTCTCCTCTTTGTTTGTTTCATCTTCTTGATCTGTGTTACTACCAAGATATACACAGTGGTCTCCTCTTTCTTTGTTTCACCTACTTGATCTGTGTTACTACCAAGATATGCACAGTGGTCTCCTCTTTCTTTGTTTCACCTTCTTGATCTACTACCAAGATATACACAGTGGGCTTCTCTTTCTTTGTTTTGTCTTCTTGATCTGTGTTACTACCAAGATATACACAGTGGTCTCCTCTTTCTTTGTTTCACCTTCTTGATCTACTACCAAGATATACACAGTGGTCTCCTCTTTGTTTGTTTCACCTTCTTGATCTGTGTTACTACCAAGGTATACACAGTGGTCTCCTCTTTGTTTGTTTCACCTTCTTGATCTGTGTTACTACCAAGATATACACAGTGGTCTCCTCTTTCTTTGTTTCACCTTCTTGATCTACTACAAAGATATACACAGTGGTCTCCTTTTTCTTTGTTTCATCTTCTTGATCTGTGTTACTACCAAGATATACACAGTGGTCTCCTCTTTCTTTGTTTCACCTTCTTGATCTGTGTTACTACCAAGATATACACAGTGGTCTCCTCTTTGTTTGTTTCACCTTCTTGATTTGTGTTACTACCAAGATATACACAGTGGTCTCCTCTTTGTTTGTTTCATCTTCTTGATCTGTGTTACTACCAAGATATACACAGTGGTCTCCTCTTTCTTTGTTTCACCTACTTGATCTGTGTTACTACCAAGATATGCACAGTGGTCTCCTCTTTCTTTGTTTCACCTTCTTGATCTACTACCAAGATATACACAGTGGGCTTCTCTTTCTTTGTTTTGTCTTCTTGATCTGTGTTACTACCAAGATATACACAGTGGTCTCCTCTTTCTTTGTTTCACCTTCTTGATCTACTACCAAGATATACACAGTGGTCTCCTCTTTGTTTGTTTCACCTTCTTGATCTGTGTTACTACCAAGGTATACACAGTGGTCTCCTCTTTGTTTGTTTCATCTTCTTGATCTACTACCAAGATATACACAGTGGTCTCCTCTTTCTTTGTTTCACCTACTTGATCTACTACAAAGATATACACAGTGGTCTCCTCTTTCTTTGTTTCATCTTCTTGATCTGTGTTACTACCAAGATATACACAGTGGTCTCCTCTTTCTTTGTTTCACCTTCTTGATCTGTGTTACTACCAAGATATACACAGTGGTCTCCTCTTTGTTTGTTTCACCTTCTTGATTTGTGTTACTACCAAGATATACACAGTGGTCTCCTCTTTCTTTGTTTCATCTTCTTGATCTGTGTTACTACCAAGATATACACAGTGGTCTCCTCTTTCTTTGTTTCACCTACTTGATCTGTGTTACTACCAAGATATGCACAGTGGTCTCCTCTTTCTTTGTTTCACATTCTTGATCTACTACCAAGATATACACAGTGGGCTTCTCTTTCTTTGTTTTGTCTTCTTGATCTGTGTTACTACCAAGATATACACAGTGGTCTCCTCTTTCATTGTTTCACCTTCTTGATCTACTACCAAGATATACACAGTGGTCTCCTCTTTGTTTGTTTCACCTTCTTGATCTGTGTTACTACCAAGGTATACACAGTGGTCTCCTCTTTCTTTGTTTCACCTTCTTGATCTACTACCAAGATATACACAGTGGTCTCCTCTTTGTTTGTTTCACCTTCTTGATCTGTGTTACTACCAAGGTATACACAGTGGTCTCCTCTTTGTTTGTTTCATCTTCTTGATCTACTACCAAGATATACACAGTGGTCTCCTCTTTGTTTGTTTCACCTACTTGATCTGTGTTACTACCAGGTATACACAGTGGTCTCCTCTTTGTTTGTTTCACCTACTTGATCTGTGTTACTACCAAGATATACACAGTGGTCTCCTCTTTCTTTGTTTCAACTTCTTATTGTTATTGTTATTGGTTATGGAAGGCCTCGGTATCACTGCAAGCAAATTAAAATCCATAATTGCTCAACCGCCCGTGCCAGTGGAATCTTCTTGATTTGTGTTACTACCAAGATATGCACAGTGATCTACTTTTTCTTTATTTCATCTTCTTGGTCTGTGTTACTACCAAGATATACACAGTGGTCTTCTCTTTCTTTGTTTCATCTTCTTGGTCTGTGTTACTACCAAGATATACACAGTGGTCTTCTCTTTCTTTGTTTCATCTTCTTGGTCTGTGTTACTACCAAGATATACACAGTGGTCTTCTCTTTCTTTGTTTCATCTTCTTGGTCTGTGTTACTACCAAGATATACACAGTGATCTACTCTTTCTTTGTTTCATCTTCTTGGTCTACTACCAAGATATACACAATGATCTACTTTTTCTCAAATGTTTTGCTAAAGTAGATATTTCTGTGTGAATGATATTCTAGTAGTTAATGTTTGTAACAAACAGATAAAAGATTGGCAAATCTGAGAGTTTCCTTGATTCAATGATATATTTTTAACCACCAACATTTTACAGATTTAAAATAGATCTTTCTCTAATCACTTTGAATATATAATAGAAGAAGTATGTGTGTCTTATCTTCCTGGAAAGACACAAATGAGCAAATCAACTAAAGTATCAGTCACAAACTACTGTGACTGATGACTCCTGTGCTTCACTGATTGTACATATGGCTCAGACTTCATTTCCTGCATGTTCTCCACTCATTTCACATTCAGTCTTAATTCCCACAGTAAGACAGGGGTAGACACATGAATTGCTGTCACATTCCCTTGTGGGCATCTCCCCCATATACAAAATTAAAGTTATTATTATAAAGACGTTCTGGATTAGAGTTTTCACTCTAATGGAACTTTTGGGTCACAGAGTCTTTCTTTACTTATTTAGTTTAGTTATTTTTTAAAATGTTTTTATTCTCAAGAGAAACAAAATAGTAGCATATCAGGGTCATACTTTCATGCAATATGAGGGAGGGGGGTGTACCAGATCTTGGGTTTTAGAGGGTTAAACAGTGTACTAGAAGAGTGGGCATAATGGGGTTAACAGGGGAGTGACTGAGATGTAAAGTTATTTAGCCACAAATGAATATCTAAAATAAGAGAAAAAATTTGAAGACGTAGCTAAAATAAGAGATAATTGCTGAAATAATAGCTAAAATAATAGATAAATGTTAAAGGAGTAGCTAAAATAAGAGAAAAATGTTGCACGAATAGCTAAAATAATAGATAAATGTTGAAGGAGTAGCTAAAATAAGAGAAAAATGTTGCAGGAATAACTAAAATAATAGATAAATGTTGAAGGAGTAGCTAAAATAGGAGAAAAATAATGAAGGGATACTTAAATTAATATTTGAATATTGAAGTGAAAAGTAAAATAAGAGAAGAATGTGGAAGAGTTGCTTGTGTTTTATGAGTTGAATTGTGATACTTTTTGATTCTCATTTGTCTGCTATTGAATGTTTGTAATTGTCTTCATTTTTTATCAAGCTTTTTTGTCTGCCTGTTGTGTAATTCATCAGAAGGTATCAGCAATGGTCATGTGAATGAGAGTGATGAAATCTATGATGATGGTGTTTCATTGGCTCACGATGATATGAGAAAGTCCACAAATAAACGACAGTCGGAGCGCTTTTCTATGATGTAAGTAAAATATCTTTGTTCTTTGTGTACATTTTTACTATCTTAACAAGGTGAGTTTAGTTTGCCATTTCAGAATTTTAAGCTTTCTGTGTTGTTAACCTGATGGTACTTCCAACATTAGGTGAATATTCCAATTGCTTTATTTGCCACAAAGACCCTGCACTGCATCTAAATGGAGTCTGGTTAATAGTAAACAAAGATCAGGACAGCAGCCACAAAGATGATGCTTCAGCCTCCTTGAGGAGTTGACTCAACATCTGCTGGCTAAACACACATCTCATTGACCCTCTGGTGTAAGGATGTTAAGTGAGATCAAATATCAGCTGCATATTAAAAGGTCTGTCTAATGTTAACTCTGCTGCTCACATTACAAGGTCTGTCTAGCCTTAGCTCTGCCATTCCCTGCCAGGTATTAAGATGTTATTCTTATAATCTTGTTATGCCCATTTGATTGTAGGGAATATATTGTTTATTACTGAATTGTAGGATTTATGTTGTTAGTTGATGGATTGTAGGGAATATGTTGTTTGTTGATGGATTGTAGGATTTATGTTATTTGTTGATGAATTGTAGGAATATATTGTTTGTTGATGGATTGTAGCTCAATAACTGTCTGTGACTCTTTGACTTCTTCTTTTTTAATAGTCTGTCCTTTTTTTTTCTCACTCCAATGTTGATAAGAAATTTCACTTTTGATTGTAACCTGTAACAGATCATCTAACCAGTCAATCATTCTACCCATAACATTCTACTCATAAAATTCTACACATAACATTCTACCCATAATATTATTTATTTTAATTTTCATGCTATAAGTGTTGTTTTTTTTCTGTAGAATGTTTTTTTGTTCTCTGTACTTCACGTATGGCTTGGATCAATTTTATATCTCACCCAGCAGAAGTTCTAGTATCTACATCCAGTACACAATCACATCTACCAACCTTCTGGATGTGTCTGTATCTTCCAGACTTGAAGTGGTCATTGTTATGTGCTCAGCCAGATCTTGGTTATATCTGTTTAGCATATGATTCTGTGTGTGGTTAAATATTATTGTTGGATTACCCTGCAACATATTTCAGCACATTATCTGTTCCTAAAATGCTAGATCAAATCAGCCATCACATTTGTTGAAAAAGCCTCATGTCACATGTGACCAGTTCTTGAATAAATCTACAAACTGGACTCTATTTCACCTTATGTTTGTGTTTGATATATCTTCTTTGTTTATTTGTCTACTTTATTTTCTGTGTTTCTTGGAGGCAAGGACATCAGATTCTTTCATTTAAGTTATAAAATGTTGTGCTTTCTGTAGTTTTTGTATAAATATCTTGAAGATATTACTGAATTTGTTATAACACCATCATGCAATGGTCCCAAATGCAAATAATTTATTTGAGAAATCTTCCTTCCTTCCTCATTTGCCCTTCAGTGTCAAGGGGAGATATAATTTGTGCTTATTTGCTGTTCAGTTAGCATTTGCTGCTGTTATATTTCCTTGTTGTTTTAATATTCCATGTAAAAAATAAAGGAAGTAAATGGCTATGCTGACACTAAAATTAGTGTCATTGTTTATGAATGATTTCTTGAGATCAAGATGGCAAGGAGGGCAGCCCATCAACATGTACTAAATATTGATGCACCTGACCTGAAAGTGCCGGACAATGTCAGTACAACCTGCTATGTCAATGAAGATAAAGAAGAGGTCCATGTTGGGCAAATAGGACTTAAGACACTCAGCAACTCCTGGGCTGAAAGTGATCAGCGACTTCTAGCTGACTGCTTACATCAGGATCAGTGAACCAAAACTGACATGAAGACAATAAGATTTAGAAAGAATCACAGGAACTGTTAGGGAGTTGACTTTGAAGGGAAGTGACTCTGACTCTGCACACAATGGCAAACTAAAGACAACCTGGCAGAGACGTCCAGCTTGGGACAGATGTGAGTCATTCTGCAGAGGAGCAGTCAGAGAAATGTTGTTGTTGGTGAACAAAATACTACACAATGTGTTAACCACTGACTCTTGTAACAGCTAATGATAAGTGTGTTAACCACTGACTCTTGTAACAGCTAATGATAAGTGTGTTAACCACTGACTCTTGTAACAGCTAATGATAAGTGTGTTAACCACTGACTCTTGTAACAGCTAATGATAAATGTGTTGCCCACTGACTCTTGTAACAGCTATTGATAAGTGTGTTGACCACTGACTCTTGTGACATCTAACAAGAAGAAGAAGATGATAAAATAGATGACTCCTTAGCAGACCATAAGCTTCACTGATAGTTGGTCTTCTAGTACAATACAAAATAGCCATGACCAACTTGATGTATATTTGTTTCTACTCACATTCCCAACTGATGACATACACATATAAGGTTTGCTTTGTGATTGACAGTCCTGATATGAGTGCAGAAGAGGAAGGTGCTTTGTATGATGATGGGATGACACCTGACTCCCAAATGCTGCCACCACCACCAATGTGTCTACCGCCAATCTGTCCACCCCCAATTGCAATAGTCCAAATACCAGGTATTTGTGTCCGTTTGGCACATTATGATTGACTCATTTCATTTCAGTACTCCTGTCTTTCTGGATTCTGTGCATACCTTCATTTATATTTTGTTCTATATCCATCTTTGAAATAATTCTGTCCCTGCATGTTGCTATGGTTGTACATGGTTGTCAGTGCAACAGGTCACCAGTTATGTTAAATAGTGATTGTTATTTCTGTCTCCTTTAATGGAGTACATGCTGTCTTTGTCTTCTTATCATGTTTGTATTTATTATTTTTGTCTTCTTATATAATCGTTTTAGAATATGTGTGTCTTGTGATGAGCTCTTTATATAATGTTTGTATCTTGTGGTGAAGTCTTTATATAATGTGTGTATCTTGTGGTGAAGTCTTTATATAATATGTGTATCTTGTGGTGAAGTCTTTATATAATGTGTGTATCTTGTGATGAGCTCTTTATATAATGTGTGTATCTTGTGGTGAGGTCTTTATATAATATGTGTATCTTGTGGTGAAATCTTTATATAATTTTTGTATCTTGTGATGAAGTCTTTATATAATGTATGTATCTTGTGATGAGGTCTTTATATAATATGTGTATCTTGTGGTGAAGTCTTTATATAATGTGTGTATCTTGTGGTGAAGTCTTTATATAATGTGTGTATCTTGTGATGAGCTCTTTATATAATGTGTGTATCTTGTGGTGAGGTCTTTATATAATGTGTGTATCTTGTGATGAGGTCTTTATATAATGTGTGTATCTTGTGGTGAAGTTTTTATATAATGTGTGTATCTTGTGGTGAGTTTTTATATAATGTGTGTATCTTGTGGTGAAGTTTTTATATAATGTGTGTATCTTGTGGTGAAGTCTTTATATAATATGTATATCTTGTTGTGAAGTCTTTATATAATGTGTGTATCTTGTGATGAAGTCTTTATATAATGTGTGTATCTTGTGGTGAAGTTTTTATATAATGTGTGTATCTTGTGGTGAAGTTTTTATATAATGTGTGTATCTTGTGGTGAAGTTTTTATATAATGTGTGTATCTTGTGGTGAAGTCTTTATATAATATGTATATCTTGTTGTGAAGTTTTTATATAATGTGTGTATCTTGTGATGAAGTCTTTATATAATGTGTGTATCTTGTGGTGAAGTTTTTATATAATGTGTGTATCTTGTGGTGAAGTTTTTATATAATGTGTGTATCTTGTGGTGAAGTTTTTATATAATATGTATATCTTGTTGTGAAGTCTTTATATGTGTATCTTGTGATGAAGTCTTTATATAATATGTATATCTTGTTGTGAAGTCTTTATATAATGTGTGTATCTTGTGATGAAGTCTTTATATAATGTTTGTATCTTGTGGTGAGGTCTTTATATAATGTGTGTATCTTGTGTTGAGGTCTTTATGTAATATTTGTATCTTGTAATGAGCTCTTTATATAATGTGTGTATCTTGTGGTGCGGTCTTTATCTAATGTTTATGTCTTCTGATGGGGTCTTTTTATAATGTGTGTGTGTCTTGTGTTGAGGTCTTTATGTAATATTTGTAGCTTGTGATGAGCTCTTTATATAATGTTTATCTCTTGTGATGAAGTCTTTACATAATGTTTCAGTCTTGTGATGAGGTCTTTATATAATGTATATCTTGTGGTGAAGTCTTTATATAATGTGTGTATCTTATGGTGAGGTCTTTATATAATGTGTGTATCTTGTGGTGAAGTCTTTATATAATGTTTATCTCTTGTGGTGAAGTCTTTATATAATGTTTATCTCTTGTGATGAAGTCTTTATATAATGTTTATCTCTTGTGATGAAGTCTTTATATAATGTTTAAGTCTTGTGATGAGGTCTTTATATATTGTTTTTGTCATTAATGAGGATTTTTTTCCTTCTTGTAATTACCACCCAGATCTTGTAGGTCGTGGTCCAGGGTGAGGGACCTGTCAGATAAGTATTCTTTATTTCTGTGCTATTATGTTGTTGGTTGTTCATCCAGAAGACCTGCTGGTTGTTATTTGCACAATGTTATTCTGTCAAACTGAACCTGCTTTAAAGTATCAAATGTGTATTTTCCTGATCTACAGCCTTATCATCAACTTTTCTCATTTTTTAAATCTATTCCTCTTCTGTATGCATGTTGTTCATGTTTGCACCATCAGACAGTTGATTATTGTGAATGTGACCATTGTGTTGAGCTTATCCTTAGTTCCTTATAGCTTTATTTGCTATGGTGAGACTTTGGTAGCTCCATACAGCTTCAATTGTTGAGACTGGTAGGGTAGCTGCATTCAGTTTTATTTGTTATGTTGAGACTTTGGTAGCTCCATACAATTTAATTGTTATGTTGAGCTTCTCCATAGCTCCATACAGCTTTATTTGCTATGTTGAGACTTTGGTAGCTCCATACAGCTTTTATTTTTATGTTAAGTATTTGTATCAGTGTGCATGCTTTGAGCTACTTTTGGGTTATCATCATAACAATCTAAACATGTCAATAGGGGCTCACATCCCCTCAGCATGTCTCACAGCGACCAGCAATTGATAACATCCAGCTCTGTGTTGGTTGATAAGTCCTCTTTTGTGCCCATGAAGTGTCCTGTAAATGCACATGCATCCTTCTTAACTGGCCGGATCCATGTTTTTGATGGATTTCTGTAGAAGATATATTTATAGTGTTGTCTTTTAAGTCAGCATGTGTACATTGATGCATTTGTGGCTTATGCATGTGTTTGTTGTGATTGTGTTTGTTATGATTATATTTGTTGTGATTGTGTTTGTTATGATTATATTTGTTGTGATTGTGTTTGTTGTGATTGTTTTTTGTTATTTTATTTGTTGTGATTGTGTTTTTTGTTGTGATTGTATTTTTTTTATTGTGTTTGTGTCTTATTGTGATTGTGTGTTGTTGTGATTGTGTTTTGTGTGTGTGTGTGTTTTTTGTGATTGTGTATTTGCTGTGATTGTGTGTTTGTTGTGATTGTGTGTTGTTGTGATTGTGTGTTGTTGCGGTGCATATTGAGCCAGGAGAAGACAATTTATCCTAGTCAGTATGAAAGTCATCAATGGAATGTTTGTGCTCACTTCTGTTAGGCTGAATGGATTTCCTTTTCTCAAATTAAGTGATATCATTCTCTGTTTGCCTATTTCTATTTTCAAAATAGCAACCAACAACTCATAGCTTATTGTTGGCATCACAGCCAGCAACCAAGAGCTGACAGAGACCATAACTTATGTTCTTTTGGTGATGCTGGAAATGTATAATATGGATTGGACAAAAGAGGCAAAACTGGTTCCAGAAATGTGCAGTGCAATATGACATCAGATGAGTCTGGCTAGAAGGTCTACCCACAAAATCTGATAACATACAGGGCAACCCTTTCAGTGCATCCTTTTGGTGTAACCCTTTCAGGGAAATCCTATCAGGGTAAAGATGCATAAAGAATGGGAAAACATTTCAATTATTATATGTTTCTTTTTGCTTCAGACTTCCACTCCTTAATTGTTGTCTATTTTTTTTTTTTTGCCTGCTTTTACTTTTTAATGATGGCAGCTTCTCCTTCACATCTCTCTCTCTCTCTCTCTCACTCTCTCTCACTCACCATCTATATATATATATATATATATATATATATATATGGTGGATAGGTGGCAGGAACCATTAAAGGCTATGTCTGAAAAGTGTTCCGTATTGCAGTTTCCTCATATTCCAAGTCCGGCTTGTTGCAGGAGCTACTGAGTTAAGTGCTCTATGCACACCGTGAGCTGTGTGTTTCATCTGTTTTGATCATGTTTCGATATTCCGATTGTTTGTGATGAATGATGATATCATATGATGGAGAACAGATGGCTGTGTTCACTTTCTGTGCGGTTTCACCTTATGCCTTTTGGCGTGTGCTGAGACTGCTATGATGGTGACTGCAGCTGCCTTTTTTTGTTTGGGAGATGAGATGATAATTCGGATGATTCCACTGGCACGGGCGGTTGAACAATTATGGATTTTAATTCATTTGCAGTGATACCGAGGCCTGTCCATAACCATTTATATCACTGTTGTTGTAGCAACAGAATTCATCATTAATTTCTCTTATTTTCAGAAACAGATGAAACATATGTAGATGCTGAAACTGAAAGGAAGGTAAGTTATACATTCCTGTTCATTTACACACACACACAAGCAAAACTTTAAAATTCTTTAGTTGATCTTTCTGTCTGATAAGATGTTAGTTTTTACCTTGTTTCATAACTAGCTTTTCTTCAATGTTTTAGTTTTCTTGGTCCAAGTACAACATAGAAAACATATAGAGAATTGTAATACAATGCAAATATTATTATTATTGAAGTTCATCTGTGTAACAACATCAATTTGGATTAAACTTGTACTACTTTATGCGGAGGCGAAGGCGTGCCGCCTAAACAGCAGAGGTGGAAGTTGTGCAACCCACAGCTGATGACTTGTCAGGATCGGTGAACCAGAACCATCCAGACCCTGTCCAGCTTTCAGTGGTGCCTCTAGTAACAAACTAATCTGTCTAGTCTGGCCAAGCAAATAGGGATGAAAGAAGAACACAACCTAGTACTAAAAATGTTGTGCTGAAGTCAGATGTGTTGGGTCAAATATCACAGTTACACTGCAAACCACAACACAGCGCAGACACGCCCACTTAATGTCTTTTTAAAGGCGGATGACAAAAGTGTGTACTCCTTAATGGTGGGTGGATGGTGTACTCCTTTAGTCATCAGGCAAACAAGCACTATTTTATGCCAAATAGTTTCTACATTCCTATGTAAATAAGCTACATTCTTCACGTAACATATCAATGTGTTGCTGATAGTCATGATATCATTCAATGAACTGTTTTTCAGCATTGTTTAGTTATGGCTCTGTCCTGATGTGTATCCTTTGTTGAAAAGTCTACACATTATTGTATTCACTTTATTAATAAAGTGACACTTCCACCATAATGAATCAGTGTCCCCATTTATAAGCATGTCAGCTCTGTGACGTCACAATGACATGGCATTGCAGCATATGATGACTATCAGAAGGAGCTAGCAAGCCAAGACCTCAGCACATTTGTTAGTCTGAAAGGTGAAGATATCACAGTTTGTGGTGTAACAATTTGTGAATGGGCTATAGCAAGCCAAGACTTCAGCACATTTGTTAGTCTGAAAGTGAAGAAACAGTTTGTGGTGCAATGATTTGTGAATGGGCTATAGCAAGCCAAGACCTCAGCACATTTGTTAGTCTGAAAGGTGAAGATATCACAGTTTGTGGTGTAACAATTTGTGAATCGGCTATAGCAAGCCAATACCTCAGCACATTTGTTAGTCTGAAAGGTGAAGATATCACAGTTTGTGGTGTAACAATTTGTGAATGGGCTATAGCAAGCCAATACCTCAGCACATTTGTTAGTCTGAAAGGTGAAGATATCACAGTTTGTGGTGCAATGATTTGTGTCTGGGCTATAGCAAGCCAAGACCTCAGCACATTTGTTAGTCTGAAAGTGAAGAAACACAGTTTGTGGTGCAATGATTTGTGAATGGGCTATAGCAAGCCAAGACCTCAGCACATTTACTTCTTGATGCTCAATGAGGCTGACAATGTATGAGGGGAAAAAAAACAGCTTTTTCCAATATCACGAGGAAACAATAATCTTTTTGTGGCTGCCATGTTATTGAGGCGTGAACATAATTCATAATTGTGTGCTGTCTTCACATTAAAGGTTGGCTACCACGCAGCGCCATTCAGTTCTGTCACTTGCTTTGATGGTGCAGGTTGTCATAGACTGACTTGTCCATCTCTTGATGTTACTTGTCCACGTTAGTCTTGGTCTGCCTCTTGCTCTTTTACCTTGTATTTTCCCATCCAAGATTACTTTTAGTAGGCTGTTGTGTCTACCTATCCCAAAAATCTCATTTGTCTTGTTTATATTGTGTTTAGTAGTTCTCTTTTCATTTTTAGTTGTTCTAAGACTTCATCATTTGTTTTATTTTCTTTCCATCCAATTCTACCTATTCTTCTATAAATCCACATTTCAAAAGCTTCAATTTTCTGTTCTGTTTTCTTAACTAATGTCCATGTTTCTGCACCATAAAGGAATGTTGAGAAGATATAACATTTTGTTATTCTTAGTTTTAGGCCTGATGTTATTCATCTTGATGTTAGTATATTTTTCAAGGCATTAAAATTACTTTTATTTTTTTTTACATTCCTATTCTTTTATTTATTTCAGTTTTACATTTTCCATCACTGGTTATAGTATGTCCAAGGTAACTTGTAGCTCGGAACTGTCTCCAGGTCTATGCCTCAAATTTTGATATCCACTTGTAGGTTTTGAGTATTATCTTTTTTTATGATCATAGTTTTAGTCTTTTTAATATTCTAATCTAGCGCATATTTTTTGCTTGTCATGTTTATTTCATTAAGTAGTTGTTGTAGATCTCTAGCATTTTCTGCTAATAATACAGTATCATCAGCATATCTAAGGTTATTGATTCTCGTTCCATTAATGTTTAAGCCTGGGATCTCTGTGATGTTTTTAAAGATTTGCTCAGTGTATAGATTGAACAAGCTTGGTGATAGGATGCATCCTTGTCTTACTCTTCTTTTTATATTAATAGGGGTAGAGTTCTCTTTGTTATATTTTATTATTGCTGTTTGCTCCCAGTATAAATTGCAAATTAGTTGTATGTCTGTGCCATGTGGATGTATATTTTTTAGGCAGCCTATCCATTGTTTATGGTGTACTCTATGAAGCAGGCATATATTGGTTTGTTTACTTCTGCACACTATTTAACTTCCTCATGCAGAATAGATGGGAACAGCTGGAATATATTGTGACAACTGGAAACAATTGAGTGAAGAACAGATAGAGGGAAATAAAAAGGAACATATACCAGAGAGTTTCAGACAAGGACTTGGCAACCAGAGAGTTTAAGATAATGGCTCAGTAACCAGAGAGTCTATGATAATGACTTGGCAACCAGAGAGTTTAAGATAATGGCTCAGTAACCAGAGTCTATGATAATGACTTGGCAACCAGAGAGTTTAAGAAAATGACTTGGCAACCAGAGAGTTTAAGATAATGGCTTGGCAACCAGAAAGTTTAAGATAATGATTTGGCAACCAGAGAGTTTAAGATAATGACTCAGTAACCAGAGAGTTTAAGATAATGATTTGGCAACCATAGAGTTTAAGATAATGACTTGCAACCAGAGAGTTTAAGATAATGACTTAGCAACCAGAGAGTTTAAGATAATGGCTTGAGAGCCAAAGAGTTTAAGACAATGACTTGGCAACCAGAGAGTTTAAGATAATGACTCAGTAACCAGAGAGTTTAAGATAATGATTTGGCAAACCAGAGAGTTTAAGATAATGGCTCAGTAACCAGAGAGTCTATGATAATGACTTGGCAACCAGAGAGTTTAAGATAATGGCTCGGTAACCAGAGTCTATGATAATTACTTGGCAACCAGAGAGTTTAAGAAAATGACTTGGCAACCAGAGAGTTTAAGATAATAGCTTAGCAACCAGAAAGTTTAAGATAATGATTTGGCAACCAGAGAGTTTAAGATAATGACTCTGTAACCAGAGAGTTTAAGATAATGATTTGGCAACCAGAGAGTTTAAGATAATGGCTTGGCAACTGGAGAGTTTAAGAGAATGGCTTGGTAACCGGAGAGTTTAAGATAATGATTTGGCAACCAGAGAGTTTAAGATAATGGCTTGACATGGAATCAACTATAGAATTCATTGACAACTGTAAAGACAGAAATTTGTTGAAAAACACAATCACCTAAACCAGTAGGCATGGTACTTGATGATTTTTCTCATGATTTCCATAGAGTGGTATAATCCACTGGATATAGATTTATATAGAGTGGTGTAATCCAGTTGATATAGATTTCTATAGTGTTTTGTGATCCAGTGTATATAAATTTCCATAGAATGGTGATAAAGTATATATAGATTTCCATAGATTGGCGTGATCCAGTAGATGTCGATTTCTATATAGTGCTGATCCAGTGGATATCCCCACAGTGCAACATCCAGGAAAGTGAAGAGGGTCCATAGAATAAGAGATCAGTACTTGGTTGTTTGTGAAGAAGCTACAACTATCATTAAAGGACTTCTCGAGGGGAGATATAATTTGCGGTCTTTTGCTCTTATGTTCGCCTCTGCTGCTGTTATGTTTCCTAGTGCTTCTAATATTCCATCGATCCATCTTTTCGTGTCGACCCTTGGGTCTGTTGTTCTCACAACGTTTGTTGAAGGCTCGTTGTGTTGTGTTTTCTTTCTGCCTTGTCACGTGGCCGAACCATTTTATCTGTTGTTTCCTTATATATTCTATGGCTGGGGCTATTCCTAGCTTTTTTCTCAGTTCTACATTTCTGATCTTATCTCTCAGACTGTTCCTGTCATTCGTCTAACACATTTCATCTCTGTAGAGGGTATATTAAAGGACACAACAATATATATGGCCCTTTTCGTCTTGTCAGACGGTCTAGTGGAGGCTATTGCGTATTTTTTTTAGGTATTGTTTTTGCCGAACAGCTTCTCTCGTGGCTAATTCTACCAATGTTTGACAAACACACGCGGTCACATAATGAACAGGTCAGGCTCGCTGGTCCACAAGGTTTACCATCCTTTTTCATGAGTCTCTTCTCTTCTAAGTCCTGTCTTAGCACAGTCTCAAATGTTGTTATACCGTTCCTTATACGTGCTCTCCATGATGTGCGATCACTTGCCAGATGTTGCCAGTCGTTTTCACAGATGGAGAAGTCTTTCAGAGATGATTTGCAGATATCTCTATATCGTAGTTTAGGTCTGCCGATTTGTCGTTTTCCGTGTTTTAGCTCGCCATATAGTATTTGCCTAGGAATGCGTTTTTCTTCCATCCGTTGGACATGCCCCAGCCATCTTAGCCTTCGACTTCTGAGCATCGACATGATTGTTAGGGTCTTAGCACGTTGCAGGACAGTTAAGTTGGTTATTTTGTCCTGCCATTTGATGTGCATTATTTTGCGGAGACATCGCATGTGGAAGACATTTAGTCTTTTTTCCTGGTTTGAGTATGTTGTCCAGGTTTCGGATCCATATAGTAGTGTGCTAAGCACACAAGTTTGATATATTAAGAGTTTAGTCTTTTGAGTTAGTTTCGTGTTGTTCCATGCCCTTTTTGTGAGTTTGCCGAAGGTCGTAGCTGCCTTACCAATTCGACAGTTTATTTCTTCATCAAGAGAGATGGTTTGCGTAACTGTGGATCCAAGATATGTAAATTTCTGTACTGATTCTAGTGGGCAGTCTTTTAGAGTAATAGATATAGGTTTGAAGTCACCTTGATTTAGTATTACTGTCTTCTGAACATTAATTGACAGTGAAAAAAGGTCGCATGCTTTATCCAGGTTGTTGATCAGCGACTGTAGGGTGGCCTCACTATGAGCGACTAGGGCTGCATCGTCAGCAAATAAAAATTCTTTAAGTAGGGCAACATTTGTTTTGGTTTTTGCTCTTAGTCGTGCTAGGTTGAACAGTGAGCCATCTGGTCTAGTGCGAATGTAAATATCTCCTGAGCTGTTTTCGAAGGTGTAATTTAGGAGGGCAGCAAAAAATATACTAAAAAGGGTGGGGGCGAGGACACATCCCTGTTTCACTCCTTTGTTGACTTTGAAATTCTCTGATGGACTCCCATCAAAATGGACTTTGCCATTCATGTCTTCATGGAAGGAAATTATCAGCCATGGAAAGGACACAACAATGGAAAGTGAACAAATTGTTGGATTGAGATCACCATCTAAAAGGAATCAAATTATCTCTCTCCACCTTCATATGAGGCATAACAAAATGGGACAGCACTTGCCTTTATACTGGCCACAACAAAATGGGACCACTTGTATTATGAATTCAGGACAGGTGCCAACAGCCTAATTGAATGCTTAAAAGAATGTTTATGGGAGCTGTATGGTTGATTTGTTGACAGATGTTATTGGTATAAGTTAGGTCAAGGTTACGGTGTCATGACAGCTCTCCAGAAAACATTACCTAGAGTGAAGATGCTGTCCAGTGTTTATCTAGAAACATTACCTAGAGTGAAGATGCTGTCCAGTGTTTATCTAGAAACATTACCTAGAGTGAAGATACTGTCCAGTGTTTATCTAGAAACATTTCCTAGAGTGAAGATGCTGTCCAGTGTTTATCTAGAAACATTACCTAGAGTGAAGATGCTGTCCAGTGTTTATCTAGAAACATTTCCTAGAGTGAAGATGCTGTCCAGTCCAGTGTTTATCTAGAAACATTACCTAGAGTGAAGCTGTTGTCCAGTGTTTATCAAGAACGTATTTTAATGATCATCTTCATGCTGGGTGGTCTAGAGGTAAGACATCAGCCTGTGGACTAAAAGGTTCCAGGATGAAATCCCCACCACAGGCAGTTTATCACTTTGAACCCAGGCTTCTCTATGACTTTTTACCCTCCCATGGTCCTTGGATAGTGAGATCTGATATCAAACCATCTTGAAAAAAAAACAAAAACAGCAGATCCTGTATGCGTGTTGCTCACATTAGAGAGCCCTTCAAAGTTTGGAATTGAAAAGAGGGCCAGAAAGGGCCACTGCCCTGGACAAATTGATAGGAAAAAATCTACGCATAAACATAAAAATTCTCAACAATAAAAATGAACACCTCTGAAGTCGGAGAATATTTGCCTGTATGGTGAGGGACATCTGAGCACACTTATGCAATGAAAAAAAAAAAAAGTAAAGTAACCCATTCACGCCAAGTGTAGTAAAGGGAATATGGTGTTAGTGACCATAAATTTTACAGACTTTCAGCACATGATTTTTGGGGTAATGTGGTCAGTATTACGCCTGTGCCGCTTTACTTTCCCAGAAAAAAATCCGGTACCTATTAAAGGCTGGGTGAATCGGAAGCCATCAGTTGGGATCGAACCCTACCTCTTGTCCTTTGTAGTCAAGTTCACTAACCACTGAGTTATCATGGCTCCCACTTCTGGCATGTGAATAATATTTTTAAAAAGTGATTTTCATGCAAGATTCAGCCCTTTTGAACTTCAATAAACATAAAAAGTTAGCATACACAAACAGACGATAACAACAAAAATGCAGATGACGATAACAAATCTATGTGCTGCTGTTCCTGTCAGTCACCAATCACAAGCTCAATATTGTTTGGTCTATCATCAACAATTCAGATGCAGTCACAAAGGTTGTTGTTTGACCTGAACTTGTTATCTGTGGTAAACTTGTCTTACAAGCAAAGAATAATTTAAACCAGAGATTATCTTCACTTCTACCATTTTGTTGTCATTGTTGACTTATATTTGTGTTTTGTACAGATGGAAGAGATGGATCAGCTTTATGAAGAGTAAGTTTGTTCTTTTGTCATTTGTGTGTGTGTTTTTGTGTTCAGAATTGTCAGTGTAAAAAGGTGTCAAGGAAATGTGATTATTACTTTTAAATAACATTGAAGTTAGTAAACAAATGAAATATATCTAGAGAATAGCAAATATCTATCACCAGTTTCTTCATAATGATTTATGTCATGGTATCTGATCACAAGAACATATACAAGGATAGGACATTCAATGTCTTTGAAAACAAATGTCTTCATAGGATCCCAAACATAAGCTGGAAAAAATGCACTTCAAATAAACAGATAAGAGACTAATCAAAACAAGAATACGTGTCAATCTTTATAAGAAGAAGGTGTTGGAAATACATTGGTCATGTGCTGAGAATGGATGAAGAAAAGCTTCCCCATGTGCCATTCATGTGGAAACCATCTGGTAAATGAAAACAAGGCAGACCAAGATAATCGCTAGGCAGAACAATTACTAGAGAAGACTCAACCATGGGACTAAGAAACAAGCAAGAACCAGCAGCAGATCGTCAATCATGGAGAACTGTGACTTCTGCCCTATGTGCTGTCTTAGGCCCAAGAGTAAAATTAAATGAACCTAAACCTTATGCTTTCCTTCAAAATATGTCCTAGTGTTTTTTATTTGGTATCACAGTGTTCTATACTGTATATGTTCTATCGCAAAGTGTTTCAGCTTTATATTTTTCTCTTGCATTGTGATCTAACATAATACCAGTTGTCACTATATGTTCTTTACCTACCTGCCATCACACAATGATCTAACATAGTACCAGTTGTCACTATATGTTCTTTACCTACCTGCCGTCACACAATGATCTAACATTGTACCATTTCTCACTATATGTTCTTTACCTACCTGCCGTCACACAATGATCTAACTTTGTACCAGATGTCACTTATTGTTTTCTACCTAACTGCCGTCACTAATTGTTTTCTACCTACCTGCTGTCACTTATTGTTCTTTACCTACCTGCTGTCACTTATTGTTCTTTACCTACCTGCTGTCACTTACTGTTTTCTACCTACCTGCTGTCACTTATTGTTCTTTACCTACCTTCTGTCACTTATTGTTCTTTACCTACCTGCTGTCACTTATTGTTCTTTACCTACCTCCTGTCATTTATTGTTCTTTACCTACCTCCTGTCATTTATTGTTCTTTACCTACCTCCTGTCACTTATTGTTCTTTACCTACCTTCTGTCACTTATTGTTCTTTACCTACCTGCTGTCACTTATTGTTCTTTACCTACCTCCTGTCATTTATTGTTCTTTACCTACCTGCTGTCACTTATTGTTCTATACCTACCTCCTGTCATTTATTGTTCTTTACCTACCTGCTGTCACTTATTGTTCTTTACCTACCTCCTGTCATTTATTGTTCTTTACCTACCTGCTGTCACTTATTGTTCTTTACCTACCTGCTGTCACTTATTGTTCTTTACCTACCTCCTGTCATTTATTGTTCTTTACCTACCTGCTGTCACTTATTGTTCTTTACCTACCTGCTGTCATTTATTGTTCTTTACCTACCTGCTGTCACTTATTGTTCTTTACCTACCTGCTGTCACTTATTGTTCTTTACCTACCTGCTGTCATTTATTGTTCTTTACCTACCTGCTGTCACTTATTGTTCTTTACCTTCCTGCTGTCACACAATGATCTAACATTGTACCAGTTGTCATTCATTGTTCTTTACCTACCTGCCATCACACAATGATCTAACATTGTACCAGTTGTCACATATTGTTCTTTACCTACCTGCTGTCACACAATGATCTAACATTGTACCAGTTGTCACATATTGTTCTTTAAATACCTGCCGTCACACAATGATCTAACATTGTATCAGTTGTCACTTATTGTTCTTTACCTACCTGCCGTCACACAATGATCTAACATTGTACCAGTTGTCACATATTGCTCTTTACCTATCTGCAATCACACAATGATCTAACATTGTACCATTTGTCACTTATTGTTCTTTACCTACCTGTCATCACACAATGATCTAACATTGTACCATTTGTCACTTATTGCTCTTTACCTACCTGCCGTCACACAATGATCTAACATTGTACCAGTTGTGCCATAATATAATTTCATTAACCACTGGCGGTGCCCCTTTTGTTAAACATTTTTATAACTTTCATTTATTCAAAAATTCTCTCCTATGGGCATGACACTGTTCTTTATGTTAAAGTTTATGTACATTATTGTGCATGCCTGCATGTTTATTTCTATATATGGAAATATTATTTGTATTGCATTGTTTCCAATTATTATTAGTCAGTGCTGAATTTCCAAACTGGTGGCTGTATAGAAATAATAATTCTTGATTGGAGGCGAAGGCGTGCCTTACAGCACCAGAGCTGGAAGCTGTCAGCAACCCACAGCTGATGGCTTACATCAGGATTGGTGAACCAGAACCATCCAGACCCTACTCCACCTCTTCGTAGTGACTCCAGAAACAGACTAACCTGTCTAGTCTGGCCAAGTGAGTAGGGAAAGAAGAGGGGAGACAACCTGTTTCTCGATAACAACATTTGTTAAAGTTGAATGTGTTGGGCTGAAAGGCGCAAATATCACAGTTTTACTGCAAATGTAAACAAAACAACGTAAACATGCCATTTAACATCCTTTTAAGGGCAGATGATGAAGAGGTGTATTCCTTTAGTCATCGGGTGAACACAAGCAAGCAATAATTCTTGATTGTTGCTGGTAGTGTTTTATATATAGTCAAATGTTGTTTGTGGAAGGGTAATTAAGCCTTGATTGTACACAGACTGATATTGTCATGATATTGTTCTCTGACAATAGTGAGTCAACATTTACATTAAGTCCTGAGAAGTTGGAAGAAGAGAAGAAGAAACGACAAAAGGAGGAAGCTGAAGCCAAGAAAAAGGAAGAAAAAGAAAGGAAAGAGAGAGAGAAGGAGGAGGAAAAGAAACGAAAGAAAGAGGAAAAGGTGAGATAACTTTATTTACCAGTAACTGTTGAGTTTTAGCATGTGAATATTTTAGTATTGAAGCAAAGGATATCTTTACAATAATCCAGTGTTTTATGGGACATTTAATTATTGGGCACCAATGTAGTTACATTTGTTAGCAGATTTTCTGTTTGGTCAGTTCATGGTAACAAAACAACAGTTCCCTGTGCATGACGGAAGAGTATGGACAATACATTTTATATCTTTTGTTTGTTTTTTCTTGTGTATGTGTTTTTCTTCTCTCTATATCAATTTCTATTATTGAACAAATAGACATAATATACTTATGTAAAAAATAGTTAGCTTGCATCACTATACAGGTGATTTCTTGGACAGCATGAAATAAAACTTGCTGCACAATGTGCTTCAATATCGAATAACTAATTTATTAAACCATTTTTTTTATTTGCCAGCTCTCACCTCTGGCAAAGTCCTTAGAGTCTAGAAACTGAATTTTGCATGTTAATCCATTTTTTCTTGGCAGCCATGTACACAGGGGTCCCTCGCCACACAGGCAGATAACTCTGACTTTGTAGGTATGAATAACAAATTAAGTGATCAGTTTGATTTTTATGAAAGAAAGATAACAACCAAAGTAAGTGTAGCACTCCCGAAAACAAATGAAATCTTAATCTAGGTATCAAGTAGGCCCACCTTGAGCTGTTATCACTGCTTGACAGTTGACAGCGCCTTCTCATCAAACCACTGAGAATTGGATCTGTTGTTGGGGCATGATATTCCATTCTTCT
Source organism: Megaustenia siamemsis (assembly GCA_032433765.1). Lineage (NCBI taxonomy): Eukaryota > Metazoa > Mollusca > Gastropoda > Stylommatophora > Ariophantidae > Megaustenia > Megaustenia siamemsis. The sequence continues at coordinate 135,643 of JAVIAB010000012.1, forward strand.
TGCAACCTTTGTGCTAACTGATTATGGTTTCAGTCTTTTTCGCAGCTTACGTTCCAGTTCATCCACACATGCTCAATGGGCAAATAGCAGGCCATGGTGAGACATGAATCTGTTGTTGCTGAAAGTGGTCCATGACCACACATGCCATATATGGACGAGCATTGTCTTGCTGCAATGTCATGCCTGGTCCATTTGCATTGAGGAAAGGCCCTGGTGTGATCATCTCTGTATCAAAAACAGGTTGCCATTGACAATGACACAGTTTGTTCTGGCTGTATAGAGAACTCTGCCACAAGCCATGACACAGTTTGTTCTGGCTGTATAGAGAACTCTGCCACAAACCATGACACAGTTTGTTCTGGCTGTATAGAGAACTCTGCCACAAACCATGACACAGTTTGTTCTGGCTGTATAGAGAACTCTGCCACAAACCATGACACAGTTTGTTCTGGCTGTATAGAGAACTCTGCCACAAACCATGACACTGCCTCCTCTCATCCTCTTTCTCTGTAATACACAATTGTCACCAAAATGTCCTCCTTGACACCTGTACACCAAACAACTCCCATCATTGCCCTGTAAACCAAATTTTGCCTCATCAGAGAACACAATGTGTCTCCACTGATGATAGGACCATGCTGTCTGACCCAGGCCAAGTGCGCTTGTATGTGGTGAATTGACTGTAATGATCTAACTACAAGTCTGGGAGATAACAGATTTGTCTCTCTCAGCCTGTTCTGCACCACACACAACTTGGAATGTTCCTGGTAACTTATGGTGCCAAGATAAACCTATTACAAAGATATATACAGCACATGAAATGGTCTTGTATAGGGGTGGTTAACTCATGGTTTACAATTCTTTGATGATCAGCAGCTGATTCACTTGGTGGTAGTGAGCTTCAATATGTGATACAGTGTTCCAGTGAACATTGAGATGTTATGATAGAGCTGATATAGTTGTTCCAGCAGCTAACATTCCTATAGCTAACACTCGCTGTTGTTAGTTCAATCTAGGCTTTGTGAAGAAAGATGCTGCAGGTAGACTTTTGCTATTTCAGCGATGACATTTTTCTCTCTGTGATTTCATCTACACTTTTACTACCATTTATCTGTAAGAGATTCTCTACGGCACTTTTCACATATTTATCTTGTGCCGTGATTATCTCCCCATGAGTAGTGCTAGACACTTGTAACTGCATGTGTAAGTGTACACCATCCAAACTGAAATGTGCACCAAGTTTTATTTAATGTCATCTAAAAAATAACTCAACAGTGACCTACAAAGTGATGCATGTTAACTTTTCCTGAGAGAATTTTATTTATAAATACATTTCTAATGACATAACAGGAGTATGCTATGTGTAGAGACCTCTGAAAGCACTCAAAAAGGTATCACTTGCATTAAGATGATCATTTCTGATGAAGCTTCAGTTCTGTAATTGAAGATGATTAAATAAGAAGGAGCATCTGAAAGGATGACATTTAACCAAAAATCTATAGGAGCTGTTAGTTTTCAAATACATTTATTGTTGACATTTTATTGGAGTATTCCATTTTTCTAAAATGTTTTTCTTATTTATCTTTGTTGTCTTGTATCTTGTATAGTTACTCGTATTGTGTATGCTTGAAGTCAAAAGAAAAAAATAAGTTGCATGTTGTTGTGTTATCTGATATTTGTAGTATCTTATATCATACTATTTTCTAATGGCCAGAATTGTATAATCGCTTTGTTCTTTCAATGTACAGGAAAGAGCTAAGAAGGAAAAAGAGGAAATGCAGCTGAGAAAAAAATTTAATGTAGGTTTTGATGTTTGTGTCTTCAGTGCACATTACCTATTGTATGCCTTGTGTTAAGAGGTCTTTATTAGATATATTTATTCACTTTATCATTGGCTAGTCTTCTTTCACTGGTTGTATACATCAACCATTGTCTATTTGTATATTATTTCTTATTGGTTACACATAGAGCTCTCTTGATTGCAGACTTTATGCCACCTCTGTTGCCTTTCAGTGTTGAGGAAAGTGAGACATCCCAGGTCTGTCCTCTGTGGTTTATGTCATAAGCTTGGTGCTCATTGTCATGATTTCATTGATACAAGAAATCTGCAGGGAACGGGTAAATAATTGCAGCAAAGCTGGTAGCAGGGAGCAAGTCGATGAGGGGTAACATACACTCCTGCCAAATTTGGTGACAGCTTCACAAAAAGGCCACACACAAAAATCATGACGTTTAGTTCTGCATGCAGCCTTCTTCACAAAACAAGAGCAACACAAACAGACAACAAAAGGAGAGACATGACCTGTTAGCATACACAGTTTTCATTGCTAGAGATAAGCACAGATATCTCATACTATGCAGGGCCACAAGTAGAGCTGCAGAAAACAATGTCAAATAAACATAAAATGGCATTAAGCAGCTAAATTACTAGGCTGGTCAAACTACGATGTTTCAGCAAACGCCTTCATCAGATACTTCAACAAAAATATACAAAAATCGACAAATATTGTTCTAAAATAAACAAAGAAATGTAAACACTATAGCCAAACACTGATCTGAAAAATGACAAAAAGAAACAGTGGCCAGAATTTACATAGTTGTTGGTCACATGATTAATAGACAATAGAGCATGTAGAAATTAATTGGACAATTATTAGCAGAAAATTGGGAGGAATAATATGTTCTATACTGCTCTGTGTGTTCTTTTATTAGATGTTAGGTGTCTGTATTGTAACCAAGTGTTCAATCCTTTGATTTTCTTTGCAGCATGTTGTCATGACACATCCTAAGTATTTACATTTTATTGTATGCTTTTATGTTTTTGCTCTAAGTGAATGAACTTTTGTACTTTTGTTTCTTCTTATGCTATAGTTATTTGAATCATGTTAACACCATCTCAATTTTTTGGGACTATATTCATCTATCATTCTGTATGCATTATCTTTTATGCTTGTTTGTTATGCATTTTTTATTTTCAGTCATTAAAAAAAAAATCTCATTTGTCACAAACATATGACACAATAGACTGTAATGTTTATGTGTGTTTGTACTGTCACTCAGATCTCCTTCTGTAGACTTTATTTAATATGCAATACAATATTTTGTAGACAGTTGTCATGGGTCTGTTTCCATGTTCAATATTCTTAACATTTCTCCTTGACTTTAAGTATCATCCAATATTCTCACCATTTCTCCTTGACATCAGTATCATCCAATATTCTCACCATTTCTCCATGACTTCTAGCATCATCCAATATTCTCACCATTTCTCCTTGACATCAGTAGCATTCAATATTCTCACCATTTCTCCTTGACTTCTAGTATCATCCAACATTCTCACCATTTCTCCTTGACATCAGTATCATCTAATATTCTCACCATTTCTCCATGACTTCTAGTATCATCCAATATTCTCACCATTTCTCCTTGACATTAGTAGCATCCAATATTCTCACCATTTCTCCTTGACATCAGTATCATCCAATATTCTCACCATTTCTCCATGACTTCTAGTATCATCCAATATTCTCACCATTTCTCCTTGACATCAGTAGCATCCAAATTCTCACCATTTCTCCTTGACATCAGTATCATCCAATATTCTCACCATTTCTCCATGACTTCTAGTATCATCCAATATTCTCACCATTTCTCCTTGACATCAGTAGCATCCAATATTCTCACCATTTCTCCTTGACATCAGTAGCATCCAATATTCTCACCATTTCTCCATGACTTCTAGTATCATCCAATATTCTCACCATTTCTCCATGGCTTCTAGCATCATCCAGTATTCACTTTCACGGTAACAGTTGATTCTTTCAGCTTCTCTGTAATTTTTTAATAAGTTATCATGTAAAGTCAGGTATTATTTTGTCATGATCTGCTTCAGTTCTTCACAGTCCATCATGTAAAGTCAGGTATTATTTTGTCATGATCTGCTTCAGTTCTTCACAGTCCATCATGTAAAGTCAGGTATTATTTTATCATGATCTGCTTCAGTTCTTCACAAGATTTACTGTTACTTTTCCTTGTATCTGGTTCCTGGAAACAGCTAACAGGTACAGAGATCAGTGTTGGTGAGGGCACTATCAAGCAAGATGTCAAGGGTGGTGTTTTGGGTGGCCTGTCACTCAAGAAAGGTCAGACTGTTACAATTGTTCGGCTTGACAACAACCCTCAAAACAAATGGCTGATCAGAAGTGACACAGGCAGTGAGTACTTTGTACAATTGTTCTTGTTATTAAAGTAAATGTTGTTTAAACTATCAGTCAGCAAGTTAGTGATGTGTCATAAGACAGTAATAGTCATGCTTCTCTAAATCCAAGGTCTCTCTGATTAGCTCTTTTCTCCATTGTGCCACCAACTGGATAATCCTGTCAGATACTCCTGCTTGATCTTCCACTTCTTATCGTCTCATTTTCTCTGTGGCACCTCAATGATCCCCTTCTTCTCATAACATCTTCCAAAAACTATGACTATTTTTCTTCTTCTTATTTTTTCTCCTCCTTTCATCTCTCTATGGAGCCCATTTCTTCAACAAACATTTCTCTCATCTTCAAGTATTTTTTTTTTACCTTAATCCACTTTCACCTCCCCTGGGAACTCCACAGACATTGTATAATACTCTCAGTTGACTTCTGCAGTGTGTGTTTTATCTAGCACTGTTGCCTTTAGTGTAATTCTTTCTCCTTTCTTAGACTGTTATTTTGTTGTTTCACAGCTATACAGTAGGACTGATCAGAGTTGAAAATTTTTATTTGTGTTTCTGATCAAGTTACATTTGATGTGCATATGTTTCCTAGCGTCCTGAAAGAACTGATTACATTTGTGTTCCTTAATTTGGTTTCATTCACCAAGTGTTATTTTACAATCTACACATGCAAGCATGTTGAAGAGGACCAATTATCTATTTAGTGATAGTCTCATATGTTAATTTCACTGAGTGCCATCTCTGCATTGAATGTTGGCTACCATGAAGCGCCATTCTGCTCTGTCTCTTGCTTTGATGGTGCAGGTTGTCATAGGCTGACCTGTCCATCTTTTGATGTTACTTGTCCATGTTAGTCTTGGTCTGCCTCTGCTTTTATTACCTTGTATTTTCCCTTCCACGATTACTTTTATTAGGCTATTGTGTCTTTTAACATGCCCCAAAAATTTCATTTGTCTTTTTCTACTTGTGTTTAGTAGTTATCTTTTTATTTTTTATTATTTTAAAACTTCATAATTTGTTTTTTTTTTCTTTCCATCCAATTCTACCTATTCTTCTATAAATTCACATTTCAAAGGCTTCAATTTTCTGTTCTGTTTTCTTGTCTAATGTCCATGTTTCTGCACCATACAGGAATATTACGAAGATATAACATTTTGTTAAACTTAGTTTTAATCCTGGTGTTATTTGTTTTGATGTTAGTATATTTTTCATGGTATTAAAATTACTTATTGCCATTCCTATTCTTTTTATTATTTCAGTTTTCCATTTTCCATCACTGGTTATAGTATGTCCCAGGTAGTTATAGTTCAGGTAGTAATTGTTGTAGATCTTTAGGATTTTCTGCTAGTAAAACAGTATCATCAGCATATCTTTGGATATTGATTATCTTTCCATTAATTTGTAGGCCTGGCATCTCTATGATGTTTTTAAAGATTTGCTCAGTGTATAGATTGAACAAGCTTGGTGATAGGATACATCCTTGTCTTACTCCTCTTTTTATATCAATAGGTGTAGAGTTCTCTTTGTTATATTTTATTATTGCTGTTTGCTCCATGTAAAAAATTACATATTAGTCATATGTCTGTGTCATCTAGATGTTTATCTTTTAGGCAGTCTATGAGTTGTTTAAAGAATAGTGACACTGTGACCTTCCAGGCATGTCATAAGAGGCAACTAAGGAGGTTGATCGATGGCTTGACAAGCTGTCATTGTAAAAAGTATTGTTATGGAAACAGAGCCATAGATTTTAGAAGCAGTGATTTCTGCAATATGTGCCATTTTGGCACGCAAGGTTTCTGTTTTTGAAATTGTGGTTCTGCCCTATGTGCCGTCTTCGGCTTGAAAGGCCAATAGATAGATAAGTTGTTTATGGTGTATTCTATCAAAAACTTTGGTGCAGTCTATGAAGCAGGCATATATTGGTTTGTTTACTTCTGTGTACTTTTCAATTAATGTTCTCATGCTGAATATGGCTTCTTTAGTCGCACTATTTTTCCTAAATCCAAATTGCTGCACTTATAATTCAGTATTAATTTTATTCTGAATCCTTCCTTGTATAACTTTTAGCAAGATTTTTGTTACCTGGCTCATTAGGCTTATTGTACTAAAATCACTGCATTCAACTGCACCATTCTCTCAAATGTTAATGCGGACTAATTATCTCTGTGATAGTCTCATATGTTAAAGAGGATCAACTATCTCTTTTGTGATAGTCTCATATGTTAAAGAGGACCAATTCTCCTAATGTGATAGTCTCATATGTTAAAGAGGACCAATTATCTCTTTTGTGATAGTCTTATATGTTGCATTGATGACATAAATGCTCCATTTATCATTATTGAGTTATTTGCGGGTCATCATCATTGCACTCCGAACATGTCCATAGGTGCTCAGATCCTCTCCTCAGCAATTCCCTCAGTGTCCAGCGACTGATGACTCCAGTTCTATCCATTTATCATATTTTTCATCAAACCCATCTTTCTCTCAGTCATTCTTTCACATTCAGACAGTTTTACCAGGAGTTTATTTTGACAACTGATGTTGTTGCTTTGTCTGTACTAGCAGTTGATGCATTGTGTGGGATCTATAATTATTTCTTCTTTTGCTTGTGATCTGTTGTGATGATTTCAATATTTGAATAGTTTTTTTTTGCAAAGAATGTTTTTTCTAATTTGTAAGGTTGGTTATATAACAGGAGTGTTGTGTCATATAACAGGAGTGTTGTGTTATATAACAGGAGTGTTATGTCATATAACAGGATTGTTGTGTCATATAACAGGAGTGTTGTGTCATATAACAGGAGTGTTGTGTTATATAACAGGAGTGTTGTGTTATATAACAGGAGTGTTGTGTCATGTAACAGGAGTGTTATGTCATATAACAGGATTGTTGTGTCATATAACACGAGTGTTGTGTCATATCTCTCTCTCTCTGCAATCAAGACTCAATCAGAGTAGGGTTCCAGACTCTCTCATGAAGTCAGTTGTCTGTTTAAGCGAAGCAATTGCGCCATATAGTTTTTCTTCCAGGGAGGTGGGCGTGGACCACATTGCTCTTCTCAGGTCTGTGTACTGGGGGCAATCCTGTAGAACGTGTTTTGTAGTCATATTGTCCAGTGTACAGTGACATAGGCTGGTTGTACCTATTTTGAATTTGGTGAACATGTAATTTCTCATTCTATTGTGGCCAGTGCATAGGCGAAGTATGATGACTTGATCCCTCCTTGATAGTTATCAAGGTATCCATCACTCTCGTTATGCTTTGGTTTCTCATTTCCATTTTTCATGGAACTGACCTTTGAGGATGGATTTGGCTTCATCATAACTGAGTGGATGGTTCTCTTGTGGTAATCTCCCTCCCTCTTTAGCTAATTTGTCTGCGCGTTCGTTCCCGTGTATATTACAGTGTGATAGTATCCACTGAATGACTACTCTCTGGAAGTTATTGCATGGTTGGTCCAGGGTTGTTCTCAAGTCATCTAGTTCATTGTTCTTGGGACTTTTTAGAGCTGATAGTACTGACAGTGCATCAGTCAGAATCGCCAATTTATTGTGCATGTTATTTTTGTGTTGAGTAGCCAGTGTTGCAGCATCTCTGATAGCCTCAGTTTCTGCTTTAAAGTTGTTTGAGAATTTTCCAGTAGCTATTGACTTGGTGATCTCGTCCTGATTATTCAGCGTCAAGAATACACCTCCCCCTCCATTTCTAGTGGCATTTCTAGCAGAGCCATCTCTTTATATGTGGGACCAAGAGTCCTGTGGGTAGGTATCATGTATGTGTTTTTCTGCTACGTGTTTTCTTTCTGTGTCTGATCAGGTGCCTTTTTTCATGATTCCTGTTATATTATCCTTAAGTTCTGGTATTTTATGTTTTCCATGAGGAGACATATCAGATGGGCCCAAGGTTTCGATATTGTTTGGGAAAGTACTGGGTCTCCAGTAGTTAGTTCATTGGCAATTGCAGCGAAGTTGCTCCTATTTAGTCATACAATTCCGGAACCAGTTATTCTTTGGTGCATGGGGTGGCTAAGGAGCCTTCTATATTTCTCCGTTTGTTGCAATACTTTAGTGACCCGTCTGTCATCTAAGGGTTGTAAGCCTGTTACTGTTTCTAGAGTCTTGATAGGTGTAGATTTCATAGCACCAGTGATGATATGGGCAGCTTGGTTCTGTGTTCTGTTAATTTTGCTAAGGTGTGATTTGGAAGCCATAGCCCAGGCTGTGACTCCATGCTCTAGAACTGGTCTGACTCTTCCTACATATAGTCTTTTCAAAATATTGCTGTCTCCCCCCCCCCCTCCCCCGTCCGTTCCTGCCAATTTCTTCATAATATTTGTTTGTTTTCTGGCTTTTTTCCTTGCTCTGTCTATCTGATTTTTCCAAGTCATTCTGCGATTCATAGTGATGCCAAGATATGTTGGGTTTTGGTCAATAGGGAGTGTATGGTCTTTTAACAGGAGTGTTGTGTCATATAACAGGAGTGTTGTTTCTTCATCATGTGCCATATCATCATGTGCCATACCGGTTGGCATAGGCGATCATGTCCTTCCACAATTTTCCATCCACAGTACGTCATATCAATTCTGTTGTTGACTGTTTTCCATGACCCCAAGCTATCTAGTATCTTCTCATATGACCCCAAACTATCTAGTATCTTCTCTCTCTGTCGTCTGCAGTCATTCCATACTTGTGTTTTGCCACTTGTAACCAAGTATTCCAACTTTCCTCTTCTCTTCCCAAAAAATGTTGATTGTTTCTTTCTGATGTTTTTTATGAGCTCCCTGTTTGTGTTGGCCTCTTTGAGAATGTCCTTGTTGATCTTTTTTAGCTGCCCAGGGAACTTTCAACTTTCTTATGAGAAATCCTATCTCTGAGGCCTCTAATCATCTTTTCATTTGTTTGTCTACTGTCCATAGGTCTGAATTGGCTCTATTTAGCACAGATGAACTCTCTTTCTCATTTCTATTGACATAGACTTGTTGCACAAGACATTTTTCATTTCTGAAATGCTATTTTTGACCTGAGCTATTCTGCTTTTTATTTCTGTGGCGCATCTTCCATCTGATGTTATTATTGTACCCAAATATTTGGCACTCTGCAATTGTTTAAGATTTGTCCCGTTTATTTTTATGTTGCATGTTAGTGATGATTGTTTCTTCATTATGACCATTACTTCTGTTTTCTTACTATTTAGACTGAGACCTTTCTTGTAGCTTTCTTTCACTATTATGTCTATCATTTCTTGTAGTTTATGTTTCTTGTTGTTTTGTGACAGTAAATAGAAATCTGTATGACCAAGCTTTGCAAAGATTTTTCTTATTTTGTTCACAGTGGGTTACATTGAGAGCAGCATCATTGAGGTTGACCCAGCCATCATCCGTCAGGTCAGTACTGCAAACGTTATTTGGATGTCTGCTTGTTGCTTCAAAATGGCTGCCAGGGTTTTAATTTTGATCTAATTTTTTTTATGCAATTTGTTATGTTCTGTTTCAGTGAAAGTGTTTGCATTTATGTGTATATTCATGTATGTTTTCAGTTTTGCTTTTTTTAAAAAAAATATTTTTTTCAAGCAACAATAAGCTTTTAATGTTATCATATCTTAATGGATAAATCTTATATAAGTATCATTTATCTTCACTGTTATCATATCTTAATGGATACATCTTATATAAGTATCATTTATCTTCACTGTTATCATATCTTAATGGGTACATCTTATATAAGTATCATTTATCTTCACTGTTATCATATCTTAATGGGTACATCTTATAAGCATCATTTATCTTCATTGTTATCACATCTTAATGGGTACATCTTATAAGCATCATTTATCTTCACTGTTATCATATCTTAATTGGTACATCTTATAAGTATCATTTATCTTCATTGTTATCACATCATAATGGGTACATCTTATAAGTATCATTTATCTTCACTGTTATCATATCTTAATGGGTACATCTTATATAAGTATCATTTATCTTCACTGTTATCATATCTTAATGGGTACATCTTATATAAGTATCATTTATCTTCATTGTTATCACATCTTAATGGATACATCTTATATAAGTATCATTTATCTTCACTGTTATCATATCTTAATGGATACATCTTATATAAGTATCATTTATCTTCACTGTTATCATATCTTAATGGGTACATCTTATATAAGTATCATTTATCTTCACTGTTATCACATCTTAATGGATACATCTTATATAAGTATCATTTATCTTCACTGTTATCATATCTTAATGGATACATCTTATATAAGTATCATTTATCTTCACTGTTATCATATCTTAATGGGTACATCTTATATAAGTATCATTTATCTTCACTGTTATCACATCTTAATGGGTACATCTTATATAAGTATCATTTATCTTCACTGTTATCACATCTTAATGGGTACATCTTATATAAGTATCATTTATCTTCACTGTTATCATATCTTAATGGGTACATCTTATATAAGTATCATTTATCTTCACTGTTATCATATCTTAATGGGTACATCTTATATAAGTATCATTTATCTTCACTGTTATCATATCTTAATGGGTACATCTTATATAAGTATCATTTATCTTCACTGTTATCATATCTTAATGGGTACATCTTATATAAGTATCATTTATCTTCACTGTTATCATATCTTAATGGGTACATCTTATATAAGTATCATTTATCTTCACTGTTATCATATCATAATGGGTACATCTTATAAGTATCATTTATCTTCATTGTTATCACATCATAATGGGTACATCTTATAAGTATCATTTATCTTCATTGTTATCACATCTTCATAAGTGATTTTAATAAGTTACCTGCTCACATTTTTGAATACTTTAAAAAAATTGCTTTGAGTGTTTCCTTGATATGTCTTTATGAGAACTTTTTTTTCATATGAGTTTAGGTCTGACAGTTTTGTCTCTTTCATGCACTCATGTCTTTGACATTTGAACAGTAGTAGACTCCTGGCCAACTAGTTGTGGGGGGATAGAAAATGTCAGTAATGCTGATTTGGTTTGACAGATTTATCTCTGTCCCTACCATACATCTCTGCTCTTGATCAAATTGTCTTTGGTCTGTCTCACCTACCCTACAATAATCCATCATGAGATAGCATTTCTTGATTGAAGACAATGATGTTAAATAGAACACTTTCAATAAGATAATTCCTTATTTTTGTTGTGGTAGAGTAAAGCTACAGACTTTCTCAATCTCAAACATTTGGCAAGCATGGACTTCTGACCTGCGAGTATGGGTTGGTAGTCCACACATAGTCATACATTTATTTTCATTTTTGTTTGTGTGCATGCGTGCGTGTGCGTGCGTGCGTGCACACATGTGTGTGTCATTATTTTTTCATTCACTCAATACATCTTATCAACTCACTATATGAATAATGAAGAAGCTTTATCTTATGGTCATCTATAAGTTTCCCCTCTTTTCCTCCTGACTTCCACCTTTCTCTCCTATACCTTACTTAACTCTTTCCTCAGATCCCTATAGCATATTCATCTTGAAGCAACTTTTCTTTGTGTGCAACTGAACATAAACTCTGTTGGTCTAGTTTATCTTTGTTTAGGCTCTTGAAATGCTTTTAAATATTGTTTTTTTTTGGTGTGAATTAATCTGTCATGTCTTTTGCTGTACGTGGTTTATGGTGTTAGTGCCTGTATTCAGTGTCACACCAGCCTGGCCTCCCCTACTTTGTCTTGTGTAAGATGTGTATGTTGGGATTTAAATTATTGGCTTCAACTGAAGATTGAACATGACTGACCTAGTCTCCAGACGAATGCTCATTATAGTAAGGATAGGTAGAAGTGAAAGTCCTTTCTTGTCTAGGACATTCAATACATTGTCATCAACACTGAACCACCATCATCTGTTTTCTGTGTCATTCATTTGTTGTCTAGTGACATGTTTTTGTTCAATATTTGAAGATGACGGCAACACTTGATGCTGAAATAAACTTCCTTCTTTATCTGAAAAAAGATAATGCAGTGCTCTGTCCCTGACCCTCATAACAACAAGGAGTGTTCAGGTGCAACTCTGCCCAAGGCAAACGTAATAAATGATGTACACTATGGTTTTTCCTCTGAGTGCATGACATTTTGGTGATGGGTTTTTGCCAATTATTTTCTTGCTGACTTTTACAACTTTTCTTTTTTTTTTACTTTGCTCCAGAGGACACTACTAACGTAAGATATTTCCGCAGGATTATTTTCTTACCACTGGAAATTCAGAGAGGAAATGGATGTGAATCCAATAGTGTCAATGAGCTTGATAATAGAAACACTAGTTCATAAATCTGTCTAAATAAAAGAAATCCTCTAAATTATTTTTGTGTCATGAAATATAGAAAACTTGTCAAAATTATTTTTGTGTCATGAAATATAGAAAACTTGTCAAAATTATTTTTGTGTCATGAATATAAAAAACTTGTCAAAATTAGAAAACTTGTCAAAATTATTTTTGTGTCACGAAATAGAGAAAACTTGTCAAAATTATTTTTGTGTCATGAAATATAGAAAACTTGTCAAAATTATTTTTGTGTCATGAAATATAGAAAACTTGTCAAAATTATTTTTGTGTCACGAAATATAGAAAACTTGTCAAAATTATTTTTGTGTCACGAAATATAGAAAACTTGTCAAAATTATTTTTGTGTCATGAAATATAGAAAACTTGTCAAAATTATTTTTGTGTCATGAAATATAGAAAACTTGTCAAAATTATTTTTGTATCATGAAATATAGAAAACTTGTCACAATCTAACCAAAAATGGTGATGTATATATTATTCATATTATATACTTGTTTGGATTACTATTTACCTTTTATTATTATTTATTAACATTTACAACAATTTCTTTTTTGGCTTTTACATCAGTGAAGTGTGTTATATACTTTTGTTTCTCCTGCTTTAGTGTACCAAGCATTTTAATCTAATGGTGACACTCTACTTTAACACAAAAGCACCATTAGAAGGCCATCAATCATGACATAACAAGCACATTGTGCCTACAATTGTGCCACAACCATTCCACTCTACTGTTTCTCTTTGTTATGTCTCACACATTGTATTCTACTTCGTTACCATTCCATTCTACTGTTTCTCTTTTTTCTGTCTCACACATTGTATTCTACTTCGTTACCATTCCATTCTACTGTTGTGGGAAGAGCACAGGACTTCAACAAACACAGATCAACGTCACTTCTTCGGATGATGGAAATGGGAGTTAAGATGGGCACGGCCAGAAATGAGAAACTTGGTGGCCGTGTAAGAAGACTTATCAACCAACATAGAACTGGAGTCGTCAGTCGCTGGACACTGAGGGAATTGCTGAGGAGGGGATCTGAGCACCTATGGACATGTTCGGAGTGCAATGATGATGACCCGCAAATAACTCAATAACTCTACTGTTTCTCTTTGTTCTGTCTCACACATTGTATTCTGCTTCGTTACCATTCCATTCTACTGTTTTTCTTTGTTCTGATTCACACATTGTATTTTACTTCATTACCATTCCATTCTGAGCCGCGATAGCTCAGTGGTTAGTGAACTGGACTACAAAGGACAAGGGGTAAGGTTCAATCCCAACCGACAGCATCCGGGTTCATCCAGCCTTAAATGAGTACCGGATTTTTTTCTGGGAAAGTAAAGCAGCACGGGCGTAATACCGACAACATTACCCCAAAAATCATGTGCTGAAGGTCTATAAAATATAGGGTCACTAACACCATATTTCCCTATACGCCACTTGGCGTGACGGGGGTACTTTACATTTTTTACTTTTACCATTCCATTCTACTGTTTCAATATTGTTCTGCCTCACATATTGTATTCTACTTCGTTACCATTCCATTCTACTGTTTCTCTTTGTTCTGCCTCACATATTGTATTCTACTTCGTTACCATTCCATTCTACTGTTTCTCTTTGTTCTGCCTCACACATTGTATTCTACTTCGTTACCATTCCTTCTACTGTTTCTCTTTGTTATGTCTCACATATTGTATTCTACTTCATTACATCAATTAGAACTGACATGCACATTTTAAACAAAAACTAATTTCTATGACAAATGTTTTCAGCATTGAACTTTATTAAAACGTTAGGTCATGGTACTTGCTTCAAATATTGAAAACATTTGCTGATGGCACAGTTTTAATGCCTACAAAATGAAGTACATAAAACGACTGCCATTATAGTGATAGGAAGTAAAAATAAAAGCCTTAACCTCAACAACAAAAGGTCAGAAGTAATGGTTGCAATAAAGAAAAAGTCATCTCCTACATTCACAATTACAGTAAATGGGTCAGTATTACAACAGGTCTTTCTTATGTTATCCTGTTCTGCTTTTTGCTGATAGGCATCACAGGCTTGAGTCAATGATGTGTTTTCTATCAAGGGCACTTTCTGTGACTTGATACTTCATAATATCATATTGTTTTATTATGTTGTAAATTACTTCAAGAAACAATCATTGTTTGGCTGCCATGTCATGGGAAGGTAACAGGTGGAGTATATTGTGACATCTAGAAAAGTTGAAGGGAGAAGACACAGAGGAAAGTAGAGAGAATAGAAACAAGACAGGTTAAGAGAGTGGTTTGATATATCAACAACAACAAAATCAACTACAAAATTGATAAAAAACTGTTGAGATAAACATTTTTGGAGAATAATCACCAATGCTAGCAGATACAGGTACTCAATGATGGTGGTGATGATTTGGTTAATGAAAACCCTCCTCGCATCATCTCTCACCATTCCTGCTAATTCTGGACACTCCTTGTGTTGTAATACCCAAACTAACAACTTCACAAAATTACATAGGCTCAGTTTTCTTAATATTATGTTCCGATACTAACTGGACAACCATACTAACTGGACATGCACACTAACCAAGATCATTATGATCATGGACAAGTATGGATGTTATGCCATCGCACAGAATTAGCTCCTGAATGCCATCTCATGGACACCAGAAACCTGCACACAAATTTATACTATCAGTCAAAGGAATTTTTTTTTAAAATTCAAGGCAAGAAAAAAAAACCTTAGTACAATCCAGAAATGTTTTGATTCAAAAATAAAACATTGTAAATGTCAAAGTTGTAATCTACCTAGACATTTCTCCCCGCTGTGGACCACTTATAATTTACGCATGCATCTTTTGACTTTGCATGTTTTACAGCATCGTTCTTCGTTGATGCTTTTCCTTCAACTTAACCTCATCATTTCTATTCAATGGCTTTGATAAGGTTGACCATTTTCCATAGGGACAGAAAACAAAACATTGATTTTGTTGTTGATAAAAAATATATTCTTTTATTATTAAAATTTACTTCATTACAAAAGGTGCTACAAAATCCAATCTTGGCAGATTCAGCCATGTGAGAAGCTGTTCAGCAAATCAGCATCTAGCATAAGACATTATAACTGTTACCAAACTACTGACTTATCGTGATTGCTTGCTACCAACCATCTGTCAAGACTCCAAAGGTCATATTATATTATTATACTTAATTAAGAGGCAGAAGCAAAAAGAGAGCTAATTTCCAATATTAGTAAGAAACAATATTCATTACTTGGCCATGTAATGAGAAGAGAACAGCTGGAATATATTGTAACAACTGGGAAAATTGAAGGATGGAGAGATAGAGGGAAGCAAAAAAAAAGATACCAGACAGCTTTAAAGTGTGGCTTGGCAGAAAGTCAACAACAGAAATGATAAATAACTGTTGATCAAAAGTTATGGAGAGACATGATCACCTATGCCAGCAGTCCCGTTCTTGATCATGATGATACTTAATTAATTTGTGAATTTCCATTGCTAGATAAATGAAAGCCGTAGACCGTTTCTCATTTCACTTCACAACTCATTCTAGATGCCTGTTGTTTCAATAACTTCAAGTTGTGACTAGTGTAACTCAAATTCTTTTTGGTCTACAAAATAAATTTGTTTACAAGATGATTAACAAATATTATAAATACAATGTGATTGCTAAAATATCAGATTAGTAAGAATGTGATTGTTAAAATATTAGTAACACATTGTGATTGGTAAAATATTAGTTTAGTAACAATGTGATTGTTACAATATTAGTAAAACAATGTGATTGGTAAAATATTAGTAACACAGTTTGATTGTTAAAATATTAGTAACAACACAGTTTGATTGTTAAAATATTAGTAAGAATTTGATTGCTAAAATATTAGTAACACAATTTGATTGCTAAAATATTAGTAAGAATTTAAATGCTAAAATATTGGTAAAATAGTTTGATTGTTAAAATATTAGTAACACAATTTGATTGTTAAAATATTAGTAAAATAGTTTGATTGTTAAAATATTAGTAAGAATTTAAATGCTAAAATATTGGTAAAATAGTTTGATTGTTAAAATATTAGTAAGAATTTGATTGCTAAAATATTAGTAAGAATTTGATTGCTAAAATATTAGTAACACAATTTGATTGGTAAAATATTAGTAACACAATGTGATTGCTAAAATATTAGTAACACAATTTGATTGGTAAAATATTAGTAACACAATTTGATTGGTAAAATATTAGTAACACTATGTGATTGCTAAAATATTAGTAACACAATTTGATTGCTAAAATATTAGTAAGAATTTGATTGCTAAAATATTAGTAACACAATTTGATTGGTAAAATATTAGTAAGAATTTGATTGCTAAAATATTAGTAATACAATTTGATTGCTAAAATATTAGTAACACTATGGATTGCTAAAATATTAGTAAGAATTTGATTGCTAAAATATTAGTTAGAATTTGATTGCTAAGATATTAGTAACAGTTTGATTGTTAAAATATTAGTAAGAATTTGATTGTTAAAATATTAGTAACACAATTTGATTGGTAAAATATTAGTAAGATTTGATTGCTAAATATTAGTAAGAATTTGATTACTAAAATATTAGTAACACAATTTGATTGTTAAAATATTAGTAACACAATTTGATTGCTAAAATATTAGTAAGAATTTGATTGCTAAAATATTAGTAACACAATTTGTTTGCTAAAATATTAGTACGAATTTGATGGCTAAAATATTAGTAAGAATTTGATTGTTAAAATATTAGTAACACAATTTGATTGGCAAAATATTAGTAACACAATTTGATTGGCAAAATATTAGTAATACTATGTGATTGCTAGAATATTAGTAACACAATGGGATTGCTAAAATATAAATTTACATACTGCACTAAATAACTTATCAAGTGTTGGATTATAAAAAAACTTTTATTTATTTGTTAAATTCCTGTTTGTTTCTTTAAATATTTTTTTTGTTATAAATTTGTGTTTCAGTTTTGTATGGGCTATCAAGAAAATTAAAAATAAGAAAGAACCATGCAGATTATGGGTAACCGATTTACTTGGCACTAGCCTTTGTTTTCTCCTTTTCTCCAACAATATCCTCTCTTGTTCTCTTTTTTAATCAGGAGTGTAATAATTGTCCTTTTCAATTAATTATCTAACAGTTCTCTCATTTATGAATGAATGACTTCCAAACAGTAGAAAAGTAATGACTTCCAAACAGTAGAAAAGTAATGACTTCCAAACAGTAGAAAAGTAATGACTTCCAAACAGTAGAAAAGTAATGTGCTTTGAGTGAAAGATTTGGTGAATCCACAACCAGGGATCAGTATTTTACTTATTTCTGTTTGTTTCCGTTAATTTTGATGTTAGTGATACTCTTTTGGTCACTTGAATTCATTACCTTGTCATCTTCAGTAATAGGTTTTTTGTGTAATTTTCAATAGACATTACTGTTAGTGCTGAAGGAGCACAACATTTAAGTTATTTTTATACAGTTGTTTTATTGTCTTTGTTGAAGATAGATGTTCAGCAATCAGAATAATCTTATACTTCAAGTACAGCTTAATTACAATGATTGTTTAAATGTGAAAACAGCAATCTTGTACCTCAAGTACAGCTTAATTACAATGATTGTTTAAATGTGAAAACAGCAATCTTGTACCTCAAGTACAGCTTAATTACAATGATTGTTTAAATGTGAAAACAGCAATCTTGTACCTCAAGTACAGCTTAATTACAATGATTGTTTAAATGTGAAAACAGCAATCTTGTACCTCAAGTACAGCTTAATTACAATGATTGTTTAAATGTGAAAACAGCAATCTTGTACCTCAAGTACAGCTTAATTACAATGATTGTTTAAATGTGAAAACAGCAATCTTGTACCTCAAGTACAGCTTAATTACAATGATTGTTTCAATGTAAAACAGCAGTCAAAATAATCTTGTATCTTATTTCATATAAGTTAGAGATTATTGAAACATGAAGCAATTGGTGACTTTTTGCTTTACATTAGTTTTGAATGTGCAATGTTTGTTTGTCCTGTGTGTATAATCCAATTTTCTCTCATTTTGCAGGCAATGGAAACCAACCTGTCTAAGCACATGTAAGCTCATCTTTTAGTGTATTAATTAGGTCATGACATATAGAACTACAGCTGAGCTTTAAATAGCTACTTGATTACTTCGTTGTTTGTAGGAAACTCTTTACAAATTATAGTAACATGGAGCAGACTGCCAAAAGTGTTTCTTGATTTAATCATTTGATAGTTCTCTGACATCTTGACAATTTCATCTTTGTGGTGAGAATCGCATTGCAATGTTATGTTAGGCAAGTAGCCCAGTGCATTCGATTTCAACATGGTAGAACATCAGGTGGGTTATAATGTTGTATGGTGTCAGATCTGATCTGTCATTGCTGAGACTGTCAGAGCTGGCTCATAGTATCAGATCTAATTAGTCATGGCTGAGGCTTTCAGAGCTGGCTCATTGTATCAGATCTAATTAGTCATGACTGAGACTGTCAGAGCTGGCTCATTGTATCAGATCTAATTAGTCATGACTGAGACTGTCAGAGCTAGCTCATTGTATCAGATCTAATTAGTCATGACTGAGACTGTCAGATATAATTAGTCATGACTGAGACTGTCAGAGCTGGCTCATAGTATCAGATCTAATTAATCATGGCTGAGACTGTCAGAGCTGTCTCATAGTGTCAGATCTAATTAATCATGGCTGAGGCTGTCAGAGCTGGCTCATAGTGTCAGATCTAATTAATCATGGCTGAGGCTGTCAGAGCTGTCTCATAGTGTCAGATCTAATTAATCATGGCTGAGGCTGTCAGAGCTGGCTCATAGTATCAGATATAATTAATCATGGCTGAGGCTGTCAGAGCTGGCTCATAGTGTTAGATCTAATTAATCATGGCTGAGGCTGTCAGAGCTGGCTCATAGTATCAGATCTAATTAATCATGGCTGAGGCTGTCAGAGCTGGCTCATAGTGTCAGATCTAATTAGTCATGGCTGAGGCAGTAACAGCTGTCTCATAGTGTCAGATCTGATCAGTCATCACTTAGGCCATCAAAGCTGACTCATAGTGTCAGATCTGATCAGTCATGGCTGAGGCTCAGAGCTGTCTCATGGTGTCAGATCTAATTATTCATGGCTGAGACTGTGACAGCTGTCTCATAGTGTCAGATCTGATCAGTCATCACTGAGGCCATCAAAACTGACTCATAGTGTCAGATCTGATCAGTCATGGCTGAGACTTTCAGAGCTGTCTCATGGTGTCAGATCTAATTAGTCATGGCTGAGGCTGTAACAGCTGATGACTCAGTGGACAAACTGCGATGACTCAGTGAACACACTATGATGACTAAGTGGACAAACTGTGATGACTCAGTGGACAAACTGTGATGACTCAATGAATAAACTATAATGACTCAGTGGACAAATTATGATGATTGTGTATACTTTAGTTATGTCAAAACAGTGTGCAGTTAATTATATTTGAACAATAAGTTTATTTAAACAATGAGTATTTAGTTAAGGAGAAGCAGAAGATCCTATCTCAACACAAGAATTGTCTTCTCCAGTGATGACGACGATCAGCCTATTTATGATGACGTACCAGGCGATGTTCAGCCCAATGATCTAGACGATGGTGGTAAGTTTACCAACAAACTCATTATAGATAAACTTTGTCAGAACCATGAATGACTCATCCTATGCTGATGGTGCTCTTTTGTAAACAAAGTAGAATTTATAAAAACTTGGATTGAAACAAAATTACTGAAAATGTTAAAGATGATAAAAAGTTACATATTTTGGAAGAACAAAAGACATGACTCTTTGCTGCTGAAGGTCACACTAGAGTTTAAGTTTAATGGTAGACAGGTTCAAGGACAACAGGGGTTCAGACAGGAGAGTATCTTTGTCAAATGCTGACAGCAGCCTAGTTTAGTTTAGTTTGTTTTATTATCAATGTGTAATAGTATAGCGTTGAAAACATTTGATAGATTAAACCTTAGTACTACTTATGCAACACATCCTAAATATTGATAAGGAGTGCAGTTTAGAACAATTTAAAAGTTTGAAGCATCTAGTCCCAAATACATGGTTTTCAGGTCTCTAAAAAGATCAATGCTTATAAGGAAGATAAAGACTAGGACTATATGGATTTCATAGAATTTATTTATACAAGTTATGCACAGAAGTCTTATTATCATATGTGTGATTTTATGCTAAGTAAAAGAAGTTATGTAGATTTAATTATAGAACCTGGGAGAATGTCATATAACATCGGTGGTAGCCTAGACGCATAAACAGAATTTCTACTAATAATATAGTTTGAAATATGTTTGGATGGCCACAGCCAAGTTCACATGTAATAAGTGACTTTTATATGCAATCAATATTTGTTGACAAGTTATGAAGTATAACTAAGGAACTGTGTGAATTAACTTTTGTACAAGATCTAGATGACATGTTGGGCCATCATATGAAGTGTTGTACAGAACATTTGGATTTGTAGTTTCTGTGTTGTGAATTAATCAAGCTGTGTTATACTAGCATAATTGCATGGCTAATCCATTCAGCCAATCTTCTCTATTGTTGAAATTTATTATTTGTTTGGCTGTGTTTAATGATATGGTAGTATGAAATTCACCAGATTTGTTTAATATTTATAGTGAGATTATTTTAAGATCCATAAGGGGCATGCCTGGAATAACAATTGGAGGTCATAATATAAATAATCTAAGGTATGCTGATGATACAGTCTTAATCGCTAAGAGTGAAAATGAGTTACAAGAAATGTTGGACATTATAATGAAAGAAAGCAAAAATAAAGGACTCAGCCTTAATAGCAAAAAACAGAGGTAATGGTAACAAAAAAGAAAAGACATCACCTCAGTGCAAAATAAAGACAAGTGGAACAATATTAAAACAGGTAAATGAATTTAAATATTTGGGAACTTTTTTATAACCTAAGACGGAAGATGTACAAAAGAGGTGAGATGCAGAATGGCTCAGGCAAAAGCAGCTTTCCAAAAAATGAGGAAGATACTATGCAATCCATTTTTGACAATAGAAACAAGAAAAAGAGTTCTTAAATGTTACGTAGAGCCAGTCTTAACATTTGAATGCGAATCATGGACAATAGGACACAGACAACAAGTGAATATATTGTAACAACTGAAAAATTGAGGACGAAGAGATAGAGGGAAGCAAAGAGAAAAAATACTAGACAGCTTAAGAGAATGGCTTGCAGAAGGTCAACAACAGAAATAATATGATCACCTACGCCAGCAGGCCCGGTACTTGATGATGATGAATATGAAGTTTCGTCTGTCTGGATCCTTTTTTAGTAATTGTACCTGCCTTATCATTTGCTGGTGTGTTGGAGTGCCCTATGTTAGTTGAATCTATGTGCACATTTGTCTGCTAATCCCAAAGTGGGCTTAGAATAAACAAATACAGTCTGCATTCATTTTTCATCAGTCTTCTACGTTCTTGGCTGCTGGCTTGTCATTCACCTTTGATCCCTACTTGCTTGCTGACTGGCCTGACTGTTTAATCCAAAAGCAGGGGCACCTCTGAGAGGTGGTGTAGGCTCTTGATCAGTTCTGTTGTTCTGCATTCCTGATGCATGCTATCAGCTGTGAATTTCTGACTGCTTTCGGTCCAGGTGATAGTAGGCCTTTTGACCCCATCAATAGCTGCTAACATGTTGATAACTTTATACAATGTTGATAACATTACTAATATGTTAATAACATTTCTAATATGTTGATAAAATTTATGATAGCTAATATGCTGATAACCTTCCTAATATGATAATAATATGTGATAGCTAATAAGTTGATAATATTTGTGATCGCTGATATGTTGATAACCTTTGTGATAGGTAATATGTTGATAAACTTTGTGATAGCTTATATGATGATAACCTTTATGATAGGTGATATGTTGATAACCTTTGTAATAGGTGATATGTTGATAACCAATGTGATAGCTCATATGATGATAACCTTTGTGATAGGTGATATGTTGATAACCTTTGTGATAGCTCATATGATGATAACCTTTGTGATAGATGATATTTTGGTAGCCGTTGTGATAGGTGGTATGATGATAAACTTTGTGATAACTCATATAATGATAACCTTTGTGATAGCCTTGTCTATCTTTTTATGTTACTCGTCCATGTTAGTCTTGGTCTGCGTCTGCTCTCTTTTACCTTGTATTTTCCCTTCCTATATTACTTTTAGTAGTTTGTTGTTAGATATTGGTTACGAAGCTGTTAATGTGAGTCCTGTGGGGACATTGTCAGAGATTGTATAAGATAAACCAGTCATCTTTGTTATCAATGGTGTCAGTTCATGCTTTCATTTGTAGCTGTGTTGTGGTCCTAGTGAAGAACTGGCGCTGGGGTCGTGAGCAGGCAAGTCACAACGCGAAGTCAGGAAGAGTTCTGATCAAGGCCTGGGCAGTTCCTGTGGTCGGTGGCAGGTGGGTGATCTCACGTGCTAATCGGCAAGGCGACGGGGAACCAGAACTGATCCCGAGTGTACCTGAAGCAGTCCAGATCAACTACAGGGGAGACTATATACAGATGAAGAAATACAACAAAAGGCGACATCGTCATCACGTCAGAAGGAACAGTAGTGGCAGCGGGCATTAGTGGGTGTTGGGTAACACTCAGCAGTGATTGGCCCGTTACAATCTTGAAAAGAGGGTTAAGGCCCATTACATCTGGTGAAGGGTGTGCACCGCGTTACACTTGTGTGTGAGATATTCTTACTCTCTTCACCACATCATTGTGTGTGCGATATTCTTACTCTCTTCACCACATCTTGTGTGTGCGATATTCTTACTCTCTTCACCACATCTTGTGGTTGGGATATTCTTACTCTCTTCACCACATCTTGTGGTTGGGATATTCTTACTCTCTTCACCACATCTTGTGGTTGGGATATTCTTACTTTCTTCACCCACATCTTGTGTGTGGGATATTCTTACTCTCTTCATCCCATCTTGTAGTTGGGATATTCTTACTCTCTTCACCACATCTTGTGTGTGCGATATTCTTACTCTCTTCACCACATCTTGTGGTTGGGATATTCTTACTCTCTTCACCACATCTTGTGTGTGCGATATTCTTACTCTCTTCACCACATCTTGGGGTTGGGATATTCTTACTCTCTTCACCACATCTTGTGTGTGCGATATTCTTACTCTCTTCACCACATCTTGTGTGTGCGATATTCTTACTCTCTTCATCACATCTTGTGGTTGGATATTCTTACTCTCTTCACCACCTTGTGTCTGCGATATTCTTACTCTCTTCACCACATCTGGTGTGTGGGATATTCTTACTCTCTTCATCACATCTTGTGTGTGGGATATTCTTACTCTCTTCACCACATCTTGTGTGTGCGATATTCTTACTCTCTTCACCACATCTTGTGTGTGGGATATTCTTACTCTCTTCACCACACCTTGTGTCTGCGATATTCTTACTCTCTTCACCACATCTTGTGGTTGGGATATTCTTACTCTCTTCACCACATCTTGTGTCTGCGATATTCTTACTCTCTTCACCACATCTTGTGTGTGCGATATTCTTACTCTCTTCACCACATCTTGTGTGTGCGATATTCTTACTCTCTTCACCACATCCTGTGTGTGCGATATTCTTACTCTCTTCACCACATCTTGTGTGTGATATTCTTACTCTCTTCATCACATCTTGTGTGTGGGATATTCTTACTCTCTTCACCACATCTTGTGTGTGCGGTATTCTTACTCTCTTTATCACATCTTGTGTGTGGGATATTCTTACTCTCTTCATCACATCTTGTGTGTGGGATATTCTTACTCTCTTCACCACATCTTGTGGTTGGGATATTCTTACTCTCTTCACCACATCTTGTGTGTGGGATATTCTTACTCTCTCTCATCACATCTTGTGTGTGGGATATTCTTACTCTCTTCACCACATCTTGTGTGTGGATATTTCTTACTCTCTTCATCACATCTTGTGTGTGGGATATTCTTACTCTCTTCCACATCTTGTGTGTACGGTATTCTTACTCTCTTCACCACATCTTGTGTGTGGGATATTCTTACTCTCTTCACCACATCTTGTGGTTGGGATATTCTTACTCTCTTCACCACATCTTTGTGTGAGATATTCTTACTCTCTTCACCACATCATGTGTGTGGGATATTCTTACTCTCTTCATCACATATGAGTTTGTTTTTCTTACTATGTAGACCACATTCTAGTAGCAGTGAATTTTTACATTTTTTACCACAAACATGATTCTAGTTTTCTATGTTGACCGCGTGCTGTGAGCAGGGAATTGTTCATCTGTTTACTACAAAGTGTGTGGCACATCTCGCTGCATGATTTACCATCTGCATGACGTCAAGGAAAAAAAAAACACCTGTGTGAAATACGCCAACCTTTTTGTCAGCCAAACGGAAATAGCGGAGAAATACAAAGATGCCAACATTTTTTAGTGTTTTGGCTCTCTCAGATCTCTTGTCTTTTTTTTATAGGTGCCTCACTCGCTGCGAAAGCTGGCATTTCTGGTATTACCACCATGATGCTATTGCAACGAAATTTAAAGTGGAGTTTCCTCATTTTGTAAGAAATGTGAAGACATCACAATATATGCTGGTAATGACCACTATTTGCGTCCAAACAGGATTGAAAAGGACGTAATATTTTTTGAAAGTCCTTGCCAGTGGGTCCGCTGTCCCTGCCTGAGTGTCTTAGGTGATATTTGCTTTCGCGGCGTCCATGGTTCGTGAATTGTTTCGCTAAACTCTCGCTTTCTCCCCATAAAAGACGTAACCTACATGGCTGATGTCGGCCTTCAAACTTTTGATGACATGGTGTCATCGATTCTGTTTTCCAAAAAGTGCGAGTAATAAACACTCGCTCCCTCAGAGTGTGTCGACAACATTGTCTTGTGTGAATTCACACTAACACTCGCTCCCTCAGAGTGTGCCGACAACATTGTCTTGTGTGAATTCACACTAACACTCGCTCCCTCATAGTGTGCCGACAACATTGTCTTGTGTGAATTCACACTAACACTCTCTCCCTCATAGTGTGCCGACAACATTGTCTTGTGTGAATTCACACTAACACTCTCTCCCTCAGAGTGTGCCGACAACATTGTCTTGTGTGAATTCACACTAACACTCTCTCCCTCAGAGTGTGTCGACAACATTGTCTTGTGTGAATTCACACTAACACTCGCTCCCTCAGAGTGTGCCGACAACATTGTCTTGTGTGAATTCACACTAACACTCGCTCCCTCAGAGTGTGCCGACAACATTGTCTTGTGTGAATTCACACTAACACTCGCTCCCTCAGAGTGTGCCGACAACATTGTCTTGTGTGAATTCACACTAACACTCGCTCCTCAGAGTGTGTCGACAACATTGTCTTGTGTGAATTCACACTAACACTCTCTCCCTCAGAGTGTGTCGACAACATTGTCTTGTGTGAATTCACACTAACACTCGCTCCCTCAGAGTGTGCCGACAACATTGTCTTGTGTGAATTCACACTAACACTCGCTCCCTCAGAGTGTGCCGACAACATTGTCTTGTGTGAATTCACACTAACACTCGCTCCCTCATAGTGTGCCGACAACATTGTCTTGTGTGAATTCACACTAACTCTCTCCTCTCCTCATAGTGTGCCGACAACATTGTCTTGTGTGAATTCACACTAACACTCTCTCCCTCAGAGTGTGCCGACAACATTGTCTTGTGTGAATTCACACTAACACTCGCTCCCTCAGAGTGTGCCGACAACATTGTCTTGTGTGAATTCACACTAACACTCGCTCCTCAGAGTGTGCCGACAACATTGTCTTGTGTGAATTCACACTAACACTCGCTCCCTCAGAGTGTGCCGACAACATTGTCTTGTGTGAATTCACACTAACACTCGCTCCCTCAGAGTGTGTCGACAACATTGTCTTGTGTGAACTCACACTAACACTTTCTCCTCAGAGTGTGCCGACAACATTGTCTTGTGTGAATTCACACTAACACTTTCTCCCTCAGAGAGTGTGTCGACAACATTGTCTTGTGTGAACTCACACTAACACTCGCTCCCTCAGAGTGTGCCGACAACATTGTCTTGTGTGAACTCACACTAACACTCGCTCCCTCAGAGTGTGTCGACAACATTGTCTTGTGTAAACTCACACTAACACTCGCTCCCTCAGAGTGTGTCGACAACACTGTCCTGTGTGATCGCACATGCGTACATTAACACACACGAACAACAGTTGACCTATTTTGTGTAACCCTCAGCAGATGATAAAGGTTTTACAGACATGCTGGCTGACTGCCCGCTACTCCGTGTCGCAACAATTAGGCGGCACACACACACACACGCACGCACGCACGCACTACAAACACATTTCCTTCTTTTCCCACATAAACTTCTTCCTTGTTAAAGTGTTATCGCCATATTTCCACTGGTGCTAGAATTATTGAGGAATTGCCGGTTTCCGTTGCAAGTGAGGCACCCTGTATTAAGTTATCTGCCCTTGTTGGGAGCACGAGTCAGACAATATGATGTCAAAACGACAGCGGACCAAAGCTGATAAGGATCTTAATTCCTCTTCCAGGAGGCTACATGAAAACAGTTTGCCTCAAAACAGACTGACGGAGACTTGTCACAGTGCTCGCAGTAGTGGGATCGGTTGATATAACAGACCTAGAACTGCACTTCCCTTAGGATGGACAAGTTTTCCTGAAGAGCCAGGTATATCAAACAAGTCATTGTTGTTCTGTAGAGTCAGGTATATCAAACAAGTCATTGTTGTTCTCCTGTAGAGTCAGGTATATCAAACAAGCCATTGCTGTTCTCATGTAGAGTCAGGTATATCAAACAAGTCATTGTTGTTCTCCTGTAGAGTCAGGTATATCAAACAAGTCATTGTTGTTCTCATGTAGAGTCAGGTATATCAAACAAGTCATTGTTGTTCTCCTGTAGAGTCAGGTATATCAAACAAGTCATTGTTGTTCTGTAGAGTCAGGTATATCAAACAAGTCATTGTTGTTCTGTAGAGTCAGGTATATCAAACAAGTCATTGTTGTTCTGTAGAGTCAGGTATATCAAACAAGTCATTGTTGTTCTGTAGAGTCAGGTATATCAAACAAGCCATTGTTGTTCTGTAGAGTCAGGTATATCAAACAAGTCATTGTTGTTCTGTAGAGTCAGGTATATCAAACAAGCCATTGTTGTTCTGTAGAGTCAGGTATATCAAACAAGTCATTGTTGTTCTGTAGAGTCAGGTATATCAAACACCATTGTTGTTCTGTAGAGTCAGGTATATCAAACAAGTCATTGTTGTTCTGTAGAGTCAGGTATATCAAACAAGCCATTGTTGTTCTGTAGAGTCAGGTATATCAAACAAGTCATGTGTTCTGTAGAGTCAGGTATATCAACAAGTCATTGTTGTTCTCCTGTAGAGTCAGGTATATCAAACAAGCCATTGCTGTTCTCACGTAGAGTCAGGTATATCAAACAAGTCATTGTTGTTCTCACGTAGAGTCAGGTATATCAAACAAGTCATTGTTGTTCTCACGTAGAGTCAGGTATATCAAACAGTCATTGTTGTTCTCACGTAGAGTCAGGTATATCAAAAAAGCCATTGTTGTTCTCCTGTAGAGTCAGGTATATCAAACAGTCATTGTTGTTCTCACGTAGAGCCAGGTATATATAAAAAGTCATTGTTGTTCTCATGTAGAGCCAGGTATATATACAAAAGTCATTGTTGTTCTCACGTAGAGCCAGGTATATATACAAAAGTCATTGTTATTCTCACGTAGAGCCAGTGTATATAAAAAAGTCATGTTGTTCTCCTGTAGAGCAAGGTATATATATAATATATTATATATATAAGGCATTGTTGTTCTCACGTAGAGCCAGGTATATATACAAAAGTCATTGTTGTTCTCACGTAGAGCAAGGTATATATATATATATATATATATATATATATATATATCTATATATATATATATATATATATATAAAAAAATTCAAAAGCACTGTTGTTCTCACGTAGAGCCAGGTATATATATATAAAAAGTCATTGTTGTTCTCACGTAGAGCCAGGTATATATAAAAAAAATCATTGTTATTCTCACGTAGAGCCAGGTATATATAAAAAATCATTGTTGTTCTCACGTAGAGCCAGGTATATATAAAAAAGTAATTGTTGTTCTCATGTAGAGCCAGGTATATATAAAAAAAAGTCATTGTTCTCATGTAGAGCCAGGTATATATAAAGGTCACCGTTGTTCTCCTGTAGAGCCAGGTATATATATAAAATAAATCATTGTTGTTCTCATGTAGAGCCAGGTATATATATATAAAAGACATTGTTGTTCTCACGTAGAGCCAGGTATATATAAAAAAAAGTCATTCTTGTTCTCATGTAGAGCCAGGTATATATAAAACAGTCATTGTTGTTCTCCTGTAGAGCCAGGTATATATAAAAAAGTCATTGTTGTTCTCATGTAGAGCCAGGTATATATATAAAAAAAGTCATTGTTGTTCTCATGTAGAGCCAGGTATATATAAAACAGTCATTGTTGTTCTCATGTAGAGCCAGGTATATATAAAAAGGTCATTGTTGTTCTCATGTAGAGCCAGGTATATTTAAAACAGTCATTGTTGTTCTCATGTAGAGCCAGGTATATATAAAAAGGTCATTGTTGTTCTCATGTAGAGCCAGGTATATAAAAAAAAAATCGTTGTTGTTCTCACGTAGAGCCAGGTATATAAAAAAAGGTCATTGTTGTTCTCATGTAGAGCCAGGTATATAAAAAAGGTCATTGTTGTTCTCATGTAGAGCCAGGTATATAAAAAAAAAATCGTTGTTGTTCTCATGTAGAGCCAGTATATAAAAAAAGGTCATTGTTGTTCTCATGTAGAGCCAGGTATATAAAAAAGGGTCATTGTTGTTCTCATGTAGAGCCAGGTATATATAAAAAGGTCATTGTTGTTCTCATGTTGAGCCAGGTAAATATAAAAAAAGGTCATTATTGTTCTCATGTAGAGCCAGGTATATTAAAATGGTCATTGTTGTTCTCATGTAGAGCCAGGTATATAAAAAAAGGTCATTGTTGTTTTCATGTAGAGCCAAGTATATAAAAAAGGTCATTGTTGTTCTCATGTTGAGCCAGGTAATATAAAAAAAAGGACATTATTTTCTCATGTAGAGCCAGGTAATATAAAAAAGGTCATTGTTGTTCTCATGTAGAGCCAGGTATATAAAAAAAAGGTCATTGTTGTTCTCATGTAGAGCCAGGTATATAGAAAAGGTCATTGTTGTTCTCATGTAGAGCCAGGTATATATAAAAAGGTCATTGTTGTTCTCATGTAGAGCCAGGTAAATATAAAAAAAGGTCATTATTGTTCTCATGTAGAGTCAGGTATATCAAACAAGTCATTGTTGTTCTCACGTAGAGTCAGTATATCAAACAAGTCATTGTTGTTCTCACGTAGAGTCAGGTATATCAAACAAGCCATTGTTGTTCTCCTGTAGAGTCAGGTATATCAAACAAGTCATTGTTGTTCTCACGTAGCCCAGGTATATATTAAAAAGTCATTGTTGTTCTCATGTAGAGCCAGGTATATATACAAAAGTCATTGTTGTTCTCACGTAGAGCCAGGTATATATACAAAAGTCATTGTTGTTCTCACGTAGAGCCAGGTGTATATAAAAAAAGTCATTGTTGTTCTCCTGTAGAGCAAGGTATATATATATATATATATATATATATATATATATATATAAGGCATTGTTGTTCTCACGTAGAGCCAGGTATATATACAAAAGTCATTGTTGTTCTCACGTAGAGCAAGGTATATATATATATATATATATATATATATATATATATATATATATATATATATTAAAAAAGGCACTGTTGTTCTCACGTAGAGCCAGGTATATATATATACAAAAGTCATTGTTGTTCTCACGTAGAGCCAGGTATATATAAAAAAAATCATTGTTATTCTCACGTAGAGCCAGGTATATATAAAAAATCATTGTTGTTCTCACGTAGAGCCAGGTATATATAAAAAAGTAATTGTTGTTCTCATGTAGAGCCAGGTATATATAAAAAAAGTCATTGTTCTCATGTAGAGCCAGGTATATATATAAAGGTCACCGTTGTTCTCCTGTAGAGCCAGGTATATATATAAAATAAATCATTGTTGTTCTCATGTAGAGCCAGGTATATATATATAAAAGACATTGTTGTTCTCACGTAGAGCCAGGTATATATAAAAAAAAGTCATTCTTGTTCTCATGTAGAGCCAGGTATATATAAAACAGTCATTGTTGTTCTCCTGTAGAGCCAGGTATATATAAAAAAGTCATTGTTGTTCTCCTGTAGAGCCAGGTATATATATAAAAAAAAAGTCATTGTTGTTCTCATGTAGAGCCAGGTATATATAAACAGTCATTGTTGTTCTCATGTAGAGCCAGGTATATATAAAAAGGTCATTGTTGTTCTCATGTAGAGCCAGGTATATATAAAACAGTCATTGTTGTTCTCATGTAGAGCCAGGTATATATAAAAAGGTCATTGTTGTTCTCATGTAGAGCCAGGTATATAAAAAAAAAATCGTTGTTGTTCTCACGTAGAGCCAGGTATATAAAAAAAGGTCATTGTTGTTTCTCATGTAGAGCCAGGTATATAAAAAAAGGTCATTGTTGTTCTCATGTAGAGCCAGGTATATAAAAAAAAAATCGTTGTTGTTCTCACGTAGAGCCAGGTATATAAAAAAAAGGTCATTGTTGTTCTCATGTAGAGCCAGGTATATAAAAAAAGGTCATTGTTGTTCTCATGTAGAGCCAGGTATATATAAAAAGGTCATTGTTGTTCTCATGTTGAGCCAGGTAAATATAAAAAAAGGTCATTATTGTTCTCATGTAGAGCCAGGTATATAAAAAAGGTCATTGTTGTTTTCATGTAGAGCCAGGTATATAAAAAAGGTCATTGTTGTTCTCATGTAGAGCCAGGTATATTAAAAATGGTCATTGTTGTTCTCATGTAGAGCCAGGTATATAAAAAAAGGTCATTGTTGTTTTCATGTAGAGCCAGGTATATAAAAAAGGTCATTGTTGTTCTCATGTTGAGCCAGGTAAATATAAAAAAAGGACATTATTGTTCTCATGTAGAGCCAGGTATATAAAAAAAAGGTCATTGTTGTTCTCATGTAGAGCCAGGTATATAAAAAAAAGGTCATTGTTGTTCTCATGTAGAGCCAGGTATATAGAAAAGGTCATTGTTGTTCTCATGTAGAGCCAGGTATATATAAAAAGGTCATTGTTGTTCTCATGTTGAGCCAGGTAAATATAAAAAAAGGTCATTATTGT
Source organism: Megaustenia siamemsis (assembly GCA_032433765.1). NCBI lineage: Eukaryota > Metazoa > Mollusca > Gastropoda > Stylommatophora > Ariophantidae > Megaustenia > Megaustenia siamemsis. Next base: position 167,668 of record JAVIAB010000012.1, read on the forward strand.
TCTCATGTAGAGCCAGGTATATAAAAAAAGGTCATTGTTGTTTTCATGTAGAGCCAAGTATAAAAAAAGTCATTGTTGTTCTCATGTAGAGCCAGGTATATATAAAAAGGTCATTGTTGTTCTCATGTAGAGCCAGGTATATATAAAAAAAGTCATTGTTGTTCTCATGTAGAGCCAGGTATATATAAAAAAGTCATTGTTGTTCTCATGTAGAGCCAGGTATATATATAAAGGTCACTGTTGTTCTCATGTAGAGCCAGGTATATATAAAAAGGTCATTGTTGTTCTCATGTAGAGCCAGGTATATATAAAAAGGTCATTGTTGTTCTCATGTAGAGCCAGGTTTATATAAAAAGGTCATTGTTGTTCTCATGTAGAGCCAGATTTATATTAAAAGGTCATTGTAGTTCTCCACACAAACTTCCTGGGTCTGAGAGGGAAAGGTTCGTGTCGATTCCATGATGCTAGATCAATCAATAAATCAATTAATCATTCACTCAATTAATCAATCAGAGAATCACTCAATCAATTAATATAACAGTGAATCAATCAGGCAATCAATTAGTATACCAATAGTCCACAAAAATTAAGTTATCTGCGGATCATTCCCCCCCCCCCACCACCAACAACCTTATCTCCAGCATATGTTTATATGCAGACGTTGTTAAAATATGATCAATTAAACACATTCACAATATGTGGTAGGGGTGCTGGGAGAGAAATGGACAGCGCTGACATTCTCAATGCCCCCCAGAGAAGCTGAGCGAACTCACAACATGACTCTGAATCTACAACCATGAACAGGCTGCACAAATATCATGTCAAGGTGGGAGATGCCTAAAGAGAGCTCTACGCAGGTAGCCAAACAAGACTTGCCAACCAACACAACTCCAGTATAGTTTTAGCAGTTCAACTTGAGTGGTTCACTTAGAAGAAGTATAGTTTTAGCAGTTCAACTTTGAGTGGTACACTTAGAAGAAGTATAGTTTTAGCAGTTCAACTTGAGTGGTACACTTAGAAGAAGTATAGTTTTAGCAGTTCAACTTGAGTGGTACACTTACAAGAAGATCTAAGCACCTATGGGTGTGTCTGATGCGCAATGAAGGTGCTCTGTCGACTAAACTAAAAATATAATGAAATAGCTTGGCTAGCTGTGTTGATGTTGAAGACGGTCAACCACGCCAAAATTGTGGTGTAGAGGGGGGGGGGTGTTAGAGACTGAGACCAATAATAAAACTACACTTAAAGGATTATCAAATGGCGTTTCGTTCGAAAAATAAAACGGAGGTTGTACAGACGCTCTATTCGCATTAAAACAGCTTGCAGAAAAGACAACAAAGTGCACAATCAATATGTACAAGCTTTCATTGACCAGGGAAAAGCATTTGACCGAGTAAACAGAGAACAACTGTGGGAGATACTAACAACATACGGAGTAAGCCAACATCTAACCAACCTAATTAAAAGTCTCTACATGAACAGCAGCTGCACAGTCAGAACAGCAGCAGGCCACACAGACCACTTCGAAGTTAGATCAGGTGTAAAACAGGGGTGTGTACTATATCCCCTACTGTTTATTACATACATGGACTAGATATGAGTTAGTCACCCCATCAGAGACAGAGGAGATCAAAGAGCTTCTATTTGTATACGATCAGGCACTAATACATGGAAAAATATGACTTACAAGAACACTAAAATAGACTCAACAGCACAGGCACAAAATACAACATGAAAATGAACATCAACAAAACAGAAGTTTTAAAAATATCGCAAAAGAAAAACGGCACATCAACATAATTATAAACGGCAGATAACTAAAACAAGTAGAGGAATATATAGGAAGTCAATGACATTCACAAACAGCAAAAATAGACTGAAGATGCAATAAAGCTTGTCAAATCATTGAACAGCTATCACCACTATTGTCCAACAAGGAAAGAACTCTAGAGACAAAACGGGCATTCTACAACACAATCTTCACCCCAACGTTGTGCTACCAATGCCAGTCCTGGACCCAAGATGCAAGAACAATAAGAAACATACCCACTGCCGAGATGAAGTGTGTTGGACGAATGACTGGACACTTTTTTGTTTTGTTTTTGCGTTCGCCAGCTTTTACCTTTGACGAAGTCCCTTTTCTGATGAAGTCCCTAGAGACCTGAATTTTGCGTGTTAATCCGTTTTTCCCAGGCAGCCATGTGCACAGGGGTCCCTCGCCGCACAAGCAGATACGTCCGTCTTCATTGGAGGTACTCATATTTTTTCTCCGCCCATGAGTAATTGACGTTTGAAGCCGGGCCTCGCTGCTGAGACCACGGGTGGTTGCTGCAGAGAAAAATCATAAATAAAATAATCCCTGGCGCAGCCGGGATGTGAACCCACAACCTCTCTGTCTCGAGGCCGGCATCTTGCCTCGAGACCAACCAATCCCTCCCCCCCCCCCCAACTGGAAACAGACTAATAGATAAGATCACAAATAAAGAACTGAGGAAAACGCTAGGAATAATAACCCCCGCCATAGAATATATATAGAAATAACAACAATAACAAACATTGGTTTGGCCACGTGATAAGGCAGAAAGATCAAAACACAACATGGCAAGCCTTCAATAAACGTTCGAGAACACCATACCCAAGGGCCGATAACGAAAAAGATGGATTGACAGAATATTAGAAACACTATGAAACATAGCAGCAGAGGCGAACAAAAGTGCAAAAGACCGCAAATGGTATCTCCCCTCAACGCTGAAAGGCAAACGATGTAGGAAAGAAGAAGAGGAAGATATGTAATAGCTGACCTTTCCTAGAAAATAAAAAAAAAAAACACCTCCCTCTTTTTCTGTGAAAACACCAATGTGACTCCTTTTGGGTCGCAGCCCACTTGTTGGGGAACATTGCGTAGGATGAGGTCTAACATACTTCCCCGTTCTACTGACTACAGGGTTCGGGAGGTCACGAGCTTTGACATGTATGTTATTGTTCTATCAAATGTTTGTGTTAGGTAATCAATCATCAGGTAGTTTTTGAATTTGATAAGAGCACTAGTTATCATATACAATTATTATTGTATTACGTGATATATTTTTGTTATGATATCGTTGTTCCTGCTCAATATAAAACAAACCCGGAACTGTTCTGATGGACTATTCATTTTTTGTTACTTTGGAGGATATTGGAGTTCTCCTCAGTAAAGAAACACAAATGCTCTGCCGATACACAAAAGGTAGCAGAAATCAGATATGGTCGACAAGCCCGGTCTGGAGATGATGAGTTTATCAATTTTAGATTTAGAATCAGGCTTGGATAAGTTTATTAAACTAAACTTAGACATTTGGATACGTTTATCATCAACCTAGAACAGGTTTGGATACGTTTTTGTTTTTTTGATTAAAAAATAATACAATAAACAACTAAATTATAAACAAATGGTTTTGACTTTAAAAACTTTTAAAAGTTTTTATTTTTAAAGTTTTAATTTAGTTGGAGAAGAACCAGGATTCTCGGAGTTCTGGCTTTGCTTCAGCACGGTTAGATGTTTTTAGTTGAAGTTTTAAGTATATTAAAAAAAAATGGTAGTAAGCGACGACTGAAGGTAAGTTAAATTCACCTTTAGCATAGATAAGATTGCCGTCTACTTCGTATCTAAGTCTAAGGCTGGCTACCATGGAGTCATGGTCATGGAGCTATTCCGCTCTGTTCTTGCTTTGATGGTGCAGATTGCCATAGTCATAGGCTGACTTGTCCATCTTTGATGTTACTCGTCCATGTTAGTCTTGGTCTGCCTCTTTTACCTTGTATTTTCCGATCCAATGTTACTTTTAGTAGGCTGCTGTCTTTTAACATGCCCCACAAATCTGATTTGTCTTTTTGAAATTTGTTTAGTATTTCTCTTTTCATTTTTAGTTGTTTTAAGACTTCATCATTCGTTTCCTTTTCTTTCCATCCAATACTTCCCATTCTTTTATAAATTCAAATTTCAAAAGATTCAATTTTCTGTTCGGTTTTCTTGCCTAATGTCCATGTTTCTGCACCATACAAGAATGTTGAGAAGATACAAACATTTTGCTATTTTTAGTTTTAGCCCAGGTGTTATTTGTTTTGATGATGTTAGTATATTTTTTCATGGCATTAACATTGTTTTTTGCCATTCCTATTCTTTTGTTTTGATCTAAGAATAATAAAGAACATGTACTAGCAACAGACAGCGCCAAAAGAACTGGAAATCATTGGGAATGTTTCAACAGAAACATAGGATGTTAAGCAAGGTTGTTTGCTGGAATAGCAATTGGAGGCCATAGTATAAATAATTTAAGGTATGCTGATGATACACTCTTAACCGCTAAGAGTGAAAATGAGTTACAAGAAATTTTAGACATTATAGTGAAGGAAAGCAAAAATAAAGGATTCAGCCTTAATAGCAAAAAGACAGAAGTAATGGTCGCAGCAAAAAAAAAAAGACATCACCCCAATGCACAATAAGAACAAGCAGAACAATATTAAAACAGGTAAATGAATTTAAATATCTGGGAAAATGTTAAGATGGGAGATGTATGACATAGGTGAGATGTAGAATAGCTCAGGCAAAAGCAGCTGTCCAAAAATAAGGAAAATACCGTGCAATCCATTTTTGACAATAGAAACAAGAAAAAAAGTTCTTAAATGTTATGCAGAACCAGTCTTAATATATGGATGTGAATCATGGACAATAGGATAACAGACAAGAAAATCACTGGAGGCTGTAGAAATGTGGTTTTATAGAAGAATGTTGAGAATACCATGGATGATACCCAGAAAAAAAGTAAGCAAAGTACCCCCTGTTACGCCAAATGGCGTATAGGGAATATGGTGTTAGTGACCATAAATTTTACAGACCTTTGGCACATGATTTTTAGGGTAATGTGGTCAGTATTACGCCCGTGCTGCTTTACTTTCCTAGAAAAAAAATCCGATACCCATTAAGGGCTGGGTGAACCGGAAGCCGTCAGTTGGGATCAAACATGATACCAAGAAGAGTAATGGAAATGTTCTGAAAGAGGCCAAAACAAAAAGAGAGCTAATTTTCAATATTAGGAAGAAACAATCATAATTTTTTGGCCACGTAATGAGAAGTTGTGATTTGTCATGATTAGTCTAGGCAATAAAAGAAGGTAGTTTGCCATTCCTTTCCTTCTTAACAGTGACTGTACTAGTCGGAGATCGCAGCCATTGTCTCTATACATGAGATCCTCTGCCTGCCATCGCGGTGTGAAGACCATAACCGGCACTACTTGTTGGCTGCTCCCACAACACCATCCACCACCTGCTTCAATGGCTTCACATAACCTTGATTGGGGGGGTGGGGGCCTAAACAGGAGCTCCACCTTGCCCAAGGGTGTCCCGAAGACTAGCGGAGGAAAGGAGACGAAAATATGACTAAGAATCATCATGAGACGTGTAAGAAACAAAATAAACCAGAAATAAGTGAGGAACAATGTGGATTTGTGGAAGGAAAGGGCACCAATAATGCAACATACATCTTAAGAACATTGATAGAAAGATCTATAGAGGTAAAGAAAGATCTAAATATGTGCTTTATAGACTACACAAAGCATTTGACAAAGTAAAGCATGTGGAAATAATCAATTTGCTGGAGAAATTAAACATTGATGGCAAGAATCTGCGAATCATAAAAAAGTACTGGCAACAAACAGCAGCAATACGAATTAACAACCAAACAGGACAATTTCAACTTATAAAACGAGTCAGACAATGCTGTGTTCTGTCACCGGATTTGTTTCACTTTACAGCGAACATATTACGAGATCAATAGTAGACAAAGAAGGAATTGAAGTCACAACATAAATAATTTGCGATATGCGGATGACACAGTCTTAATAGCAGAGACAGAGAATGAACTACAAGAAATGATAGACATAATAGTAAAAGAAAGCAACAAGAAAGGTCACAGTCTGAATAGTAAGAAAACAGAAGTAATGGTCATATCGAAGAAACAATCATCACCATCATGCAGCATAAAAATAAACAGGACAAATTTGAAACAAGTGCAATGCGTCAAATACTTGGGCACGATAATATCAGATGGAAATAAAAAGTAGAATAGCTCAGGCCAAAATAGCATTTCAGAAAATGAAAAATATCTTATGCAACAAATCTATGTCAATAGAAATGAGAAAGAGAGTTCATCAATGCTATATAGTACCAATTCTGACCTATGGAAGCGAATCATGGACAGTAGATAAACAAATGAAAAGACGATTAGAGGCCACAGAGATGGGATTTCTCAGAAGAATGTTGAAAATTCCCTGGACAGCTAAAAAGACCAATGAGGAAGTTCTCAAAGAGGCCAACACAAAAAGGCAGCTCCTATAAAACATCAGAAAGAAACAATCAACATTTTTCGGGCACATCATGAGAAGAGGAAAGTTGGAATACTTGGTTACAACTGGCAAAATAAAAGGAAAGAGAGATCGTGGACGACAAAGAGAGAAAATACTGGATAGCTTGGTGTCATGGCATGGAAAGTAGTGAACAACAGAACTGATACGATGCACTGTAGATAGAAGATTGTGGAAGGACATGATCGCCTACACCAATCGGTATGGTACATGATGATGATGATAATGAGAAGGGAACAGCTGGAATATATTGTGACACCTGGAAAATTGAGGGACAAGGAGATAGAGGAAAGCAAAGAGAAAAGATACCAGACAGCTTAAGAGAATGGCTTGTCAGAAGGTCAACTTCTTCTTTTCTCTTTTCACTGATACCTAAAATGTGTCGTGGTTTATATCATTTGCCATTCTTGAGCTGCTTGAACTGTCTGAATTAGTGACTTTCCTTTGTTGTTACATGTCTCTGTCACTGCATCTATCCATCTTCTTCTGGGTCTTCCTCTTGGTCTTTTTCCATGCATTCTCGAGAAGAACGCCCATGATGGTGATTGATATGGATTCATTCTGACCAGGTGGCCAAACCATTTAAGTTGTTGTTCTATATATTGTTGGCACGGTTTTGTTCCTACTATTTTTCTTATGGTTTCATTTGGTATTCTATCTCTTCTTGTGTTGTTTGTTACTTTTCTCAAGCATCGCATCTCACATGTATTGATCTTTCTTAAAGGTCAACAATAAATGATAATTAACTGTCAAGATCGAAATTTGTAGAGAGTAATGATCACCTACACCAGCAGGCATGGTACTTAATAATGATGATTCTTTTGTTTATTTAAGTCTTACATTTCCCATCACTGGTTCAGGTATGTCCAAGTTAGTTGTAGCTCTTAACTGTCCCCAGGTCTATTCCTTCAACTTTGATATCCACCTGTAGGCTTTGAGTATTATCTTTTTTTGTGATCATAGTTTTTAGAATTTTTAATATTCTAATCTAATGCTTATGTTTTGCTTGTCATGTTTATTTCATTAAGTAATTGTTGTAGATCTTTAGAAGTTTCTGCTAGTAATACAGCATCATCAGCATATCTTAGGTTATTGATTCTCGTTCCATTAATTTTTAGGCCTGGCATCTCTGTGATGTTTTAAAAAATTTCATCAGTGTATAGATTGATCAAGCTTGGTGATCGGTTGCATCCTTGTCTTACTCTTCTTTTTATATGAATAGGGGTAGAGTTCTCTTTGTTATATTTTATTGCCTTTTGCTCCCAGTATAAATTGCAGATTAGCCATATGTCTGTGTCATCTAGATGTGTATTTTTTAGGTAGTCTATACGTTGTTTATGGTGTATTCTATCAAAAGCTTTGGTGTAGTCTATGAGGCAGGCATATAATGGTTTGTTCTCTTCTGTGTACTTTTCGATTAATGTCGTCATGCAGAATATGGCTTCTTTTGTCCCACTGTTTTTCCTTAATCGAAATTGTTGTTTTAATTCTATATTGATTTTATTCTGAATCCATCCTTGTATAAATTTTAGCAAGATTTTTGTTACATGGCTTATTAGGACCTATTGTTCTAAAGTCACTGCATTCAACTGCATCATTCTTTTTAGGCAATGCAATGAAAGATATGTTTTTAGTTAATTTGGTATGTATCCTGTATGGTATATGTCGTTGCATATGTCTGTGATCACTTCAATGCCAAATCTTCTATTGCCTTTATCATCTCTATCTGTACGTAGTCAGGTCCTGCAGCTTTTTCCCTTTTTCATTGTTTGTATAGATTTTTTTCCACTTCAGATTTTAAGATTGTATAGCCTGACCTACATTTTATAATTGGTTTCTTTTCCCTTTCGTCATAAAATAATTCTGTTATATATTACTGCCTTCTATTGATTATATCTTTGTTGTCAGTTAGCATTTTCCTTTTTTATTTGCAATATGTCTTCTCTCTGTTGCTTTTATAATTTTACTAGTCATTCTCTTTATTTTTGTGTGCATCCCTCTTTAATCCTGTTTATTTTCCATAGTTTAGATTTCTAGACATCTTTGGCTAAGTCAGTCTTCTTTTGCCTTTTTGCACATTTTGTGTATTTCATTATCTATTTTGTTGTATTGGGTAGTGTTCTTTGCTTGTCTTCTTTCTTCAATTTTTTCCAAGATGTCAGTTATCCATTTTTGTTTTTTGTTCTTTTCCTTTTTTGGCTAGATGTCTCAAGTTTCTTGTGTGCTTTTATTTATGCATTGTCATTTGGTTGTATGCAACTTGATGATTTAGACTTTGCTGATGATATAGCTCTCCTATCACACAACCATCAACAGATGGTTCAGGTTTGGTCGCTTATTTAATTATATTTAATAAATTAAATTACCAATTATTATATATTATATTAATTGTTATTACTTATATAGTTATAATTCATATTATTACTGTTTATTATTATTACTATTATGCTATTTTTATCGGATTGTTTTTATCTTTTATATAAAAAGTGTAACTAATAACTTACGTCTTAAATACAACTTACACTACAGTCATTGAGTAGTCAAGTGTAAGTTAACAGATGAGTTGAGTTAATTTAATTAAAACTTGGGTTAACTATTTAAAAAAAAATTATTTATTTAACTGTAATAATAATAACTTAATTAATAATAACATGAGAGTAAAGAGAAAAATATGTGATTAATTAATGCAACTCAGTCAACTCCATGATTATGATGAGAACAGACAGATGAATCAATTTAATGCGATGAATGATTAATTTAACATTTAATTCCTCATGTCTTGTTATTTTCTTATGCCTATCATTTCCCTGTGCGTTTAGCATAGGCCTGCAACACTTTCCAAGCTTCCCAGCAGTGTTTGATGTCAATCCCTGAAGATTGCTCCTTGCCTTTTCCCCATCTTCTTCAGCCTAGCTTCCCCTTGTATTTTTAATTCTCTTGTAATTTTATGTGAATTTAAATATTATTCATGCTTAAAATTAATAACTGTATAATAGTAATAACAATTTAATTTCAGTACATAATCTCAAAGACAAATTTAATGCATTTTTCAATGTAATGTTAAAAGTTTCTTTGATTAAATTAATATATGGACAATTTTTATTATAATCTTGTGACCATGGTACTATAATTCTTTTTTTTTTATTCAACTTAAACTCACATTCAGACTAATCTAAAGTGATGAGTCGTCTAAGTGCCTGTCTTATAGTTGTCTAAATGCCTGTCTTAATTTGTCTTATTCTTCTTTGAAATAGAAAAAAAAACATTAATTCCTTGGTGGACAAATGCTGTCTCTGACATTCTCTCTCATTCTCCTTTCTCCACTGATGTCTCTGACATTCTCTCTCTTTCTACCTTCTCCACTGATGTCTCTGACATTCTCTCTCATTCTCCCTTCTCCACTGATGTCTCTGACAATACCTCTCTTCTCTTCCTCTAGCATTCACTTGTTACGTGAGCAAGAAGTCTGCCCATTTTCCCATTTATATTCCTTCATTTTCTTGTGGCTTTTACAATATTTTTCCCTTGAACCATTCCCTGCAAGATTGTTTTTACTTGGTTATGTGAGCTGGATATGTGGCTGTACCGATGAGTTTTGCCTTTTTTTAACAATGGTCTTCATAACAGCATATGTGTTGCCTGATTTTGTTTTGAGCCTCTTCATATGTAATGAGTATCCTTACACTTTATTTGTCACAATATGTATGGTTATAACACTTTCCAAATGATAAAATGTAAATTGTGCTGACCTGTACTAGATATACAAATCTGAGGTTTAATCTAGGTTATCTGTCAATAAAATCAATTGCTGGAGCTGGAGTCGTCAGTAGCTGGATGCTGTGGGACATACTGAGGAGGTGATCTGAGCACATATGGACATGTTCAGAGTGCAACTATGATAACACACAAATAGCTCATAATTCAAAATCAATTGCTCAGGTCACAGCTTATATGGGAGTTTTTGATGACAGGAGATATCAGCAACACAGAAAACATGACCAATGTCAAATGCCAGGAGAATAAGAATAAAACTCCACAAATGGCACAGGCCACAATGATCATTGGACAGATGCCAAGTGTTATTATGGTAGCCAAAGCCAAAGAGGTGCCAAGTGTTATTATAGCCAAAGGTGTGCCTAGTGTTATCCTGATAGCCTTAGCCAAAGGGGTACCAAGTGTTATCATGATAGCCAAAGGGGTACCAAGTGTTATCATGATAGCCATAGCCAAAGGGGTGCCAAGTTTTATCATGATAGCCATAGCAAAAGGGGTGCCAAGTTTTATCATGATAGCCATAGCCAAAGGGGTGCCAAGTTTTATCATGATAGCCATTGTCAATGGGGTGCCAAATGTTATGATAGCCATTGCCAATGGGGTGCCAAATGTTATGATAGCCATAGCCAAAGGGGTGCCATTGTTTCCTGATAGCCATAGCCAAAGTGGTGTCAAGTGTTAACATGTTATCATGATAGCCAAAGGGGAGTTGGTTATCGTTGGACAGATGGAAGCACTGCCACAATTGCTATCATCTGGGAGCACTGAGACTGAATACATGGTTAATAGCTGACAATTGTGAAGTATTGTTTTACATTCACTGACTGATCCCTGCTGAATGACACAAAGTTGTGATGCGGTTTTTCTGCTAGAATCAAGGATAAACCATTGTAGACAAAGTAGAGATTACGCTGCAAGAACCTCTAGTATGAGAATGGAGATAAACAAGGATAAAATTATTGAAAACAAAGTAAAGCTTCCACTGCAAGAATCTCTAGTATGAGAATGGAGATTAACAAGGCTAAAATTATTGAAAACAAAGTAGAGCTTCCACTGCAAGAACCTCTAGTATGAGAATGGAGATTAACAAGGCTAAAATTATTGAAAACAAAGTAGAGCTTCCACTGCAAGAACCTCTAGTATGAGTAACCTCATGAAGAGCTAAGAGGAAAGAAGAAAAGTAAGAAGAGAGAAGCTAAGAAGAGTAATGAAAACTTACTGAAAGAGACTGAAGCAAGGAGAGAGCTAAATATTAGGAAGAAACAATCTTCATTTTTTGGCCATGTTATGAGAAGGAACAGCTGGAATATATTGTGACAAATTGAGGGTCAAAGTGATTGAGGGAAGCAAAGAGATCAGATACCAGACAGCTTAAGAGAATGGCTTGGCAGAAGGCCAACAACAGAAATGATAAATCACTGTCAAGATTGAGAGTTGTGGAGAGTCAGGATCACCTATGCCGGCAGGCATCTTACTTGATGATGATGAACCTGTGGTTATTAAAACATAAATTATATTGATATTATTTTGTACCTTTATTTTCATTTTTGATGTTTTGTATAGGCCTGCCACATTAATGATTTCCTGCCCTTGTAATTTGTTTCTCCAGAAATTATTTAAGATAATTGGTAATATTTTTATTGTTATTTTATTGTTACATTATTATTATTTTGTGTTATTATTATAAATCTGCAAAAAATAATTTCCCCTAATATATGATAGTAGTGTGTGCTATAATTTATTTCTCACTTCTCAAAATGTGAAGATCTCCATGAGAAACATTAAATATATGAAGTACATTACTGTTTTGGATATTGACTTACATCCTGGTGGTCTGCTGCAACAAAAGATATTTAAAGGGTGTCCATAGTAAATAAGTTGGGAACCTCTGTTGTATACATATAGTATGTGTGTGTGTGTGCTGGTGGGGTAGTGTCTAGTGCCAAGACACTTGAGTTGGGGGGGGAAAAAAAACTCACTCTTATCTTTTTGTATCTTCAGCTGTGCAACCCATTGGCCATGCTTGTGGTCTCATTTGTCATAGACACTTAGCTGTGATAGGAGCAGGGAGTTTGTGTCTGCCATGGCGGTGAGTAAAACTGTACTATAGTGCATGTGTGAGTATAACTGTACTATAGTGCATGTGTGAGTAAAACTGTACTATAGTGCATGTGTGAGTAAAACTGTACTATAGTGCATGTGTGAGTATAACTGTACCAAAGGGATATGTGTGAGTATAACTGTACTAGGGTATGTGTGAGTATAACTGTACTAGGGTATGTGTGAGTATAACTGTACCAAAAGAGATGTGTGAGTAGATCTGTCCTATAGGGTAGGAAGAAGTTGGGAAACATGGAGTTTATTAAAAGAAAAGAGACTAAAGAAAATTTTTTTAAAGTAGTTGATTATGTTTCCTCGAACCCATAACTTATCAATATTTAAAAATAAATGTACCTTAGTACATGTACGAGTTTCTATCCACCATTGTGTAATCTGTTCTGAGCTGATGTTTATGTGTCAAGATAAGATAAATGTGTTGAGGTATGCACTATTATATAGTAAGTTATTTAGTTTCTTTCTTACCACTTGTACATACCAGTGTAGCAGTGATGTGAAACCACTAAGTCAAGCATCAGTTTATGTACAGGCTCTTGTGTTTATTGTCAGGAATTGTTTATTCTGTGTTTAGGTCTATAAATGTGCCATGCCTGCACTTTGGTACGCGGATTAATATGTCACCTTGAAGAAGATGGTTTCAAGACATCAAGGGGGCCTTGAACATGACAACAGAAGAAGTAGGACTAGAGACAGAGATTCTTTCAGATGGGCTGTGGTGAATGCAGCGTTCTGCAGAGGGCATGTGATCTTATGATGATGATGTCATATGTTCACTTTTACTGCTAGTTCTGACCCACATTTTGTAAAAAAGAAGTAAGGGCATATATACTGAGTGATTTGATGAGCATGATAAGAAAAGTGGTGGTGGCTCTGTATGTATGCAATGGGTAGAGTAATTGCAGAAGTAAAAAATATGTAAGATCACCTTTGTCTACGTCCCAAGACATGTGGGAGTACGGGGAAATGAAAGAGCGAACAGGTTGGCTAGCTGCGCTATTGTTGAGGACAGTGTCAACCAATGGATCGGGCAGACATCATCAATGCCCTCAGGAAGTGGGAAGGATTCAGGACTTCAACAACCATGAGTCCACGTCACGCCTTTGGATGAAAGAGATGGGAGTTAAGATGGGCATAGCCAGAAACGAGAAACTTAGTGGGCGTGTAAGAAGACTAATCAGCCAACACAGAACTGGAGTCGTCAGTCGCTGGACACAGCAAGACTTGCCCAGGAGTGGATCTGAGTACCTATGGACATGGTCGGAGTGCAATGATGATGACCCGCAAATAACTCAATAAGAAAATAATGATCTGGGTCTCAAGGTCAGGGATATGCCGTAACATAATGTTTTAGGGGATGGAACTTTTAGATCACGTCATTTTGAGTTGGGGGAGGAAGGCCAATGCTCTTCCTTCCTGTTTTTACTTTCTCAACTCATTGGGTCAGGTGCCCATTTTTTTCCAGCTGGTTTGACCTGGGAACTGCTGACTGCATTTGAATCCACACTCAGTAGCCAAGCTGCTATATGATTTGGTTTTCTGTATCAACATATCCTACCCTTCTATCCTAGAGGTGCTGCAATATGATTTAGTTTCTGTATCAACATACCCCACCCTTCTATCCTAGAGGTGCTGCAATATGATTTGGTTTTCTGTATCAACATATCCTACCCTTCTATCCTAGAGGTGCTGCAATATGATTTGGTTTTCTGTATCAACATACCCCACCCTTCTATCCTAGAGGTGCTGCAATATGATTTGTTTGGTTTTCTGTATCAACATACCCCACCCTTCTACCCTAGAGGTGCTGCAATATGATTTGGTTTTCTTATCAACATACCCCACCCTTCTACCCTAGAGGTGCTGCAATATGATTTGGTTTTCTTATCAACATACCCCACCCTTCTACCCTAGAGGTGCTGCAATATGATTTGATTTTCTGTATCAACATACCCCACCCCTCTACCCTAGAGGTGCTGCAATATGATTTGGTTTTCTGTATCAACATACCCCACCCTTCTATCCTAGAGGTGCTGCAATATGATTTGTTTGGTTTTCTGTATCAACATACCCCACCCTTCTACCCTAGAGGTGCTGCAATATGATTTGGTTTTCTGTATCAACATACCCCACCCTTCTACCCTAGAGGTGCTGCAATATGATTTGGTTTCTGTATCAACATATCCCACCCTTCTACCCTAGAGGTGCTGCAATATGATTTGGTTTTCTGTATCAACATACCCCACCCTTCTACCCTAGAGGTGCTGCAATATGATTTGGTTTCTGTATCAACATACCCCACCCTTCTACCCTAGAGGTGCTGCAATATGATTTGGTTTCTGTATCAACATACCCCACCCTTTACCTTAGAGGTGCTGCAATATGATTTGGTTTCTGTATCAACAGAAGGAATCAATCTATGGATATTTATTTTTGATGACTGGAGTAACACTTGACAGGAATGGGTACCTGCCCAGGAATCAGACATTAGTTTAAACAGTGAGATCCACGATGTATAGCACCTGAGGTGATAGCAACCAGCAACTCGTACTTGATTGACTGTGTCAGTCTAAGTGAATGCAAGCTGACAGAGATCATACTCTACCCCTTTGTGGTGTTTCTGTAGCTGCTCAGGTTGGTCAGGTGATGGAAGACAAGCCCATTGTGTAAATGAGTTCAGTTAGACAAACTAAAAGAGGCAAACACAACAGCTGTAGACTGTGATACAGTGCAGCACATGCCATCTCAGGGTGTGAAAAGAGGTAGCAAAAACACAGTGGAATTTTCATAATTGTGTAACTTGCTTTAAAGTACACAGAATGTTGTGATGTACAAAGAAGAATACTCTGTGTACAATGGAGACTAATATAGAGATAAGAGAAATGGCCAGGCAACCAGCAATCTCATATACAATTAGGAAGAGAAGATGGAAATTATTTTGGCATGTGTTGAGAAGAGGCAACAAAAGAATTTCAAAATAGGTTCTTCAGTGGGAAACTTCTGGATACAGGAAAAAAGGACAACTTTGAGAGAAACTGAAAAAGACCACTGATAAGAGAAGCAAAGTTGGCAGGGATAGACTCATTTGATAAGATCTAAATCTCACCCAGAATAGAGATGAGTGGCACAAAACACAACAAGCCCTATGTGACGTCTAATGACACTGGATAGATCAAGAAAGTAATTTTATAGATAGTAGAACAAAGTTGTGGTGCTGCGATGGAATAAGGAAAGTGTAGACAATAGCGCAGTATTTGATGATGGTCTGCAGTTATGGGACTCTAACAGTTGGAGTCAACCTGGACTACAAGCAGAATGAGGCAACTGAGGAAGAAGATGAGAACTGTGTGTGTGTGTTCAGCAGGCTACAGGTGTATACTTCGCACCACCTCTAGGTTAGAGCTGAGCTTATTTTGGACCTACCCTGAATACAATGAGGTCAGTTCTTTTAATAATGAAGGGTTCCTTCCATAAGTTGTTGCTTATATTTTTCTGTAACAAAGTGTACATTTTGTGGGTGATAATGAAGTTATTGCTCATATTTTTCTATGATAAAGGGTATTCCAGAAAGGTTCTTATCAGATGGTCATAAAGCTGTCCTTGAATTCTAATATAGACGTTAAAGACTTGGACAAATAGTCGTAGAAGCAATATACATTCATGGACAGCAGCATCAAATGATAACTCCATGTGATATTTCTAAAGACTGGTTCCACTGGCCACCACTCCAACAGGTTTAATGGCATGTAACATCATAGTCAACAATTATAAAGACTTGCAATCACATCATACTCATACACTCCATAGTGAAATATATAAATCTACAACTGCTACTTAGTTGTAATTGTCTGTCTGTAACATAACTTCTAAGTCCTTTAAAACTGTCCATTCTGGACCCAAGCTTCTAGATCATTCTATCTTTATCTAAACTTCATTCTTCAAGCTTGTTGGCTGAGCTTTCCACTTCAGTTGTAGTTATCTAACTATCCTGGTGTTAAAGCCATCTGTTCTGCCAGCACAATTCCTGATCTAAATCTACATCTTGCATTTTTGCGGTACTGGCAGAAACTTACTGATCCAGCCCTCTAGATTAGCTCATCAACTTTGGTCACATGACTATAGCCTAATCACACAATCTCAAGTTGTCCTTCAAAATGGACCAGTGTTCATTGTGGTTGGATAATTTAACATCTCCCAGTCATTCCTCTATTAACTCCCACTCGATAATAATACATCGTTTAACCATCTCAAATCCTAAATCTGGTACAAGGGGCACACTTTATGGATGATGATGATGTTATTGCTCATATTTATCTATTATAACAAAGGGCACACTCTGTGAGTGATGATGATGTTATAGCTCATATTAATCTATAACAAAGGGCACATATGACATGGTACCCATTTTCAGAGATTATGCAAGAATTCCAAAGTCGTGTTGATCCCAAAATACTAATGGATCATCAAGATCAGTATTGAGCACATTAACCACTAAGCCAACACCAATAAGTCATCATGAAATGGGAGGAGACATGCAGTCAATGAGAAGTTTTAAGTTACTATTTTGAATGGTGGAGTGGGATGCTAGCCTCAGTAAATGGGAATATGCTAAGCCTTCGTTGAACCACATTTTATTACAGCGTCCCTGCAGGAAAATAATGAGTGCACAGGATGTGAAGCAGGAAGTGCGCACTAGAGGGAAAATAGATGTTTGAGCTCGGTGTTGTTTTGTTGCAAAGTTAGAGAGGTGAATTATTCAATTATGTTTACTTCCTAACTGACTCATATTTAGTTTCCTTGTTGCATGGCAGTTTTCAGTTTTTTTTAATCTGCTCACTTCATGATTTATTGTTTGGTTCAACATTTGTTACGGTTATTTCATGGTTTATGATTTAGTTTAACGTTTGTTCCAATCTTTTCATGATGTATGATTTAGTTGAGCATTTATTCTAGTCTTTTCATGATTTATGATTTAGTTCAGCATTTGTTCTGGTCTTTTCATGATTTATGATTTAATCCAGCATTTGTTCTGGTCTTTTTATGATTTAGTTCAGCATTTGTTCTGGTCTTTTCATGATTTAGTTCAGCATTTGTTCTGGTCTTTTTATGATTTAATTTTATTGCCAGGCCAGTGCACTGTGTTAATGATGTTGTGTAATGGCGATGATTGAAATAATGATGTTGTATAATGGAAGTGGTGGTAATGATGTTGTATAATGGAGGTGGTGGTAATGATGCTGTTGTATAATGGAGGTGGTGGTAATAATGATGTTGTATAATGGAGGTGGTGGTAATAATGATGTTGTATAATGGAAGTGGTGGTAATAATGATGTATAATGGAGGTGGTTGTAATGATGATGTTGTA
Organism: Megaustenia siamemsis; assembly: GCA_032433765.1. Taxonomy (NCBI): domain Eukaryota; kingdom Metazoa; phylum Mollusca; class Gastropoda; order Stylommatophora; family Ariophantidae; genus Megaustenia; species Megaustenia siamemsis. Next base: position 185,321 of record JAVIAB010000012.1, read on the forward strand.
TAATAGAAGTGGTGGTAATAATGATGTTGTATAATGGAGGTGGTTGTAATGATGATGTTGTATAATGGTGATGGTTGTAATAATGATGTTGTATAATGGATATTCGCCCGTGCGCTACCAGGGCCCGAAAGGGGAGTAAAGAATAGTGGCGCTGTACCCTACCAGGCATGTTCGTAAGAGGCGAGAAAGGAGGGTTGGTCATGGGACTAGCTATCCCATACTGTAAAAAAAAATTAGCTGAAAAAACTTCACAAACATGGACAAGTCAAAGAAAGAAAAAGTTAATCCGCCATCCGGAAAAGAGAAGGGCTCTCTGTCTAAGAGACATATGACGCAAGCCGGAGAAAGCCGCAAGGAGTCCTGGTTGCGGACTCACCCTTTGTCTACCAGGAAATCCTCCAGAATTGGCACCTGGAATGTTCGTACTCTAAACGAACAAGGAAAAGCTGCACAGATAGCAGCAGAAATGTCAAACTACAAGATAGATATTCTGGGAATGTGTGAAACAAGATGGCTAGGAACAGGTAAAATAAAACTAAACACAGGAGATAAGATTTTATCATCAGGACACCAGGAACCTGGAGCACAACATAGTGAAGGGGTAGCTATAATGCTATCAAGGAATGCACAGAAGAAACTGATAGAATGGGAAGCAGTAGGACCGAGACTAATGAGAGCAACATTTAAAACAACCAAAAACAAAATAATTTTACACATTATCCAATGCTATGCACCAACCAACGACAAAGATGATTTAGTTAAAGATTATTTCTATAAACAGCTACAATGTCAGATGGATGCAAGATGAGCCAAGGATATTATAATCTTGATGGGAGACCTAAATGCTAAAGTAGGATCAGACAACAGAGGCTTCGAAGAGATTATGGGAAAACATGGACTTGGAGATATAAACGAGAATGGAGAGATATTTGTGAGTTTCTGCGCCCTCAATCAAGTGAGCCTAGGAGGAACGATATTCCAACACAAAAGAATACACAAAGCTACATGGGTGTTACCAGATCATAGAACGGAAAATCAAATTGATCACATATGTATTAATAATAAGTTTAAGTCATCCTTACAGGATGTAAAAGTATATAGAGGAACAGACATAGCTTCTGATCATCATCTTCTGATAGCTAAACTTAAAATTAAACTAAAAAGGTATACTACAACGAATAAGGGTAGAAAGTATTTCAATGTAGGGTTCCTTAAAGAACAAGGAATTAAAGATAAATTCGCAGTCACAATATCAAACAAATACCAAGTCCTCCAACAACTAGAAAATACAATAAATATAGAAGATCATTGGAAACAGGTAAAAGATATATGGAAAGAGACATGCGAAGAAACACTAGGGAAAAGAGAACGCCAGAATAAGGCATGGATGACAGCAGAGACCCTGGACAAAATTAAAGAAAGAAAGAACAAGAAATCAGACATAAATAAAAGCAAAACAAGAAGTAATAAAGCCAAGACGCAAGAAGCTTACACAGAGGTGAACAAAGAAGTGAGAAGATGCATTAAAAAGATAAGAGGAAATATATAGATGAACAAGCTAAAGAGGCAGAAGAAACAGCAAATAAAGGGAATATGAAAGAACTGCACAAAGAAATTAAGTGGAAAATACAAACAGATCAATGCCTTTATTAAAGATAAGAAAGGAAATCTGCTTAGTAATATAAGGGAACAAATGGTGAGATGGAAAGAGCACTTTGAAGAACTTTTGAATAGACCCGGCTCAAATAATCCTCCTGATATATTACCAGCAGAAGAAGAGTTACACGTTAACTGTGGAAAACCAAGCATAGAAGAAATAATGAAAGCCATCAATCTATTAAAAACTGGTAAAGCCACAGGACCAGATGAAATTCCTTCTGAAGCCATCAATGCAGATACTAACACCTCTACCAGATGCTACATAATTTATTAGGTAAAATTTGGGAGAGGGAAGAAATACCTAAAGACTGGAAAGAAGGTTATATGATCAAACTACCAAAGAAAGGAAGTTTACAGGAGTGCACAAATTATAGGGGAATTATGCTACTATCAGTGCCAGGAAAAATATTAAGCAGAAATAAATATTAAGGCGGAAATAAAAGCCAGAGAAGAAAGCTCCACACATTCAACTTCGAGAAAACAGACCAGGACGCCATTAGCAAAATCAGACATAGGAAACAGAGCGCCCTCGTAGGAGGCAGGAGAGATGGACGCAGCCACCCTGGTGGAATGTAGATGTCGAGGAAGCTTGGCGGAGCAAGAGACAAACGGTCAAGACATGGCAGAAAGCCAGAAGGTGTGGTAGAACACAACCTGAGCTCTTGAAGCGTCTGAAAGTAGAGGTCGACCAAAAAATGATGCACTTTAAACTGTGCGCTAAGAAGGCTAAGGATGCCAAATGGGATGACTTCTGTAAAAAAGTGTGCTCAGGATTCAGAAACTCAGAAATGTGCCCACATTCTGGCGCCTTCATCAGTGCATGAATGGCACACCACGACACAGAGGTATACCAGACTTTCGGAGCACAGGCCAGATATGGCACAAATCTGATGAGAGCAAAGGGAAGGCCCTGCTTGCCCGCTACATTGAGCAGACGGACCAAAGAAATGAGGCTGTAAGAATGAGGATACGGGGATCTTTGTCAATTTGTGTAAGGATGTAGGGATGGAAGAAGATCTCACAATCACAACCGATACCATTCGAACGATACTTAAAAGGTCACACAACACTGCTCCTGGTCCAGATGGTGTTCGGTAAGATGACATAGGCGATTTAGCTGATGACGACTTGACAACACTGGCCAATGAGCTTAATGCCAGTATTCGGAGTGGCCAGATTAAGGAGGAGTGGCTACACAGCTACTTACAACCGCTACCGAAGCCAAACAAGGACCATTCTCAGATCAGTGCCTACAGAATCATCACAATGCAGAACACTGCGGGCAAGCTGCTGGAGAAAATAGTTGCCCGTGTCCTCACCTGTCGCCTTGAACAGAAACGCATATTCCCATCCACACTCGAAGGTTATAGATATAACAAAGAGACATGGCTCAATGCGGCAGTATTTGCCTATGACGTCTTCGAAGGCTTCCACAGACGAGAGGAGACATGTGCTGCTGCTATAGATCTGGAGGATGCATACAACAGGGTACCATTTGAATATCTCATGCATATGCTTCTCAAACTGGTGGTGAACCCCTTCCTCATTAGATGGATCGCCGCGGCACTGTTTCAGAGGAAGGTGATACTCAGATGTGGAAGTTGGTCTCCGAGCCAACATCCATTTGTCCTGGGCTGCCACAAGGCTCACCATTGTCACCAGTTCTATTTAACGTGTACACAATAACGATCACGGCCCAACAGCAGGATGGGAGGGGAAGAACTATGACTTTTGCTGATGATATTCTGGTATATCGACAGGGAAGAGACAGATGGGGAATCGCCTCCACAATGCAAGACGAACTCGATCACATTTCTTCCTGGTGTGGGGTTTCAGCTGCCTTGGTTAATCCTAATAAAGCATGAGTTTCATGGTTCTCCCTTAACAATATCGTTAATACGACCACACCGGTAGTACGAATGGGAGCTGATGAGGTGACCAGGGACAAGTTGATGACATACCTCGGAGTTAAGTTTGATCGCAGCCTGTGTTTTTGGGACCACGTCGACCATGTGATAAGAAAATCCCGCAAAGGATTAGCCACCTTGAAGGTCATGGCAGCTGCCAACATCGAGCAGAGGCTACTTACTCTTCTGTTCCAGGGATTAGTCCTCGCACCAATCGAGTATGCCCTGGCCATTCTTACTGTCAGTACGACTCAAATTGATAGGCTGGAGAAAATACAAAATGAAGCCATGCGCATTATCTTGGGATGTACGAGGGACACTCCCTGTGTAGCAATGAGGTATCTTCTTGACTTTCCAACCATGGATGACAGAATCAAGATCTGGAGAGCACGAGCATACCTGAAGATTAGTACAGATACAGAGCATCCATTGCACCACGTGCTCAACACAGAGAAAGGTACCAGGCTAAAAAGAGGCAAATCATGGGTGGGCCGAGCAGAAGATGTCATTAAACAGGTCTGTGGGCTTACCAATATCTGCGTTGGTGAGGAGTGGATACCGGTGCCTACGTCATTCAAGGGGACTTTCTCATGTATTGTCACACTCGACAGGAAAAGTAGGGAACAGAACCCGGTCGTGGTTAATGCTGAGGTCAACTGTCTCATCTGCAATAACACCGATGAGAACGATGCAGTCATCTATACAGACGGATCTGTAAGACGACACGAAAGAAGTGCATGGGCATTTACAGCACGCTCGGCAGACAGAATAGCCAAGGAAGACAGTGGTGCATACGCCATGACCACGAGTAGCATGACAATGGAGGTGATGGCAGTGACCAAGGCATTCAAATGGTTAGAGTCACAAGACTACACCCACGCATGTATACTGAGTGATTCGATGAGCATGATAAAAAAAGTGGAGGTGGGCTTTGTACGCATGCAATGGGTAGAGTCGTTGCAGAAATCCAAAATACGTAAGGTCACCTTTGTCTATGTCCCTGGACATGCGGGAGTACGGAAAATGAGAGAGCGGACAGGTTGGCTAGCTGCGCTGTCGTTGAGGACGGGCAACCGATGGATCGGGCGGACATCATCAATGCCCTCCGAGATGTGGGAAGAGCACAGGACTTCGACAAATACAGATCCACGTGACTTCTTCGGATGATGGAAATGGGAGTTAAGATGGGCACAGCCAGAAATGAGAAACTTGGTGGCCGTGTAAGAAGACTTATCAACCAACATAGAACTAGAGTCGTCAGTCGCTGGACACTGAGGGAATTCCTGAGGAGGGGATCTGAGCACCTATGGACATGTTCGGAGTGCAATGATGATGACCCGCAAATAACTCAATAATAACTCAATAACTTTCCAAGTCGTTCTGTTTTTTGCCATTCTTTTAAGATCACTACATGTCTTCCCCATCATCTTCATCTCTGCTTTTATCTGTCTTCTCCAAGAATTCCTTGATCTTCCTCTTTGTCTTTTTCCCTGGGGATTCCAAAAAAGGGCCTGTTGTGTAATACTCTCAGTTGGCTTCCGTAGTGTGTGTCCTATCCAGCGCCATCGTCTTCGCTGTATCTCTTTATCCACTGGTGTTTGACTGGTACATTTCCATAATTCTATGTTAGTGATTATGTCCTGCCATTTCCATCCTTTTATCCTGCGTAAACATCCATTAATGAAAGTCTGTATCTTCGTAATTGTCAATTTTGTTGTTCTCCATGTTTCACAGCCATATAATAGGACAGCCTTAACATTTGAGTTGAAAATTTTTATTTTTGTATTTAACCTAATTTCTTTGGATTTCCATGTTTCCCAGTGCAATGAATGCTCCTCTTGCTTTTGATATCCTTATTTTGGTATAATTTTCTGTTCCTCCCTCTTTATCTATATTACTGCCCAGATATATGTAAGATTGTACATCTAATAGAGGTAATTCTCCTAGTTTTATTTGGTTATTGCCAACTGTATTAATTCTCATAATGTTAGTCTTATCTCTATTAATCTTCAGTCCTATCTGTTGTGATCTCTCATCAAGTATGTTCATTTTATCTTGCATCTGTTGATGGCTGTGTGATAGGAGAGCTATGTCATCAGCAAAGTCTAAATCATCAAGTTGGTTGGTCAGTGACCACTGGATTCCATTTCTGTTGTTTTGAGTTATTTTCATAATCCCATCTATGGCCAGTAGAAAGAGAAATGGAGACAGAAGGCATCCCTGCCTTACTCCCATTCTTATTTCAAATGCTTCTGTAATCTGTCCTTCATACACCACACTACATTTCGTTCCTTCATACATTGTTTTTGTCAGGTTAATAAACTTTATGGGGATTCCGTAATGACTCAGCAACTTCCAAAGCATTCTTCTGTCTAAACTATGAAATGCCTTTTCGTAATCTATGAATCCAATATAAAGTGGGGATATTTAGTTCTAAACTTTGTTCAACTATTATACGTAGAGTAGTTATTTGATCAGCACATGATCTGTTCTTCCTAAAACCTGCTTGTTCATCTCTCAAATGTTTCTCTATGGCCTCTTTTAGTCTCTCCAGAATGATTCTGCTTAATATTGAGTTATTTGTAAGTTATTGAGTTATTTATAAGTGTTTGTTGAAGACCTATGCTCTACTGGGAGCTAAAAAGGTAGAAGAAGAAGAAAATAATTGATATTGTGGTAATAATGAAGTTGTATAATGGAAGTGGTGGTAATGTTGATGCTGTATAATGGTGGTAGTTGTAATAATGATGGTGCTGTATAATGGTGGTGGTTGTAATGATGGTGGTGATTGTAATGATGATGATGTATAATGGTGGTGGTTATACTGATGGTGCTGTATAATGTTGGTGGTTGTAATTATGGTGCTGTATAATGTTGATGGTTGTAATGGTGGTGGTTGTAATGATGATGATGTATAATGGTGGTGGTTGTAATGATGTTGCTGTATAATGTTGATGGTTGTAATGGTGGTGGTTGTAATGATGATGATGTATAATGGTGATGGTTGTAATGATGGTGCTGTATAATGATGATGGTGGTTGTAATGATGGTGCTGTATAATGTTGATGGTTATAATGATGTTGATGGTTGTAATGATGGTGCTGTATAATGGTGATGGTTGAAATGATGGTGGTTGTAATTATGGTGCTGTATAATGTTGATGGTTGTAATGATGGTGATGGTTGTAATGATGGTGCTGTATAATGGTGATGGTTGTAATGAAGGTGCTGTATAATGTTAGCGGTTGTAATGATGGTGCTGTATAATGTTGATGGTTATAATGATGATGCTGTATAATGGTGATGGTTGTAATGATGGTGCTATATAATGTTGGTGGTTGTAACGATGGTGCTGTATAATGTTGGTGGTTGTAATGATGATGCTGTATAATGGTGATGGTTGTAATGATGGTGCTGTATAATGGTGATGGTTGTAATGGTGGTGGTTGTAATGATGATGATGTATAATGGTGATGGTTGTAATGATGGTGCTGTATAATGGTGATGGTTGTAATGATGGTGCTGTATAATGATAATGGTGGTTGTTATTATGGTGCTGTATAATGTTGATGGTTGTAATGATGGTGCTGTATAATGTTGATGGTTATAATGATGGTGATGGTTGTAATGATGGTGCTGTATAATGGTGATGGTTGAAATGATGGTGGTTGTAATTATGGTGCTGTATAATGTTGATGGTTGTAATTATGGTGCTGTATAATGTTGATGATTGTAACGATGGTGCTGTATAATGTTGATGGTTGTAATGATGATGCTGTATAATGGTGATGGTTGTAATGATGATGCTGTATAATGGTGATGGTTGTAATGATGGTGCTGTATAATGTTGATGGTTATAATGATGATGCTGTATAATGGTGATGGTTGTAATGATGGTGCTATATAATGTTGGTGGCTGTAACGATGGTGCTGTATAATGTTGGTGGTTGTAATGATGATGCTGTATAATGGTGATGGTTGTAATGATGGTGCTGTATAATGGTGATGGTTGTAATGGTGGTGGTTGTAATGATGATGATGTATAATGGTGATAGTTGTAATGATGGTGCTGTATAATGGTGATGGTTGTAATGATGGTGCTGTGTAATGATGATGGTGGTTGTTATTATGGTGCTGTATAATGTTGATGGTTGTAATGATGGTGCTGTATAATGTTGATGGTTATAATGATGTTGCTGTATAATGGTGATGGTTGAAATGATGGTGGTTGTAATTATGGTGCTGTATAATGTTGATGGTTGTAATTATGGTGCTGTATAATGCTGATGGTTGTAATGATGGTGCTGTATAATGTTGATGGTTGTAATGATGATGCTGTATAATGGTGATGGTTGTAATGATGATGCTGTATAATGGTGATGGTTGTAATGATGGTGCTGTATAATGTTGATGGTTATAATGATGATGCTGTATAATGGTGATGGTTGTAATGGTGGTGCTATATAATGTTGGTGGTTGTAACGATGGTGCTGTATAATGTTGGTGGTTGTAATGATGATGCTGTATAATGGTGATGGTTGTAATGATGGTGATGGTTGTAATGATGATGCTGTATAATGGTGATGATTGTAATGATGATGCTGTATAATGTTGATGGTTGTAATGATGATAATTTTTAATGGTGAGGGTTACAATAATGATGTTTTTACTATTTCTTCACGAGGAAGGCATTTTCACTCTCTCTCTCTCTCTCTCTCTCTCTCTCTATATATATATATATATATATATATATATATATATATATATATATATATATATATATTTCTTCACGAGACAGACTACCAGTGATCAACATTCCTTGTATTGTTTGTAGAACTATACATAGCTCATTCTCAGGCCATCATTCTGAGTACTCTACATTTGGCCCACACTATTAATAATTGTTGTCTTTCGCCTGTCTCACCTTCTCTCCATGGCCAGCCCCTCACTCTCCATCTCTTACCACAATGTTAAATCAGCAAGACCTTTGAACACCATTAATGATGCTCCATGATGCTCTCAGAGTTGACCATAAACTCCTGACTAATGTCACACATTGACCACAATGTGCTCTTAGAGTTGACCATAAACTCCTGACTGATGTCACACATTGACAATGATGTGCTATCAGAATTGACCAGAAACTCCTGACTGATGTCACACATTGGCCACAATGTGCTCTCAGAATTGACCAGAAATTTCTGACTGATGTCACACATTGACCACAATGTGCTCTCAGAATTGACCAGAAATTCCTGACTGATGTCACACATTGACCACAATGTGCTCTCAGAATTGACCAGAAATTTCTGACTGATGTCACACATTGACAATGATGTGCTATCAGAATTGACCATAAACTCCTGACTAATGTCACATATTGACCACATTGTCATGATGCTTTCAGAATTGACCAGAAACTCCTGACTAATATCACACATTGACCACAATGTGCTCTCAGAATTGACCAGAAATTCCTGACTAATGTCACATATTGACCACAATGTGCTCTCAGAATTGATCAGAAATTCCTGACTAATGTCACATATTGACCACAATGTGCTCTCAGAATTGATCAGAAATTCCCGACTGATGTCACACATTGACCACAATGTGCTCTCAGAATTGACCAGAAATTCCTGACTGATGTCACACATTGACCACAATGTGCTCTCAGAATTGATCAGAAACTCCTGACTGATGTCACACATTGACCACAATGTGCTCTCAGAATTGACCAGAAATTCCTGACTGATGTCACACATTGACCACAATGTGCTCTCAGAATTGACCAGAAATTCCCGACTGATGTCACACATTGACCACAATGTGCTCTCAGAATTGATCAGAAATTCCCGATTGATGTCACACATTGACCACAATGTGCTCTCAGAATTGATCAGAAACTCCTGACTGATGTCACACATTGACTACAATGTGCTCTCAGAATTGACCAGAAACTCCTGATTGATGTCACCTTTCGTATGATTATTTCTTGACCTTCCAAAAGCATGAACTGTATTCCCGATTTTTTTCTGATACCTGGACAGAGCACCGGGATTGTTGTGGTAATCCCAGAAAGTATTGAAAGATATACGATACCTGGACAGAGCACCGGGATTGTTGTGGTAATCCCAGAAAGTATTGAAAGATATACGATACCTGGACAGAGCACCGGGATTGTTGTGGTAATCCCAGAAAGTATTGAAAGATCTAATGTGTTGAGTCATAGCTTATCACCTGAACACATTCTTCTGTTGGTTGTTTGTACTGCAATAAGATGAAACAGCAATAATATGATGAGAGCTTATTGTAGATCTGGTAATATTGAAGTAGACAGAGAAGAAGAGCTTCACTATAGTAAATCTGTGTGATGATTTACATGCTTCATTTTTGGGGGGTTGGGAGAGGACATTACGGTAATCGTTGCTGCCATTATATCGACTGATTGATCAACGTGGATGTTTGGAAACAGAAGAGGGAGATAGCCAGCAGGATTCATAACTTTAACACTCAGTGTGCTTCTTTCCTTTGTCTTCAAGGTCGGGTCTTGGCACATTTGGCGGTTAATTCTTTTGACACCACGGACGGGTTCATCCTTTGAAGCCCACGGTGACTCACTCTTTCTCCCACCTATGCCAAGTTTTCTCTGCCAACGCTTGCCTCAATATTTCTCTCATACCTTTGCCTCACTCTCTCTCTCTAACCTTTACCTCACTCTCTCTCTAACCTTTACCTCTCTCTATCCTTTACCTCACTCTCTCAACCTTTACCTCACTCTCTCTCCAACTTTTACCTCACTCTCACTCCAACTTTTACCTCACTCTCATTCCAACCTTTACCTCGCTCTCTCTCTACCTTTACCTCGCTCTCATTCCAACCTTTACCTCGCTCTCTCTCAACCTTTACCTCACTCTCTCTCATCCTTTACCTCACTCTCTCTAACCTTTACCTCACTCTCTCAACCTTTACCTCACTCTCATTCCAACCTTTACCTCGCTCTCTCTCATCCTTTACCTCACTCTCTCTCATCCTTTACCTCACTCTCTCTAACCTTTACCTCACTCTCTCAACCACAATGTGCTCTCAGAATTGACCAGAAATTCCTGACTAATGTCACATATTCGCTCTCTCTCATCCTTTACCTCACTCTCTCTAACCTTTACCTCACTCTCTCTCCAACTTTTACCTCACTCTCTCTCAACCTTTACCTCACTCTCTCTCCAACTTTTACCTCACTCTCTCTCCAACCTTTACCTCGCTTTCTCTCATCCTTTACCTCACTCTCTCTCTAACCTTTACCTTACTCTCTCTCCAACTTTTACCTCACTCTCTCTCTAACCTTTACCTCACTCTCATTCCAACCTTTACCTCACTCTCTCTCTCCAACTTTTACCTCGCTTTCTCTCAACCTTTACCTCACTCTCTCTCCAACTTTTACTTCACTCTCTCTCTCTAACCTTTACCTCACTCTCATTCCAACCTTTACCTCACTCTCTCTCTCCAACCTTTACCTCGCTTTCTCTCAACCTTTACCTCACTCTCATTCCATCCTTTACCTCACTCTCTCTCTAACCTTTACCTTACTCTCTCTAACCTTTACCTCGCTCTTTCTCTAACCTTTACCTCACTCTCATTCCAACCTTTACCTCACTCTCTCTCTCTCTCCAACCTTTACCTCACTCTCATTCCAATCTTTACCTCACTCTCTCTCTCTAACCTTTACCTCACTCTCATTCCAACCTTTACCTCACTCTCTCTCTCCAACCTTTACCTCGCTTTCTCTCAACCTTTACCTCACTCTCATTCCATCCTTTACCTCACTCTCTCTCTCTAACCTTTACCTTACTCTCTCTAACCTTTACCTCACTCTCATTATCAGTAACACTAGCAGCAAGGAAAACAATAGATACTTATCCAGAGGATTGGATACAAATATACACAGATGGTGCAGCCACTAACGCTACTTCAAAAGCTGAATATGAAATATTAATACATTATCCAGATGGAACAGCAGAAGAAATATGTGGACCCTGTGGTGAAGTCTGTAACAATTATGAAGCAGAAATAACAACTATAGAAACAGCAATTTATCATTTAAATACGATTTTCGATACCACACCATCAAAGGAAACAAACACAGTTATATTTACGGACTCTAAATCGGCTCTGCAAGCACTGGAAAACAACATGAACAAACCAGAACTCACACAGCTTATCATAGACACAGACAAACTCATTGAAACACATAACATAAGATGGTAATGCAATGGATCCCGGGACACTCAAATATACCAGGAAATGATAAGGCAGATACATTAGCTAAGAGAGGATCTAAACAGACACAGATACATACATCCATCACACTAGACACAGCCAAACAAGTCATAAACTCCAACAGTAGAGAGGAGTGGCTGAATGGATGGGCCTTAGGGAAAACAGGGAGAGAGCTTTTTAAATATATGGCAAGACAAATCCACAAGACAACATCAACAACCTAACAAGAAGAGACCAAACCGCCATCTTCAGACTAAGAACAGGACATGTTATGCTGAATAACCACATTAATAGAATACAACAAAACCATACCCCAGTATGTCCACTCTGTAATCACCCACAAGACAACATCAACAACCTAACAAGAAAAGACCAAACCACCATCTTCAGACTGAGAACAGGACATGTTATGCTGAATAACCACATTAATAGAATACAACAAAACCATACCCCAGTATGTCCACTCTGTAATCACCCACAAGAAACTGTAGAACATCACCTGTTTCAGTGCCCAAAGCTCACTGACATCAGAGCACTACTTCTTCAAACACCCTCCAAATGGAACACTATGTACCACAGCAGAACTTTAAATACTTGTAGATACTACTACATGGCATTGGGTCGAAGGGCATCAGCTCAAAGGTCGCTGGATCCATAACAACAAGCTCACTCTCATTCCAACCTTTACCTCACTCTCATTCCAACCTTTGCCTCACTCTTTCTCTCTCCAACCTTTGCCTCACTCTCTCTCTCTCTCCAACCTTTGCCTCACTCTTTCTCTCTCCAACCTTTACCTCACTCTCTCTCCAACCTTTGCCTCACTCTTTCTCTCTCCAACCTTTGCCTCACTCTCTCTCTCTCCAACCTTTGCCTCACTCTTTCTCTCTCCCACATTGGCCTCACTCTTTCTCTCTCCAACCTTTGCCTCACTCTTTCTCTCTCCAACCTGCCTCACTCTCTTTCTCTCCAACCTTTGCCTCACTCTTTCTCTCTCCCACATTGGCCTCACTCTTTCTCTCTCCCCGACCTTTGCCTCACTCTCTCTCTCCAACCTTTGCATCTCTCTCTCCAACCTTTGCCCCACTCTTTCTCTCTCCAACCTTTGCCTCACTCTTTCTCTCTCCCACATTTGCCTCACTCTCTCTCTCCAACCTTTGCCTCACTCTTTCTCTCTCCAACCTTTGCCTCACTCTTTCTCTCTCCAACCTTTGCCTCACTCTTTCTCTCTCCAACCTTTGCCTCACTCTTTCTCTCTCCCACATTTGCCTCACTCTCTCTCTCCAACCTTTGCCTCACTCTTTCTCTCTCCAACCTTTGCCCCACTCTCTCTCTCTCTCCAACCTTGCCTCACTCTTTCTCTCTCCAACATTTGCCTCACTCTTTCTCACTCCAACATTTGCCTCACTCTTTCTCTCTCCAACCTTTGCCTCACTCTTTCTCTCTCCAACATTTGCCTCACTCTTTCTCTCTCCAACCTTTGCCTCACTCTTTCTCTCTCCAACCTTTGCCTCACTCTTTCTCCCTCCAACCTTTGCCTCACTCTTTCTCTCTCCAACCTTTGCCTCACTCTTTCTCTCTCCAACATTTGCCACACTCTTTCTCTCTCCAACATTTGCCTCAGTCTTTTCTCTCCAACATTTGCCTCAGTCTTTCTCTCTCCAACATTTGCCTCACTCTTTCTCTCTCCAACATTTGCCTCACTCTTTCTCTCCCAACCATTACCTCTCTCTCTCTCCAACCTTTGCCTCACTCTTTCTCTCTCTCTCTCTCTCTCTCTCTCTCTCTCCAACCTTTGCCTCACTCTTTCTCTCTCCAACATTTGCCTCACTCTTTCTCTCCCAACCTTTACCTTTCTCTCTCTCCAACCTTTGCCTCACTCTTTCTCTCTCTCCAACCTTTGCCTCACTCTTTCTCTCTCCAACCTTTGCCTCACTCTTTCTCTCTCCAACCGTTGTCTCACTCTCTCTCTCTCTCTCTCCAACCTTTGCCTCACTCTCTCTCCAACCTTTGCCTCACGCTCTCTCTCTCTCCAACCTTTGCCTCACTCTTTCTCTCTCCAACCTTTTCCTCACTCTCTCTCTCTCACCAACCTTTGCCTCACTCTCTCTCTCTCAAACCTTGCCCCACTTTCTCTAACTCTCCAACCTATGCCTCACACTCTCTCTCTCAAACCTTTGCCCACTTTCTCTAACTCTCCAATCTTTGCCTCACTCTCTCTCTCTCCAACCTTTGCATTACTCTCTCTCTCTCTCCACCTTTGCCTCACTATCTCCAACCTTGCCTTCCTCTCTCTCTCTCTCTCTCTCTCTCTCCAACCTTTGCCTCACTCTTCTCTCTCCAACCTTTGCCTTCCTCTCTCCAACCTTTGCCTTCCTCTCTCTCTCTCTCTCTCTCTCTCCAACCTTTGCCTCACTCTTCTCTCTCCACCTTTGCCTTCCTCTCTCTCTCCAACCTTTGCCTTCCTCTCTCTCTCTCCAACCTTTGCCTTCCTCTCTCTCTCCAACCTTTGCCTTCCTCTCTCTCTCCAACCTTTGCCTCACTCTTCTCTCTCCAACCTTGCCCTTTGCCTCTCTCTCTCCAACCTTTTCCTTCCTCTCTCTCTCCAACCTTTGCCTTCCTCTCTCTCTCCAACCTTTGCCTTCCTCTCTCTCTCCAACCTTTTCCTTCCTCTCTCTCTCCAACCTTTGCCTTCCTCTCTCTCTCCAACCTTTGCCTTCCTCTCTCTCTCTCCAACCTTTGCCTTCCTCTCTCTCTCCAACCTTTGCCTTCCTCTCTCTCTCTCCAACCTTTGCCTTCCTCTCTCTCTCCAACCTTTGCCTTCCTCTCTCTCTCCAACCTTTGCCTCACTCTTCTCTCTCCAACCTTTGCCTTCCTCTCTCTCTCCAACCTTTTCCTTCCTCTCTCTCTCCAACCTTTGCCTTCCTCTCTCTCTCCAACCTTTGCCTCACTCTTCTCTCTCCAACCTTTGCCTCACTCTCTCCAACCTTTGCCTTCCTCTCTCTCTCTCTCTCTCTCTCTCTCTCTCTCTCTATCCAACCTTGCCTCGCTCTTTCTCTCTCCACATTTGCCTCACTCTTGCTCTCTCCAACCTTTACCTCACTCTTTCTCTCCCAACCTTTGCCTCACTCTTTCTCTCTCCAACCTTTGCCTCTCTCTCTCTCTTTCTCTCTCCAACCTTTGCCTCACTCTCTCTCTCTCAAACCTTTGCCTCACTCTCTTTCTCTCTCCAACCTTTACCTCACTCTCTCCAACCCTTACCTCACTCTCTCTCCAAACTTTGCCTCACTCTTTCTCTCTCCAACATTTGCCTCACTCTTTCTCTCTCCAACCTTTGCCTCACTCTTTCTCTCTCCAACATTTACCTCACTCTTTCTCTCTCCAACCTTTGCCTCACTCTTTCTCTCTCCAACCTTTGCCTCACTCCTTCTCTCTCCAACATTTGCCTCACTCTTTCTCTCTCCAACCTTTGCCTCACTCTTTCTCTCTCCAACATTTGCCTCAGTCTTTCTCTCTCCAACATTTGCCTCAGTCTTTCTCTCTCCAACATTTGCCTCACTCTTTCTCTCTCCAACATTTGCCTCACTCTTTCTCTCCCAACCTTTACCTCTCTCTCTCTCTCTCCAACCTTTGCCTCACTCTTTCTCTCTCTCTCTCTCTCTCTCTCTCTCTCTCCAACCTTTGCCTCACTCTCTCCAACCCTTGCCTTCCTCTCGCTCTCTCTCTCTCCAACCTTTGCCTCACTCTTCTCTCTCTAACCTTTGCCTCTATCTCTCTCCAACCTTTACCTCACTCTCTCTCCAACTTTTACCTCACTCTCATTCCAACCTTTACCTCGCTCTCTCTCAACCTTTACCTCGCTCTCATTCCAACCTTTACCTCGCTCTCTCTCAACCTTTACCTCACTCTCTCTCATCCTTTACCTCACTCTCTCTAACCTATACCTCACTCTCTCAACCTTTACCTCGCTCTCTCTCAACCTTTACCTCATTCTCATTCCAACCTTTACCTCGCTCTCTCTCAACCTTACCTCACTCTCTCTCATCCTTTACCTCACTCTCTCTACCCTTTACCTCACTCTCTCAACCTTTTACCTCGCTCTCTCTCAACCTTTACCTCACTCTCATTCCAACCTTTACCTCGCTCTCTCTCAACCTTTACCTTACTCTCTCTCTCATCCTTTACTTCACTCTCTCTAACCTTTACCTCACTCTCTCTCCAACTTTTACCTCACTCTCTCTCCAACTTTTACCTCACTCTCTCTCCAACCTTTACCTCACTCTCTCTCTAACCTTTACCTCACTCTCATTCCAACCTTTACCTCACTCTCTCTCTCCAACCTTTACCTCGCTTTCTCTCAACCTTTACCTCACTCTCATTCCATCCTTTACCTCACTCTCTCTCTAACCTTTACCTTACTCTCTCTAACGTTTACCTACTCTCTCTAACCTTTACCTTACTCTCTCTAACCTTTACATCGCTCTCTCTCTAACCTTTACCTCACTCTCATTCCAACCTTTACCTCACTCTCATTCCAACCTTTACCTCACTCTCTCTCTCCAACCTTTACCTCACTCTCATTCCAACCTTTACCTCACTCTCTCTCTCTCTAACCTTTACCTCACTCTCATTCCAACCTTTAACTCGCTTTCTCTCAACCTTTACCTCACTCTCATTCCATCCTTTACCTCACTCTCTCTCTCTAACCTTTACCTTACTCTCTCTAACCTTTACCTCACTCTCATTATCAGTAACACTAGCAGCAAGGAAAACAATAGATACTTATCCAGAGGATTGGATACAAATATACACAGATGGTGCAGCCACTAACGCTACTTCAAAAGCTGAATATGAAATATTAATACATTATCCAGATGGAACAGCAGAAGAAATATGTGGACCCTGTGGTGAAGTCTGTAACAATTATGAAGCAGAAATAACAACTATAGAAACAGCAATTTATCATTTAAATACGATTTTCGATACCACACCATCAAAGAAAACAAAACACAGTTATATTTACGGACTCTAAATCGGCTCTGCAAGCACTGGAAAACAACATGAACAAACCAGAACTCACACAGCTTATCATAGACACAGACAAACTCATTGAAACACATAACATAAGATTGGTAATGCAATGGATCCCAGGACACTCAAATATACCAGGAAATGATAAGGCAGATACATTAGCTAAGAGAGGATGCAGACAAACATAGATACATACATCTATCACACTAGAGAACTCCAACAGTAGAGAGGAGTGGCTGAATGGATGGGCCTTAGGGCAAACAGGGAGAGAGCTTTTTAAATATATGGCAAGACAAATCCACAAGACAACATCAACAACCTAACAAGAAGAGACCAAACCGCCATCTTCAGACTAAGAACAGGACATGTTATGCTGAATAACCACATTAATAGAATACAACAAAACCATACCCCAGTATGTCCACTCTGTAATCACCCACAAGACAACATCAACAACCTAACAAGAAGAGACCAAACCGCCATCTTCAGACTAAGAACAGGACATGTTATGCTGAATAACCACATTAATAGAATACAACAAAACCATACCCCAGTATGTCCACTCTGTAATCACCCACAAGAAACTGTAGAACATCACCTGTTTCAGTGCCCAAAGCTCACTGACATCAGAGCACTACTTCTTCAAACACCCCCCAAATGGAACACTATGTACCACAGCAGAACTTTAAAATACTTGTAGATACTACTACATGGCATTGGGTCGAAGGGCATCAGCTCAAAGGTCGCTGGATCCATAACAACAAGCTCACTCTCATTCCAACCTTTACCTCACTCTCTCTCTCCAACCTTTGCCTCACTCTTTCTCTCACCAACCTTTGCCTCACTCTCTCTCTCTCCAACCTTTACCTCACTCTCTCTCTCCAACCTTTGCCTCACTCTTTCTCTCACCAACCTTTGCCTCACTCTCTCTCTCTCCAACCTTTGCCTCACTCTTTCTCTCTCCAACATTTGCCTCAGTCTTTCTCCCTCCAACCTTTGCCTCACTCTTTCTCTCTCCAACCTTTACCTCACTCTCTCTCTCCAACCTTTGCCTTACTCTTTCTCTCTCCATCATTTGCCTCACTCTCTCTCTCTCGCCAACATTTGCCTCACTCTTTCTCTCTCCCCGACCTTTGCCTCACTCTCTCTCTCCGACCTTTGCCTCTCTCTCCTACCTTTGCCTCACTCTTTCTCTCTCCAACCTTTGCCTCACTCTCTCTCTCTCCAACCTTTGCCTCTCTCTCTCCAACCTTTGCCTCACTCTTTCTCTCTCCAACCTTTGCCTCACTCTCTCTCTCTCTCCAACCTTTGCCTCACTCTTTCTCTCTCCCACATTTGCCTCACTCTTTCTCTCTCCAACCTTTGCCTCACTCTTTCTCTCTCCAACCTTTGCCTCACTCTTTCTCTCTCCAACCTTTGCCTCACACACTCTCTCTCTCTCCAACCTTTGCCTCACTCTTTCTCTCTCCAACCTGTGCCACTCTCTCTCTCTCTCTCCAACCTTTGCCTCACTCTTTCTCTCTCCAACATTTGCCTCACTCTTTCTCACTCCAACATTTGCCTCACTCTTTCTCTCTCCAACCTTTACCTCACTCTCTCTCCAACATTTGCCTCACTCTTTCTCTCTCCAACCTTTACCTCACTCTCTCTCCAACCTTTACCTCACTCTCTCTCCAACATTTGCCTCACTCTTTCTCTCTCCAACCTTTGCCTCACTCTTTCTCTCTCCAACCTTTGCCTCACTCTTTCTCTCTCCAACATTGGCCACACTCTTTCTCTCTCCAACATTTGCCTCAGTCTTTCTCTCTCCAACATTTGCCTCACTCTTTCTCTCTCCAACATTTGCCTCACTCTTTCTCTCTCCAACATTTGCCTCACTCTTTCTCTCCCAACCATTACCTCTCTCTCTCTCTCTCCAACCTTTGCCTCACTCTTTCTCTCTCCAACATTTGCCTCACTCTTTCTCTCCCAACCTTTACCTTTCTCTCTCTCTAACCTTTGCCTCACTCTTTCTCTCTCTCTCTCCAACCTTTGCCTCACTCTTTCTCTCTCCAACCTTTGCCTCACTCTTTCTCTCTCCAACCGTTGTCTCATTCTCTCTCTCTCTCCAACTTTGCCTCACTCTCTCTCTCTCCAACCTTTGCCTCACGCTCTCTCTCTCTCCAACCTTTGCCTCACTCTTTTTCTCTCCAACCTTTTCCTCACGCTCTCTCTCTCCAACCTTTGCCTCACTCTCTCTCTCACCAACCTTTGCCTCTCTCTCTCTCCAACCTATGCCTCACTCTCTCTCTCTCAAACCTTTGCCCCACTTTCTCTAACTCTCCAATCTTTGCCTCACTCTCTCTCTCTCAAACCTTTGCCCCACTTTCTCTAACTCTCCAATCTTTGCCTCACTCTCTCTCTCCAACCTTTGCATTACTCTCTCTCTCCAACCTTTGCCACACTCTCTCCAACCTTTGCCTTCCTCTCTCTCTCTCTCTCTCCAACCTTTGCCTCGCTCTCTCTCTCTCTCTCCAACCTTTGCCTCACTCTCTCCAACCTTTGCCTTCCTCTCTCTCTCTCCAACCTTTGCCTCACTCTCTCCAACCTTTGCCTTCCTCTCTCTCTCTCTCTCCAACCTTTGCCTCGCTCTCTCTCTCTCTCCAACCTTTGCCTCACTCTTCTCTCTCCAACCTTTGCCTCACTCTCTCCAACCTTTGACTCTCTCTCTCCAACCTTTGCCTCACTCTCTCCAACCTTTTCCTTCCTCTCTCTCTCTCTCTCTCCAACCTTTGCCTCGCTCTTTCTCTCTCCAACCTTTGCCTCACTCTTTCTCTCTCCAACCTTTGCCTCACTCTTTCTCTCCCAACCTTTGCCTCACTCTCTCTCTCTCAAACCTTTGCCTCTCTCTCTCTCCAACCTTTGCCTCACTCTCTTTCTCTCTCCAACCTTTGCCTCACTCTCTTTCTCTCTCCAACCTTTGCCTCACTCTTTCTCTCTCCAACATTTGCCTCACTCTTTCTTGCCTTACTCTCTCTCCAAACTTTACCTCACTCTCTCTCCAACATTTGCCTCACTCTTTCTCTCTCCAACCTTTACCTCACTCTCTCTCCAACCTTTACCTCACTCTCTCTCCAACCTTTGCCTCACTCTTTCTCTCTCCAACATTTGCCTCACTCTTTCTCTCTCCAACCTTTGCCTCACTCTTTCTCTCTCCAACATTTGCCTCACTCTTTCTCTCTCCAACCTTTGCCTCACTCTTTCTCTCTCCAACCTTTGCCTCACTCTTTCTCTCTCCAACATTTGCCTCAGTCTTTCTCTCTCCAACATTTGCCTCACTCTTTCTCTCTCCAACATTTGCCTCACTCTTTCTCTCCCAACCTTTACCTCTCTCTCTCTCCAACCTTTACCTCTCTCTCTCTCTCTCTCCAACATTTGCCTCACTCTTTCTCTCTCCAACATTTGCCTCACTCTTTCTCTCCCAACCTTTACCTCTCTCTCTCTCCAACCTTTGCCTCACTCTTTCTCTCTCTCTCTCTCTCTCTCTCTCTCCAACCTTTGCCTCACTCTTCTCTCTCCAACATTTGCCTCACTCTTCTCTCTCCAACATTTGCCTCACTCTTTCTCTCCCAACTTTACCTCTCTCTCTGTCTCCAACCTTTGCCTCACTCTTTCTCTCTCTCTCTCTAACCTTTGCCTCACTCTCTCCAACCTTTGCCTTCCTCTCGCTCTCTCTCTCTCCAACCTTTGCCTCACTCTTCTCTCTCTAACCTTTGCCTCACTCTTCTCTCTCTAACCTTTGCCTCACTCTTCTCTCTCTAACCTTTGCCTCACTCTTCTCTCTCTAACCTTTGCCTCACTCTTCTCTCTCTAACCTTTGCCTCACTCTTCTCTCTCTAACCTTTGCCTCACTCTTCTCTCTCCAACCTTTGCCTCACTCTTCTCTCTCTAACCTTTGCCTCACTCTTCTCTCTCTAACCTTTGCCTCACTCTTCTCTCTCTAACCTTTGCCTCACTCTTCTCTCTCCAACCTTTGCCTCACTCTCTCTCTCTCTCTAACCTTTGCCTCACTCTTCTCTCTCCAACCTTTGCCTCACTCTTCTCTCTCTAACCTTTGCCTCACTCTTCTCTCTCCAACCTTTGCCTCACTCTTTCTCTCTCTCTCTCTCTCTCACTCTCTCCAACCTTTGCCTCACTCTCTCCAACCTTTGCCTTCCTCTCGCTCTCTCTCTCTCTCCAACCTTTGCCTCACTCTTCTCTCTCTAACCTTTGCCTCACTCTCTCCAACCTTTGCCTTCCTCTCTCTCTCTCTCTCTCTCTCCAACCTTTGCCTCGCTCTTTCTCTCTCCAACCTTTGCCTCACTCTTTCTCTCTCCAACCTTTGCCTCACTCTTTCTCTCCCAACCTTTGCCTCACTCTCTCTCCAACCTTTGCCTCTCTCTCTCTCTAACCTTTGCCTCACTCTCTCTCTCTCTCAAACCTTTGCCCCTCTCTCTCTCCAACCTCTGCCTCACTCTCTTTCTCTCTCCAACCTTTGCCTCACTCACTTTCTCTCTCCAACCTTTGCATCGCTCTTTCTCTCTCCAACCTTTCCTCACTCTCTCTCTCTCTGTTCTCTCTTTCTCTCTCTCCAACCTTTGCCTCACTCTCTCTCTCTCCAACCTTTGCCTTTCTCTCTCTCTCCAACCTTTGCCTCACTCTTTCTCTCCAACCTTTGCCTCACTCTCTCTCTCTCCAACATTTGCCTCACTCTCTTTCTCTCTCCAACCTTTGCCCCACTCCCTCTCCAACCTTTGCCTCACTCTCTCTCTCTCTCTCTAAAACTTTGCCTCACTCTCTCTCCAACCTTTGCCTCTCTCTGTCCAACCTATGCCTCACTCTCTCTCTCTCCAACTTTTGTCTCACTCTCTCCAACCTTTGCCTCTCTTTCTCTCTCCAACCATTGCCTCACTCTCTCTCTCTCTCCAACCTTTGCCTCACTCTCACTCTCCAACTTTTGCCTCTTTCTCTCTTTCTCCAACCTTTGCCACACTCTTTCTCTCCAACCTTTGCCTCACTCTCTCTCTCCAACATTTGCCTCACTCTCTTTCTCTCTTCAACCTTTGCCTCTCTCTCCAACCTTTGCCTCTCTCTCCAACCTTTGCCCCTCTCTCTCTCCAACCTTTGCCTCACTCTTTCTATCTCCATCTTTTGCCTTACTCTTTCTCTCTCCAACTTTTGCCTCACTCTCTCTCTCCAACCTTTGCATCACTCTCTCACCAACCTTTGCCTCACTCTCTCTCTCCCCAACCTTTCCCTCACTCTCTCTCTCTCCAACCTTTGCCTCACTCTCTCTCTCTCCAACCTTTGCCTCACTCTCTCTCTCTCTCTCCAACCTTTGCCTCACTCTCTTTCTCTCTCCAACCTTTGCCTCACTCTCTCTCTCTCTCTGTTCTCTCTTTCTCTCTCTCCAACCTTTGCCTCACTCTCTCTCTCTCTCCAACCTTTGCCTTTCTCTCTCTCTCCAACCTTTGCCTCACTCTTTCTCTCCAACCTTTGCCTCACTCTCTCTCTCTCCAACATTTGCCTCACTCTCTTTCTCTCTCCAACCTTTGCCCCACTCCCTCTCCAACCTTTGCCTCACTCTCTCTCTCTCTCTCTCTAAAACTTTGCCTCACTCTCTCTCCAACCTTTGCCTCTCTCTCTCCAACCTATGCCTCACTCTCTCTCTCTCCAACTTTTGTCTCACTCTCTCCAACCTTTGCCTCTCTTTCTCTCTCCAACCATTGCCTCACTCTCTCTCTCTCCAACCTTTGCCTCACTCTCACTCTCCAACTTTTGCCTCTTTCTCTCTTTCTCCAACCTTTGCCTCACTCTTTCTCTCCAACCTTTGCCTCACTCTCTCTCTCCAACATTTGCCTCACTCTCTTTCTCTCTTCAACCTTTGCCTCTCTCTCCAACCTTTGCCTCTCTCTCCAACCTTTGCCCCTCTCTCTCTCCAACCTTTGCCTCACTCTTTCTATCTCCATCTTTTGCCTTACTCTTTCTCTCTCCAACTTTTGCCTCACTCTCTCTCTCCAACCTTTGCATCACTATCTCACCAACCTTTGCCTCACTCTCTCTCTCCCCAACCTTTCCCTCACTCTCTCTCTCTCCAACCTTTGCCTCACTCTCTCTCTCTCTCTCTCTCCAACCTTTGACTCACTCTCTCATCCCCCAACCTTTGTCTCTCTCTCTCTCCAACCTTTGACTCTCTCTCTCCAACCTTTGTCTCACTCTCTCTCTCCAACCTTTACCTCTCTCTCTGCAACTTTTGCCTCACTTTCTCTTTCTCCAACCTTTACCTCGCTCACTCTCTCTCTGCAACCTTTACCTCACTCACTCTCTCTCTGCAACTTTTACCTCGCTCACTCTCTCTCTGCAACCTTTACCTCACTCACTCTTTCTCTGCAACCTTTACCTCACTCACTCTCTCTCTGCAACCTTTACCTCACTCACTCTCTCTCCAACCTTTACCTCACTCACTCTCTCTCTGCAACCTTTACCTCACTCACTCTCTCTCCAACCTTTGCCTCACTCTCTCTCTCTCTCTCTGCAACATTTGCCTCACTCACTCTCTCTCTCCAACCTTTGCCTCACTCACTCTCTCTCTCCAACATTTGCCTCACTCACTCTCTCTCTCTCTGCAACCTTTACCTCACTCTTTCTCTCCAAGCTTTGTCTCACTCACTCTCTCTCTGCAACCTTTACCTCACTCTCTTTCTCTCCAACCTTTGCCTCTCTCTCTCCAACCTTTACCTCACTCTCTCTCTCCAACTTTTGCCTCACTTACTCTCTCTCCAACCTTTGCCTCAATCACTCTCTCTCCAACCTTTGCCTCACTCACTCTCTCTCTCTCCAACCTTTGCCTCACTCTCTTTCTCTCCAACCTTTGCCTCACTCTCTTTCTCTCCAACCTTTGCCTCTCTCTCTCCAACCTTTACCTCACTCTCTCTCTCTCCAACTTTTGCCTCTCTCTCTCCAACCTTTGCCTCTCACTCTCTGACCCCAACCTTTGTCTCACTCTCTCTCCAACTTTTACCTCACTCTCTCTCTCTGCAACGTTTGCCTCACTCACTCACTCTGCAACCTTTACCCCACTCACTATCTCTCTGCAACCTTTACCTCACTCTCTCTCTCTCTCTCTGCAACCGTTACCTCACTCTCTCTCTGCAACCTTTACCACACTCACTCTCCCTCTCCAACCTTTACCTCACTCACTCTCTCTCTCCAACTTTTACCTCTCTCACTCTCTGCAACCTTTACCTCACTCACTCTCTCTCTCCAACTTTTACCTCACTCACTCTCTCTGCAACCTTTACCTCACTCACTCTCTCTACAACCTTTACCTCACTCACTCTCTCTCTGCAACCTTTACCTCACTCACTCTCTCTCCAACCTTTACCTCACTCACTCTCTCTCTCTCCAACCTTTACCTCACTCACTCTCTCTCCAACCTTTACCTCACTCTCTCTCTCTCCAACCTTTACCTCACTCTCTCTCTCTCCAACCTTTACCTCACTCACTCTCTCTACAACCTTTACCTCACTCTCTCTCTCTCTCCAACCTTTACCTCACTCACTCTCTCTCCAACCTTTACCTCACTCACTCTCACTCTCTCTCCAACCTTTACCTCACTCACTCTCTCTCTCTCCAACCTTTACCTCACTCACTCTCTCTGCAACCTTTACCTCACTCTCTCTCTCTCCAACTTTTACCTAACTCACTCTCTCTCTCTCCAACCTTTACCTCACTCACTCTCTCTCTGCAACCTTTACCTCACTCACTCTCTCTCCAACTTTTACCTCACTCACTCACTCTCTCTCTCCAACTTTTACCTCACTCACTCTCTCTCCAACCTTTACCTCACTCACTCTCTCTCTCTCTCCAACCTTTACCTCACTCACTCTCTCTCCAACTTTTACCTCACTCTCTCTCCAACCTTTACCTCACTCACTCTCTCTCCAACCTTTACCTCACTCAATCTCTCTCTGCAACTTTTACCTCACTCACTCTCTCTCTCTCCAACCTTTGCCCCTCTCTCTCTCTCTCCAACCTTTGCCTCACTCACTCTCTCTGCAACTTTTACCTCACTCACTCACTCTCTCTGCAACTTTTACCTCACTCACTCTCTCTCCAACCTTTACCTCACTCACTCGCTCTCTCCAACCTTTGCCTCACTAACTCTCTCTTTCCAACCTTTACCTCACTCACTCTCTCTCTACAACCTTTACCTCATTCACTCTCTCTCTCCAACCTTTCCCTCACTCACTATCTCTCTCCAACCTTTACCTCACTCACTCTCTCTCTCCAACCTTTCCCTCACTCACTATCTCTCTCCAACCTTTACCTCACTCACTCTCTCTCTGCAACTTTTACCTCACTCACTCTCTCTCTCCAACCTTTGCCTCACTCACTCTCTCTCTCTCCA
Source organism: Megaustenia siamemsis (assembly GCA_032433765.1). Taxonomy (NCBI): domain Eukaryota; kingdom Metazoa; phylum Mollusca; class Gastropoda; order Stylommatophora; family Ariophantidae; genus Megaustenia; species Megaustenia siamemsis. The sequence continues at coordinate 210,619 of JAVIAB010000012.1, forward strand.
ACTTTTGCCTCACTCTCTCTCTCTCTCCAACCTTTGCCTCACTCACTCTCTCTCTCCAACCTTTGCCTCACTCACTCTCTCTCTCTCCAACCTTTGCCTCACTCACTCTCTCTCTCCAACCTTTGCCTCACTCACTCTCTCTCCAACCTTTACCTCACTCACTCTCTCTCTCTCTCTCTGTTTCTCTCCAACCTTTGCCTCACTCACTCTCTCTCTGCAACCTTTACCTCACTCACTCTCTCTCTGCAACCTTTGCCTCACTCAATCTCTCTCTCCAACCTTTACCTCACTCACTCTCTCTCTGCAACCTTTGCCTCACTCAATCTCTCTCTCTCTCCAACCTTTGCCTCACTCAATCTCCCTCTCTATCTCTCTCCAACCTTTGCCTCACTCACTCTCTCTCTCCAACCCTTGCCTCACTCACTCTCTCTCTCCAACCTTTGCCTCACTCTTGCCTCTCTCTCGCCAAGGTGCGTAGAGGTGCGAAGCTGTACTCTCTCCCACCCTAGCGCTTCTCTCTCCACTCTCTCCCACCCTTCCTATTTTGTTTACAGTGAGAGCAGTTTGAAGAAGGTTGTCACATTCCTGTCCATCGTGACAGAATAATGCGAGAGCAGATTGCGTGTCGTCAAATCTAATTTATAAATCGATGTTGTCACATTCAAGAAATGACACCTTGACCCTGCACCTAGATACCCAAACATACCTGACGCATTATATGTGTGTGTGTGTTTAGTTAGCTTCAAGACATGTGTCGACACACTTGCCAACATACTACATGACTGGGTTATAATAAATCCGCGTAATCCCGGAAGTAAAATGGTTAAATTTGTGTCTGGCTGTGTCAGTGAACATTGTCACACACAGTCAGCGCCGTGTTCCTTGATGCACAAAGTGTCCACTTAAGTGCTTTCGTCCTGTGGGCCAGGCACCCATCTTCTGCTGTTTTAACACCGTTAATCGACGTACGACACGCTTAGCACATTTTAACCTTTAGCTTGTGTGAACTATGCTGTTTTCATGCTTTGGGACTAGTGTGTTCGATGCTTTTTTTTTTTTAATCAACTTCCTCAGTCGTGATGTTGGCGGAACCTAGCAATAATTATCGTTATGCTAGAGAAATATTTGAATACAACAACTACTGTAATTTTGGGTAACGATATTAACATTGTTTTAAAATAGCTTTTGTGAATTCACTTGTCCGATTGTGCCAATGTTTGTTTTTCATCGTGTGTGGTTTAATGCGCGTGATATGTATAATTTAAGAAACAGAAAAGAGAAGACAAGAAAACAGAACAGAAAAGTGAAGCCTTTGAAATGTGGATTTATAGAAGAATAGGTAGAATTGGATGGAAACAAAAGAAAACAAACAATGAAGTTTTAAAACAACTGAAAGTAAAAAGAGAACTACTAAATACAATTAAGACAAGACAAATGAAATTTTTGGGGCATGTTAAAAGACACAACAGCGTACTAAAAGTAATATTGGAAGGAAAAATACAAGGTAAAAGAGGCAGACCAAGACTAACATGGACGAGTCAATCTATGAAAGCCTGCACCATCAAAGCAAGAAACAGAGTAGAATGGCGATCCATGGTAGCCAACCTTCGTTGCGGAGAAGGCACTCGATGATGATGATGATGATATGTATAAGTTGTTAGCCGTCGTTTTTTTTTTCTTTCTTTTAAAAATAATTATTAAAGGATTTACAGTCAGGCATGCTACTTGGGGTGGTGGTGGTGGGCCGAAGGTTGGACCGTGACGATAGCCAACAAATTTGTTTGTACAGAAAAAAACGTTGGAGTTGGGCGGGTATTTTAAGGTCAGGGCTTAAAGCAATAAAGGTTATAAGTGTGAAAGATATGGCCCGGTCCAGACGCCAAATCCTGAACTTAAATGACTTGATTGCGTTCCGTGTTTGGGAAATAAAACTAAAGAAATTATCGTTTAATCTGTGCTGCTACACGAAACTTACTGGAACATGCTGACCATCTGTATATCGTGAACAAATACGTGTGCCATCTGTATATCGTGAACAAATACGTGTGCCATCTGTATATCGTGAACAAATACGTGTGCCATCTGTATATCGTGAACAAATACGTGTGCTCTTACCTGTCTGGTTTGGATAAACTTGGCAGAAGTCTAAATCTGCCTGATTGGCGTGACTGGTAGTGATGTTGGTGCGAGCGATATAACTGGGGTGAGAATGTTGGTGCGAGCGATATAACTGGGGTGAGAATGTTGGTGCGAGCGATATAACTGTGGTGAGAATGTTGGTGCGAGCGATATAACTGTGGTGAGAATGTTGGTGCGAGCGATATAAGTGTGGTGAGAATGTTGGTGCGAGCGATATAACTGTGGTGAGAATGTTGGTGCGAGCGATATAACTGGGGTGAGAATGTTGGTGCGAGCGATATAAGTGTGGTGAGAATGTTAGTGCGAGCGATATAAGTGTGGTGAGAATGTTGGTGCGAGCGATATAATTGTGGTGAGAATGTTGGTGCGAGCGATATAACTGTGGTGAGAATGTTGGTACGAGCGATATAACTGGGGTGAGAATGTTGGTGCGAGCGATATAACTGTGGTGAGAATGTTGGTGCGAGCGATATAACTGGCGTGAGAATGTTGGTGCGAGCGATATAACTGTGGTGAGAATGTTGGTGCGAGCGATGTAACTGTGGTGAGAATGTTGGTGCGAGCGATATAACTGTGGTGAGAATGTTGGTGCGAGCGATATAACTGTGGTGAGAATGTTGGTGCGAGCGATATAACTGTGGTGAGAATGTTGGTGCGAGCGATATAACTGTGGTGAGAATGTTGGTGCGAGCGATATAACTGGCGTGAGAATGTTGGTGCGAGCGATATAAGTGTGGTGAGAATGTTGGTGCGAGCGATATAACTGGGGTGAGAATGTTGGTGCGAGCGATATAACTTGGTGAGAATGTTGGTGCGAGCGATATAACTGGGGTGAGAATGTTGGTGCGAGCGATATAACTGGGGTGAGAATGTTGGTGTGAGCGATATAACTGGGTGAGAATGTTGGTGCGAGCGATATAACTGGGGTGAGAATGTTGGTGCGAGCGATATAACTGGGGTGAGAATGTTGGTGCGAGCGATATAACTGGGTGAGAATGTTGGTGCGAGCGATATAACTGGGGTGAGAATGTTGGTGCGAGCGATATAACTGTGGTGAGAATGTTGGTGCGAGCGATATAACTGTGGTGAGAATGTTGGTGCGAGCGATATAACTGGGTGAGAATGTTGGTGTGAGCGATATAACTGGGGTGAGAATGTTGGTGCGAGCGATATAACTGGGGTGAGAATGTTGGTGCGAGCGATATAACTGGGGTGAGAATGTTGGTGCGAGCGATATAACTGGGGTGAGAATGTTGGTGCAAGCGATATAACTGGGGTGAGAATGTTGGTGCGAGCGATATAACTGGGGTGAGAATGTTGGTGCGAGCGATATAACTGGGGTGAGAATGTTGGTGCGAGCGATATAACTGGGGTGAGAATGTTGGTGCGAGCGATATAACTGGGGTGAGAATGTTGGTGCGAGCGATATAACTGGGGTGAGAATGTTGGTGCGAGCGATATAACTGGGGTGAGAATGTTGGTGCGAGCGATATAACTGGGGTGAGAATGTTGGTGCGAGCGATATAACTGGGGTGAGAATGTTGGTGCGAGCGATATAACTGGGGTGAGAATGTTGGTGCGAGCGATATAACTGGGGTGAGAATGTTGGTGCGAGCGATATAACTGGGGTGAGAATGTTGGTGCGAGCGATATAACTGGGGTGAGAATGTTGGTGCGAGCGATATAACTGGGGTGAGAATGTTGGTGCGAGCGATATAACTGGGGTGAGAATGTTGGTGCGAGCGATATAACTGTGGTGAGAATGTTGGTGCGAGCGATATAACTGTGGTGAGAATGTTGGTGCGAGCGATATAACTGGGGTGAGAATGTTGGTGCGAGCGATATAACTGGGGTGAGAATGTTGGTGCGAGCGATATAACTGTGGTGAGAATGTTGGTGCGAGCGATATAACTGTGGTGAGAATGTTGGTGCGAGCGATATAAGTGTGGTGAGAATGTTGGTGCGAGCGATATAACTGTGGTGAGAATGTTGGTGCGAGCGATATAACTGGGGTGAGAATGTTGGTGCGAGCGATATAACTGTGGTGAGAATGTTGGTGCGAGCGATATAACTGGGGTGAGAATGTTGGTGCGAGCGATATAACTATCTATCTATTGTCCTTTCGAGCCGTAGCTGGCCCATAGGGCGTAGACCAAGATACTCATTCTCTTATCTAATTTTTTAAATTCTAGCAGTTTTAAATTCTTTAAAAGATATTTTATCAAATCTCGCCATTTGTTTCTGTTCTGTGCAAGCAGCTCTATCTCACTGAGGGAGCCGATTCCTGCTGCTCTTGCCTCTCTCATCAATGTTCTTCTCAGTGTCTCTCTGGGTCTTCCTCTTATCTGTTGTTTCCCACATGAGGGCTTGCTTTGCTATTCTGTTATTATCTCTTCTCATCACATGTCCAACATATGGCCATTGTCTTTTCTTTATTACTGAAGATATTAGTATTTGGCAATTTCTCTAATTTCCTCGATATAACTGGGATGGTGGTGGTAAAGGTACTCACTCGTTCGTGTAAACAGCGTCTCAGTTAATGATTTTGTTGTGAGTGAGCGGCACGGCGTTGGTTACTCGAGCGTGTAACTCCGCTAATTGATTCTGTGCTGTCTTTGGTTGAGTTTATGGTTGACAGCCGCTAAGATTAGCCATGCTTATGCCTTGGGGGAAGGGGGAACAATTGACTCGAGTTTAAAAAAAAAAAAAAAAAAAACTAGACGACACATATAACCATTGTTGGTATATGTCGGGGAAAAAGGGGGGGGGGGGGGGGGGGGTTGTGCTCACGACAAGACCAAAGGGATAAAGGCCGCTTGGTCAAAGCAGTCGCCACGATGTGTGAGACTCAGGATTTTTATTTCACCTCCCCCTCCACTCGCCTTGGGGGGGGGGGGGGGGGGGGGATGAGATAAAAAGCAGAGTCTAAAAAACACCTGTTAACTACACTTTGCTATTGAAGCACGCCGGAGAGTTTGTTGATATCATCGGAGCTGCTAGACGCCTGTGGCTTCTTTGTTAGTCAACTCGGTATCACAACCACCCCGAAGTCCGGGCTCGTCTGAGCACGGCTTTTTAAAGAAATCACAACTCGGGGGAATACAGTCCTTACTATCAGAAGGAAATGAGGAAGATACTATGCAATCCATTTTTGACAATAGAAACAAGAAAAAGAGTTCTTAAATGTTACGTAGAGCCAGTCTTAACATATGGATGCGAGTCATGGACAATAGGACAACAGACAAGAAATTCACTGGAGTCTGTAGAAATGTGGTTTTACAGAAGAATGTTGAGAATACCATGGGCAGCCAAGAAGAGTAATGAAGAGGTTCTGAGAGAGGTCAAAGCAAAAAGAGAGCTAATTTCCAATGTTAGGAAGAAACAATCATCATTTTTTGGCCATGTAATGAGAATAGAACAACTTGAATATATTGTAACAACTGGAAAAATTGAGGGACGAAGAGATAGAGGGAAGCAAAGAGAAAAAATAACAGACAGCTTAAGAGAATGGCTTCTATGTGTTGATTTTGTTATTCCAAATTGGTTCTATGCAAACTCTTATATCCTTTTTTATGATTTTGTCTTTTCTAATTTTCTTTTCTAACTTGTGAGTGACCATGTTTGGCACTGGTAACATAGAGTGGGGAAAAATATGTTTTGTATAAGTTTCTTTGGGCTGATTGGTTGTCTTGTGATGTTGTAGAGGGGCTAGTTGTCCCAATACTCGGTTTCTTAATTTCTTTATCCAATTTGTCATCTTTGGAGAATGTTGTTCCTAGATACTTGAACTCTGATACGAAGACTCCCATCCAGTAACTGAGCTGAGTACGGTCAGCAACCCACAGCTGACTGCATGCGTAGGGATTGGTAAATAACAAAGCTGATCAAGACCCCACTGCACCTCCCAGTGCTGCTCCTGGGACTATCTAGTCTGGGTAGGGATCAAAGAGGGAAGTGCAAACCAGTAATCAAAAATGTCATCCTTAAGTTTGATATTTTGGGTTGAGAGGCAAATGACATCTACACCCAGGTAATGTCCTTTTAAAGGGCATATGGTAGAAGGGACTATTCATTCCACTAGTAGCCATCAAGTGAATGCCAGAGAGAGAGAGAGAGAGGACTTCTGTCTTATACCTGTCTTCTATATTGATATATAATTACACTTGGCATCTGTCTTCCTTTTGTCATGGCTTCTATTTTTTCTGTGTTTGCTTGTGTTTGCCTGATGATATAATCATTTGCCCTTTGTCGATACAGAACAGAAGTAAAGGGAATACTTGACAAGCAGGAGCACGATAGTATACAGCGTAAAACAATAACTCTCAGTTTCTTGGATGAAGAATACCCACAAGACCTATGGGTTTGTGTGTTCACAGATGGATCAGCACAGAATGCAGTAAAGAATGGGGGTGCAGGAGCATACATATAGTACCCAAATAATGCTACGGATATGAATAAAATAGCAACAGGGAAATATTGTCAAATTATGATGCAGAAATTCAAGCAATAAAGTTGGTAGTAGAAAAACTGCTGAACAGTAATCTTAGCCCACAGCCTGTAGTATTTTTGACAGATGCAAGATCAGTACTCTAGTTACTACAATCCAGAAAATTGCCACATCTGTAGACCTTATTGACTGAACTCTGCAAGCACCACAGGGTTGCCCTGCAGTGGAACCCATCTCACTGTGGAATACCAGGAAACGAGAGAGCAGATCAGCTGACAAAAGAAGATGCAACAGGCACACAACCAGATGCACCGGTTACATACCATCATAAGAAACAGATAATCAAATCAATCAGAGGACCACAAGCCCCAAATCAGGATGCCTTTCATAATATGAATAGATATGAAAGAGTTATCATTATACACCTCAGAACAGGACACAATCGACTCCATAGTCACATGTATACAAAATACAAGATCGGCACATCAACTACTTGTACATGTGGACAGGCACCCCAGACTGCTGAACACATACTTCAAGACTGCACTGAATATAGTAGACTGAGGAAAATCCATAGGCCCAAAGATATAACACTACAGACAAAACTATATGGGCCACTGCAAGAATTACATAAGACAGTAAAATGTATACAGGAAACGACATTGCAGATGTAGACAATACTTCAGGCGAACGAATGATAGATAGATCATTTGCCTTCAAGGATGTTAAGTTGGTGTAGATGTGTTGTGCTGTTGTTTGCAGTAGAACTGTGATGTGTCCACCTTTTGGTCTAACACATCCGACTTCAGGACAGTATTTTTAAGTATCGTTTTGCCTTCCCTCTGATCTTCATTTGCTTGGTCACACTAATCTGTTTAGTCTGTTACTAGGGGCACTACAAAGAGGTAGAGTAGGTTCTGAATAATTCTGGTTCAGAATCCTGATAGAAACCATCAGCTATGAGTCACTGACAACTTTCAGCTTTATTGCTGTCGGGTACCTCTGCCCCCTTTTCTGTGTTGATTCTCATATTGTTTGCATTATATTCCTCATGACTTCTTCTTCTGCTGTTTACACCTCTATATGTCAGTATTAACAAGTTTGAAGAAAGCATTCATCAGCTCAAGACTGGTAACATCACCATACAATATGGCACGGTGATGACCACACCTCTATATGTCAGTATTAACAAGTTTGAAGAAAGCATTCATCAGCTCAAGACTGGTAACATCACCATACAATATGGCACGGTGATGACCACACCTCTAGATGTCAATATTAACAAGTTTGAAGAAAGCATTCATCAGCTCAAGACTGGTAACATCACCATACAATATGGCACGGTGATGACCACACCTCTAAATGTCAGTATTAACAAGTTTGTAAAAAGCATTCATCAGCTCAAGACTGGTAACATCACCATACAATATGACACGGTGATGACCACACCTCTATATGTCAGTATTAACAAGTTTGTAGAAAGCATTCATCAGCTCAAGACTGGTAACATCACCATACAATATGGCACGGTGATGACCACACCTCTAGATGTCAATATTAACAAGTTTGTAGAAAGCATTCATCAGCTCAAGACTGGTAACATCACCATACAATATGGCACGGTGATGACCACACCTCTATATGTCAGTATTAACAAGTTTGAAGAAAGCATTCATCAGCTCAAGACTGGTAACATCACCATACAATATGGCACGGTGATGACCACACCTCTAGATGTCAATATTAACAAGTTTGTAGAAAGCATTCATCAGCTCAAGACTGGTAACATCACCATACAATATGGCACGGTGATGACCACACCTCTAAATGTCAGTATTAACAAGTTTGTAGAAAGCATTCATCAGCTCAAGACTGGTAACATCACCATACAATATGGCACGGTGATGACCACACCTCTAGATATCAATATTAACAAGTTTGTAGAAAGCATTCATCAGCTCAAGACTGGTAACATCACCATACAATATGGCACGGTGATGACCACACCTCTAGATGTCAATATTATCAAGTTTGAAGAAAGCATTCATCAGCTCAAGACCATACAATATGACACGGTGATGACCACACCTGTAATTGTCAGTATTAACAAGTTTGAAGAAAGCATTCATCAGCTCAAGACCATACAATATGACACGGTGATGACCACACCTCTAAATGTCAGTATTAACAAGTTTGTAGAAAGCATTCATCAGCTCAAGACTGGTAACATCACCATACAATATGACACGGTGATGACCACACCTCTAAATGTCAGTATTAACAATTTTGAAGAAAGCATTCATCAGCTCAAGACCATACAATATGGCACGGTGATGACCACACCTCTAAATGTCAGTATTAACAAGTTTGAAGAAAGCATTCATCAGCTCAAGACCATACAATATGACACGGTGATGACCACACCTCTAAATGTCAGTATTAACAATTTTGAAGAAAGCATTCATCAGCTCAAGACCATACAATATGGCACGGTGATGACCACACCTCTAAATGTCAGTATTAACAAGTTTGTAGAAAGCATTCATCAGCTCAAGACTGGTAACATCACCATACAATATGGCACGGTGATAACCACACCTCTATATGTCAGTATTAACAAGTTTGAAGAAAGCATTCATCAGCTCAAGACTGGTAACATCACCATACAATATGGCACGGTGATAACCACACCTCTAGATGTCAATATTAACAAGTTTGTAGAAAGCATTCATCAGCTCAAGACTGGTAACATCACCATACAATATGGCACGGTGATGACCACACCTCTAAATGTCAGTATTAACAAGTTTGTAGAAAGCATTCATCAGCTCAAGACTGGTAACATCACCATACAATATGGCACGGTGATGACCACACCTCTAGATGTCAATATTAACAAGTTTGTAGAAAGCATTCATCAGCTCAAGACTGGTAACATCACCATACAATATGGCACGGTGATGACCACACCTCTAGATGTCAATATTATCAAGTTTGAAGAAAGCATTCATCAGCTCAAGACCATACAATATGACACGGTGATGACCACACCTGTAATTGTCAGTATTAACAAGTTTGAAGAAAGCATTCATCAGCTCAAGACCATACAATATGACACGGTGATGACCACACCTCTAAATGTCAGTATTAACAAGTTTGTAGAAAGCATTCATCAGCTCAAGACTGGTAACATCACCATACAATATGACACGGTGATGACCACACCTCTAAATGTCAGTATTAACAAGTTTGAAGAAAGCATTCATCAGCTCAAGACCATACAATATGACACGGTGATGACCACACCTCTAAATGTCAGTATTAACAATTTTGAAGAAAGCATTCATCAGCTCAAGACCATACAATATGACACGGTGATGACCACACCTCTAAATGTCAGTATTAACAAGTTTGTAGAAAGCATTCATCAGCTCAAGACTGGTAACATCACCATACAATATGGCACGGTGATAACCACACCTCTATATGTCAGTATTAACAAGTTTGTAGAAAGCATTCATCAGCTCAAGACTGGTAACATCACCATACAATATGGCACGGTGATGACCACACCTCTAGATGTCAATATTAACAAGTTTGAAGAAAGCATTCATCAGCTCAAGACTGGTAACATCACCATACAATATGACATGGTGATGACCACACCTCTAGATGTCAATATTAACAAGTTTGAAGAAAGCATTCATCAGCTCAAGACTGGTGACATCTCCATACAGCTTGTCCTGGTATGGTACGGTACCTGTGATGGCCACAAGAGTCTTCTCTGTTCATCTTATGTTGGGCATGATTGTAGTTTTGATGTTTGGTCAGTAGCTCTTGCCCTTTGTGGGACAATAATGTCATAATATAGATGTGATGATAGGAGTGGACAGTAATGTCACAATATGGATGTGATGATAGGAGTGGGCAGTAATGTCACAATATGGATGTGATGATAGGAGTGGACAATAATGTCACAATATGGATGTGGTGGTAGCAGTAGACAATAATGTCACAATATGGATGTGATGATAGGAGCGGACAGTAATGTCACAATGTGGATGTGATGATAGGAGTGGACAATAATGTCACAATGTGGATGTGATGGTAGCAGTGGACAATAATGTCACAATGTGGATGTGATGATAGGAGTGGACAATAATGTCACAATATGGATGTGATGGTAGCAGTGGACAATAATGTCACAATGTGGATGTGATGATAGGAGTGGACAATAATGTCACAATATGGATGTGATGATAGGAGCGGACAGTAATGTCACAATGTGGATGTGATGATAGGAGTGGACAATAATGTCACAATGTGGATGTGGTGGTAAGAGTGGACAAGAATGCCACAATATTGGTGTATTACAAGTCTCCCTGTGCTGAAATGATGGGCCATCTTATTCCTCTCTGAACATTTTATGTTGTCTACCTCTTTCTCTTGTCTATTATAGTTGGGGAGGGGGGGGGGCTTCATGTGTATGCATATTTTATTGTCTACTAAAGTGGTTCAGTATTTCTTTTTGAAGCGACCGCTTCTGGGTTGTTACTTCATAATAACGGATAACAGCTTCCAAAGGAGGTCATGTATGACACATTAGCCACATTTTAAGAAAATTGAAAGCATTTTTTAATCCATCCGCTAATCTCTTGCCCTTTCTCAAGCCCTTTCTGAGTGCAACAGATACCAGCTCTTGCGGATGTGCCTACGACCTTGAGGCATGTTGACTTTACTGACATTAATTTCCGCCCAACCGTAGCCCAACAGGCCCATTGCAACAGTTTGGTAGCGTTTGTTACTGGGAAGATATGTTATATTTCCTCTTTAATTAAAACATGAAACATCCACAAAGGTAGTAAACCATGCTATCTATCATACCAGGACCCACCTGTCTGCCATTTGGTACAGGGGTCATAGAAAGCAGGCCAAAGTACAAAGTGCTGATAATAGGAGTTGATACAGCAGTGCTACATTTAAAAGGGCTATATGAAAATGACAATTCAAAGTAGAGAGAATCCTTTGTAGTGTATAATTACAGAGAATCAACTGAAAAATTGAGAAAAGCAGACCTAGGAGACAGTTGAGCTCACAGACTTTGTGGTCATGCACTTTGCATGAAGTACAAAACAGAGCATTGAACTAAACATTCAATTTTTCTTATTGCTGAAAAGGATGAAAGTAAATAGTACAGATGTAACATATGGACAGAAAGCTGTTCTAAGAATTCCCTGAACATCCTAGGAGATTAATAGAATAGAATGATCTAAGTTCATAAAATAACAGAGCTAAAAGCAGAAATATAAATTTCAGAAGTAAGAAAGGTCATTAAGCAATTATCAAAATACAAGGCTGCAAGGACCTATGGGACTATGGGATATCAGTAAATATAATCCAAGCATCAAGTATCATGTGACAACATAGATGTTCAATAAGTATCCCAAGCAGCATCTACTAGCTAACAGTAGTGATACCACTGTGGGAAAATAGAGGGCACGAGCAGGAGTCAATACCATAACTTTTTATTGTAGAGCCACATAGACCAGATATACATCAATGTTATAGAAACAGGATTATAATTATATGTAGCCACATTGACAAAAGAACAGATTGAGTTCAGTAAAAGTAGAAGTTACACAGTTGAATCTTGACTCTGAGAGAACTGGTACTACATAACATGGAAATAAAAAGAACATATTTATTTGTAGACCAATGGAAAGCTGTAGACAAAGTAGACAGTTTTATGGGAGCTAGTGGCCCAGCATGGAGTTAACACATTATGTAATGAATTTGGGACTTGTTCTCTCTGAATGTGTGGTTTCTTCATGGCTTTATCCTTGCCCTAGTGTGGGACTAGTGAGAAATCCAACCCTCTCAGGTGATGGGGACAAACAGGAAGTCTCATGTTGCACACTTTAAATAACTGGGCAGTTATAGTAGGCCATATTTAGCTGCTGCAGCATTGTTACCAAATGTAAAATATATCAATGCCAATGATAAATGTGTCAGCCAGAGGATATTTCAGCTTGTTGTCAACTAGTGACACAACACATTTGTGCCCTCTTAATGGGTGAACGTTGAAGAAGAAAAAGAAGAAGAAGAAGAAAAAGTGCAAAAGTTGTGTCTCTCTGTCAACAACCAGAGAGAAAGTGAAGAAGAAAAGGAGAAAGTTATGGCTTTGAGCTTGATGAAAAAGCAAGAAAGGACACAAGCTGCTACCATACATTTTATTTGCTTTCCTTGCAGCTGCAACAAGATTGACTACAACAAATGTGTTTCTTCTTTTAATCCAATGTTTGGTGACATTGAATAAAGATAATGTAACAAAGGGCTTCAACAGTGAGCATCTAAGAATAAAGATAATGTAACAAAGGGCTTCAACAGTGAGCATCTAAGAATAAAGATAATGTAACAAAGGGCTTCAACAGTGAGCATCTAAGAATAAAGATAATGTAACAAAGGGCTTCAACAGTGAGCATCTAAGAATAAAGATAATGTAACAAAGGGCTTCAACAGTGAGCATCAAAGAATAAAGAAAATGTAACAAAGGGCTTCAACAGTGAGCATCTAAGAATAAAGATAATGTAACAAAGGGCTTCAACAGTGAGCATCAAAGAATAAAGAAAATGTAACAAAGGGCTTCAACAGTGAGCATCAAATAATAAAGAAAATGTAACAAAGGACTTCAACAGTGAGCATCAATGACCCAAGATAACTAACAACGCCTCAAGGTGTATAGACAATATGGTGTTAGTGCACCCATGACTAGTGGTATATATTATGGGCCATGCAGCAACATGCCAGGTCTTTACTTTCCACAAGAAAATCTCTGTTAGCTTTTTTTAGTGGCTAGTTGAACCCCGAAGCCATGTTAATCCAAACAAATTTCGCCACGTTTGAGAATTGAACCCATGACCCTGACAGTAGTGATAGCACTAACCAATCTGTCAACAAGACTTCAAATAATAAATTACTCAGACATGAGTTACAACTAGGAAGTATGTATGAAGATTTAGCTCTCACAATATGTATTTATGAATGATAAATTGAATTAAATTAAGCAAGTAAACTTCAATTTATCTTCAACTATGTAATGGTATTCTCACAGTTTTTAATTAGAATGTATTAACTGTTGCAGCATCAGCATGGTTTTTAATTAAAAGCAGTCAAGCTTTATCTCCCTGCATTTTTTGCATGCGGCTAAAACCGCTGTTCCGCTAGCTGAAAAACTGGCGTACGGTGTTCAAAGCCTGCGGTAGACAGAAAGGATTTTTTCTATCGGGGGTGAAATAAAAATCCGGAGTCTCACATGTCGTGGCGACTGCTTGACCAAGCAGCCTTTATCCCTCAGGTTCTATCGTTGCCCCTCGACATACACCAGCAATGGTACTATGCGTTGTAAAGATAGTTTTTAAAAAAATTTTTATAACTTTTTTGTTGCTGGTCTTTTAAAGCTGATACTATCTGTCTTTTTCATAAGGAGAAATGACAAAAATAGATATAGACAAAAACAGTATGGATAAAGCTTCACATAACAAGTGGACAACACAAATCAGAACAACGTTTCGGCTCATTAGGCCTTCAGCAGGAACAAACATACAACACACATAAAAATATGTATTTAAAATAAAAAATAAAATAATTTTGAACTAGATGATAAAATGAAAGGAAATTAAAATAAAATGTCTTCCCTGTATACTCTGATGTGGCAAGAATGAAAAAGAACGATAGTGAAGCATTGTTGTTCATATTTTCAAATTCAAGTTGTTCAAATTTTATGCATTTATGTACATTTCTTTGCCTTGACCCTACTGTCTTTTTATAAAGATTTGTTGGAATATCCTCATAAAACAACTCACATATATTGTTTTCTTCTCCAGGCTGTGAAAAACAGGCTTAAATTATTTGAGCCAGACGAAGATCCAGGCAGTATGGCCAGTACCAAACCCAAGACTGCACTGAAGCCACCAGTATTTGGCCAGAATATGTCTCCTGCACTCCAGAATTTCATGAATAAGCAAAATGATGCTTTAGGCAAAGAAACTCAAAAGTCTGTTCCAGATGCAGGTGAGCTGCCATTAAAGAAACCCCCAGCGACCCCAGCTAAAGGAGCAAGAAATGGCTCGGGTCCAGGAGCCAGCTCTGAACAAAATGAAAACAATACACCAGTTAACTCAGTAGGTATAAATGTTGGTGCCAAACCACCTGTTAATGCATCAAAGCCTTCTGATAGCCGTAGAAGTAGCCAGGTTAATGTGCCTCCAATATTTCAACAAGACACAGACAAATCTACCACTCTACCAGAGAACCGCCGTAGCAGTCAAGTTAATGTTCCTGACATATTTAAGGTGAAGAGTCCAGTTGCGGCTTCTGAAGTAGGCTCATCGAATGACAATAAAAAACCAAAGCCACTAACAAAACCAGGCATCACCTTTCCACGACCACCACCTGGTCTCACGCCACAACCATCATCTAGTGCAGAGACATCAACTCCTGGGAACTCTGCTCCGTTTACCCTCCTCAAAAAGACAGACAATAATGTTCACCAGACTAATCCCAAAGAATCCATGAAAGTCAGACTTCCAATTGTAGATCAGCAACAATTAAAAAATGCTCATTCCACCGTAGCAGCTTCAGCAACTGCAACATCAACATCTTCACAACCACCAAGTGAAGAACCAGTGACAGATTTGAGAGGTATGCTGCGGTCAACAAAAGTCCAAACTGCTAATCAGTTGGCAGAAAAGAAAGCTGCACTTAAGCCTGTGTTTCCTCCAGGGACATCTTCACCCAAGAGGATTGCCGAAGCAGAAGCTAGACTGACTGGTGCACAGGATACACCTGATTCTAGTGGATCCCAGGACTCCAATAAATCTAGCAATGTAAGTTTTTCTCTTCCCTTTCTGTACATTGGTTCATAATTTCATGTTAATTAACCTATTATTTATAAATGAGGACATTCTCAAAGAGGCCAACACAAAAAGGGAGCTAAAAAACATCAATCGACATTTTTCAAGCACATCATGAGAAGAGGAAAGTTGGAATACTTTGTTACAACTGGCAAAATACAGGGAAAGAGAGATTGCGGGGACAAAGAGAGAAAATACTGGATAGCTGGTGTCATGGCATGGAAAACAATCAAAAACAGAATTTATGCGATGCACTGTGGATAGAAGATCGTGGAAGGACATGATCACTTATACCATCCAGTATGGCACATGATGATGTTTTATTAGTGATGATCATCTACAATGTGTGATGGTGACAAAAGCTTTAGTCTTGTCTGGTTGTGAGGGAAGAATGTAAATTGTACGTCATGGCTTCATGGATATATAGGACAGGACTAAACAACAAATGTTTCAGCTATAAAGTCTTCATTAGTATGCAGATTTGTGCAATAGTAGTGCCTATTTATGTGTGTACAGTAGTGGCTGTGAAGTCCAATTATGGCATGGAATCCCTTGACATAGGTGGGACATGTATGATCAGAGTTAGCAATGAAGGTGTAGGTCATTCTGTCCCCTCTGGCAGTGTGTTCTCTTCATATCTCACCTATTCACATTTCTCTGTGAAGCAGGTGAATGTAGAAATGTTAATTCACTTTGGTAGGAAGGTCTGTGCATGGGTTTCTCAGAATGTCACATTGCTAATGAATCTTTTTAGAGATAAGCTGAGAGAATCTTTGAAATGAGAGACACCATGAGAGAATCTTTGAATTTAGAAATACCATGAGAGAATTCTTTGAATTTTGAGACATCATGAGAAAATTCTTTGAATTTTGAGACATCATGAGAGAATTCTTTGAATTTAGAGACATCATGAGAGAATTCTTTGAATTTAGAGACATCATGAGAGAATTCTTTGAATTTAGAGAAGTTTTATAGAGAGCTCCTGACATGTCTGTAAAATTGGTCTTTCTCAGGTAGTTTTATAGAGAGCTCCTGACATGTCTGTAAAATTGGTCTTTCTCAAGTAGTTTTATAGAGAGCTCCTGACATGTCTGTAAAATTTGGTCTTTCTTAAGAAGTTTTATAGAGAGCTCCTGACATGTCTGTAAAATTGGTCTTTCTTAAGAAGTTTTATAGAGAGCTCCTGACATGTCTGTAAAATTGGTCTTTCTTAAGTAGTATTATAGAGAGCTCCTGACATGTCCGTAAAATTAGTCTTTCTTAAGTTTTATAGAGAGCTCCTGATATGTCTGTAAAATTTGGTCTTTCTTAAGAAGTTTTATAGAGAGCTCCAGACATGTCCGTAAAATTGGTCTTTCTTAAGTAGTATTATAGAGAGCTCCTGACATGTCCGTAAAATTGGTCTTTCTTAAGAAGTTTTATAGAGAGCTCCTGACATGTCTGTAAAATTGGTCTTTCTTAAGAAGTTTTATAGAGAGCTCCTGACATGTCTGCAATTTGGTCTTTCTTAAGTAGTTTTATAGAGAGCTCCTGACATGTCTGTAAAATTGGTCTTTCTAAAGTAGTTTTATAGAGAGCTCCTGACATGACTGTAAAATTGGTCTTTCTTAAGTAGTTTTATAGAGAGCTCCTGACATGTCTGTAAAATTGGTCTTTCTTAAGTAGTTTTATAGAGAGTTTCTGGCATGTCTGTGATTGACATTTTGTTTCAAGTCCTATATTAACCCTTTCCTATGATTCTGTCATAAACATTACCACCTCAAAATATAAATTCTTAAAATTACAGTTTCCTGCGGGCAAACAATCCCCCTCCCCCTCCCTGTGCCTTCCTAATTACTACTTTCTGTGACCCTTAGTGTTGGATTTGTTTCCTTTGATGTTAGATTTTTTTTTCATGCATGTCATAAAAAGTACGATGGTTTCATAGAAAGGGAGCTGTATTTTTTATAAATTTTGCCTATTTTCAAAAAATTCTTTTTTTTTCACTTATGCCTATTTTCAAAAAGTTCTTTTTTTTCACTTATGCCTATTTTCAAAAAAATGCTTTTTTTTTCACTTATGCCTATTTTCAAAAAAATCTTTTTTTTTCACTTATGACGGGGGGGGGGGGAAATCTCCTTGGCTGTTGGTGAGACATCAAAGACACTTTTGTAACACAGGAAGACAATGAACAACACTTTGAGGGAGCAGAACATACGGGTGGATTGACAGACTCACTGCAACCATGTGAATAGACAATGTAACACCTCCCGTAGCCACAGCACGATGCGTTTGAATTTCAGGCCATAAGTCTAGTGTAATCCAGGAAATGATTACAGCATCCAATTCCAATATGTCTGCTTGGGTTAACATTCATCTGTGTAGCAGAAGTTCTAGCAAAAGTTGAAAGAAAATACTATTTTTGGAACTCCATATGTAACATTTAAGTGGTAGTAATTTTTATGATGGTATCGTGGAAACGTGACCCACAGATAGAAATCTTAATCTTAGGTTAATGTTGAAATTGTCAAAGATTTTCTGATATTTAGAGGTCATCTAATGACGTGCTTACAGTGAAAGCTGACCGCTGATGTACAACATTCATTTATATATTTGGTGTTATCATTTATCGTGATATTCACTTCCTCTCATTTTGAACAATACTCAAGTCTTCAATCATTTATCCTTATATTCACTTCCTCTCATTTTGAACAATGCTCAAGTCTTCAATCATTTATCCTTATATTCACTTCCTCTCATTTTGAACAATGCTCAAGTCTTCAATCATTTATCCTTATATTCACTTCCTCTCTTCTTTCCAACAGTATTCAATTCTTCAATCATTTTTTCCTTATCATCATCATCATCAAGTACCGGGCCTGCTGGCGTAGGTGATCATGTCTCTCCACAACTTTCGATCTCGGCAGCTATTTATCATTTCTGTTGTTGACCTTCTGCAAAGCCATTCTCTTAACCTGTCTGTTATTTTTTCTCTTTGCTTCCCTCTATCTCTTCGTCCCTCAATTTTTCCAGTTGTTACAATATATTCCAGTTGTTCTCTTCTCATTACATGGCCAAAAAATTATGATTATTTCTTCCTGTTTGTTCTAGCTCTCTTTTGCTTTGACCTCTCTCAGAACATCTTCATTACTCTTCTTAGCTGCCCATGGTACTCTGAACATTCTTCTGTAAAACCACATTTCTACAGACTCCGGTGATTTTCTTGTCTGTTGTCCTATTGTCCATGATTCACATCCATATGTTAAGACTGGCTCTATGTAACATTTAAGAACTCTTTTTCTTGTTTCTATTGTCAAAAATGGATTGCATAGTATCTTCCTCATTTTTTGGAAAGCTGCTTTTGCCTGAGCCATTCTGCATCTCACCTCTTTTGTACATCTTCCGTCTGAGGTTAACAAAGTTCCCAAATATTTAAATTCATTTACCTGTTTTAATATTGTTTCACGTGTCTTTATTTTGCACTGAGTTGATGTCTTTTTTTGTTGTTGTTACCATTACCTCTGTCTTTTTACTATTAAGGCTGAGTCCTTTATTTTTGTGACGATTCATGATTGTACAAAGAAGTTACGATGGTGTTTTTCTGTTGCCTTCCGTCGGTTTGTTTATGGTTGGCTCCGCTAGCCTTTGACTAAAAAGTCTCACCCACAAGACAGTGGGGTTGTTTTACTTCAGGGTACCCTCCCTTAGCCTTTTACTCTCCCGAGCTTCTGCAAGGTAGCAGGGCAGCCACAGGTTGTACTGTTTACTGCATACAGTAGCAGGTAAATTACCCGACCTGACAAAAATTACCCGACCTGTTTTTCCTTATACTGAGTTGATATCCAGTTCTGCTGATGGCTTTCCATTTTTTATGTCATTGTGTGCCATGGGTAGTGATGTTCACCTCCTACAACTACAACATTTTACTACTTTGCATGGCCTTTGTATCGTATCAAAGAATCTTTTACATTTTTTGTTTACCTCTGCCTCTTGTTTCTTTAATCTTTCCAATTTTCACCCAGTTTTTCAAAGTAACTTAATCATATGTGTCCAATCCATGTTTACTGTCTCACTAAACCACAATATCACATGACCACTGACAAGAGAGCACCTCTGAAAAGAGATTTATCAAATCATATTTGATCTCTCTCTGATATTCTAGTCTGAAGGTTTCAAAGCTGTGCCAGTTCTTCCATCTCGGTTTCCAGGAAATCAGTGGAAACCTCCAGTCCCAGAATTCAAGCATCAGAATAATGAACCAGCTATAGAGAGAAAGAGTGACTCTAAAAAGTTCAAGAAAGTAAAACTGGAAGTATACCCACCTACTTCAACAGCCTTAGAGAAAGCAGGCCTACCAAGCAATGTTGATTTGACTCTGATTAAACAACAGTATCAGAAGACTCTTCAGACATTAGGTAAGCTGCTTTATTAGTCCACAGCTGATGCTACTATAGCAGTCTTGGTAAATTGTTTTTCAGTTCTGAAACATGACTTGAGTATAAATCTGCTTTAACACATTAACTATGATCATAAGTAGCGCCATATCTTAAATTTGTACATTTCTGTGTTAAAAATATTATTTTGCACCAAAAAGAGTTACATTTGTGGTTCCTCTTTTATTGGGTTTAAAATATTAGTAGGATATATATATATTAACTCTTCTAGAATATTCATATTTTTGTTCAGTGTCCCAATTTTGAACCACCCCATTACAAATCAATCACAAGAATGATTGGTATGTAGTTTCCTCAGGACATCTTCATTCATATATGTAGCAAGATTTGTGACTTTAACTAAACTACAACTTTGAGATTAAAGCAAACAATGAGTCTTATAGAACACACACAGTAAAGTTCATTATTTCCAATCTGTAATTAGTTGACTTTATAAGATCGTAGATAGTTCCTGCAATTAGTTGACTTTATAACATCGTAGATAGTTCCTGAAATTAGTTGACTTTATAACATCGTAGATAGTTCCTGAAATTAGTTGACTTTATAACATCGTAGATAGTTCCTGAAATTAGTTGACTTTATAACATCGTAGATAGTTCCTGAAATTAGTTGACTTTATAACATCGTAGATAGTTCCTGTAATTAGTTTACTTTATAAGATCGTAGATAGTTCCTGCAATTAGTTGACTTTATAACATCGTAGATAGTTCCTGAAATTAGTTGACTTTATAACATCATAGATAGTTCCTGAAATTAGTTGACTTTATAATTGTAGATAGTTCATGCAATTACTTGACTTTATAGCATCATAGATAGTTCATGCGATTAGTTGACTTTATAGCATTGTAGATAGTTCCTACAATTAGTTGACTTTATAGCATCATAGATAGTTCCTGTAATTAGTTGACTTTATAGCATTGTAGATAGTTCCTGTAATTAGTTGACTTTATAGCATTGTAGATAGTTCCTGCAATTAGTTGACTTTATAGCATTGTAGATTGTTCCTGCAATTAGTTGACTTTACAGCATTGTAGATAGTTCCTGCAATTAGTTGACTTTATAGCATTGTAGATAGTTCCTGCAATTAGTTGACTTTATAGCATTGTAGATAGTTCCTGCAATTAGTTGACTTTATATCATTGTAGATAGTTCCTGCAATTAGTTGACTTTATAGCATTGTAGATATTTCCTGCAATAGTTGACTTTATAGCATTGTAGATAGTTCCTGTAATTAGTTGACTTTATAGCATTGTAGATAGTTCCATTGTGTGCAGAGTCAGAGTGTTTATGATTGACATAGCTGTGGTTGTTAACAGAAGTATCTGAGGTAATGTTTGTTAGTTTTGTAACGCATGTTCATGAATTTGTTTTAGTGGCAGAACCTACTGGAACAGCCTAAACTTGTACAGCTCTCCAACATATTTTTAACTGGACATGCCTCTCTTTAAGCAATGTTTATATAAATAATAATATTTATCTTTTCCTGATATATTTTTCTTACTCATCACAAATTAAATTCACATTGTCTTGATTTAAGTACTTTCACATATCAAAAGTCTGTAATTACGCTGTATTTTTTTAAATATACATTTTCTAAACACATAAGTTTTGAGTGGCTGTTTTGTTCAAGATATCTGTTTTTATGATCTGTAAATAGGAGTCATTCCTTATCTTTTGTTACACATGTAATTCTATTTTATCTTTGCTAGTTTTGCCATAAACTGCTCACTTTAGAACAGAAGGTAAGCGGTGTCTCTTGACTGACACAAGGAAGTGAAGTATTAAGCCCAGCATATGGAGGCAGTGAGGCTAGAGCCACCACAATGTAGTGGATTTGTTTTTCTCCATCTTTTGCTATGGATGGTTGATCGGTGGCCTAACAAGCCACCATCATGAAACATCCATTGTTATTGAAACAAAAATCTCAACTCTTAAATAGCAATGATGAATTCCAATGAGGAAAATACTTTGTATACCAGGGAATAAATTCAAGACTAGTGCAGAAATAGGAGAAATGACAAAGCACCCAGGAATATCAACTATAGTCAAGGGAAGGTGGTCATATATTGGCCATGTGAAAAGAAGAGACAACAAGAGAATCTCAAAGCAGGTACTAGTGCAGAAATAGAAGAAATTACAAAGCTTCTAGGAATATCAACTATAGTCAAGGGTAGGTGGTCATATATTGGCCATGTGAAAAGAAGAGACAACAAGAGAATCTCCAAGCAGGCCCTCAAATGGGAACCAGAGGGTAAAAGCAAATGAGGTCGACCTCTAAAACACTGTAAAGAACATTGAGGTAAGAGACAACATCAGCTCCCTCATGGAGATTGAACAACTCACCCAGAACATAGTCACGTCATGAGATACAATGCAGGTCCTGTGCAAGGTCTGATGCTTGATAACAAAGATAATCGAACACAAAAGAGTCTTAGAACTTCCCCAAATCATTGAGCCTGACACTCGTTCTTTCAGCTGGGTGGTTGACTGGATTGTGTTGAGCTATACTTGAACCCACATTCACATTAACACCAAGCTGGCATGCTACCAACCACTGCTCTACTTTAAGTCTTCAAAAAAAAAACCTCACATAACTTTTACCATTCTATCAAAGCAAAGCTTGGCGGTCCAGATAGAAGAGCACTGAAGACACAAAAATCAAACCAGAAATTTATGAGTGCTATAAAAGATATATGATATAAGATATAAAGATATAAGTATTATAAGATATAAAGATATATGATATAAAAATGTATGATATGTAAAGATGTAAGAGCTATGAAACTAAATGCTGGAGAAGATTAGACATGAAGACTGTCATAATTTCACACTGAGGACATTTCTCGGAATAGTTTGGCAAAACAAAATTTTCAGCCAAGGACTGACCACTCAGTAAATGTTATAAAGAGAAATTCACACAAGGATAACAGGCAGAAGGTGGAAATGGATAGGTCATGTACTCAAGTGAGATTCAGAAACAGTGACAAGAATTGCAGTGTGGTGGAATCTGAAGTGAAGTGAAGAGAGATGCAGACCAAAGACAATTTGACAAAAAATGATGAGGATAGTGTGGTCCAAACAGAGGCACTTTGCAAAGAATAGCTATGGACTGAACAAAAAGGAGACATGCCGCAACGGGGATGGGGCACCAGCTACTGACTACTTTGTCAGATCGTCACCAAGGAGTGCAACCAAAAATTAAGAGGAGGTAGTTACGTTGATGCCAGCGTTTATCATCCACTTCAGTGGAAATTCATTCTCAATGCTTTCTCATCAGGTCTATGTTATCTTATGTTCAGTTATTGAACTCAATATGATTCTCTGTCATCAGGTCTATGTTATCTTATGTTCAGTTATTGAATTCAATATGATTCTCTCTCATCAGGTCTATGTTATCTTATGTTCAGTTATTGAATTCAATATGATTCTCTCTCATCAGGTCTATGTTATCTTATGTTCAGTTATTGAATTCAATATGATTCTCTCTCATCAGGTCTATGTTATCTTATGTTCAGTTATTGAATTCAATATGATTCTCTCTCATCAGGTCTATGTTATCTTATGTTCAGTTATTGAATTCAATATGATTCTCTCTCATCAGGTCTATGTTATCTTATGTTCAGTTCTTGAATTCAATATGATTCTCTCTCATCAGGTCTATGTTATCTTATGTTCAGTTATTGAACTCAATATGATTCTCTCTCATCAGGTCTATGTTATCTTATGTTCAGTTATTGAATTCAATATGATTCTCTCTCATCAGGTCTATGTTATCTTATGTTCAGTTATTGAATTCAATATGATACTCATAGGATCTATGTTATCTTATGTTCAGTTCTTGAATTCAGTATGATACTCTCTTATTAAGGCCTATATTATCTTATGTTCAGTTCTTGAATTCAGTATGATACTCTCTTATTAAGGCCTATATTATCTTATGTTCAGTTCTTGAATTCAATATGATACTCTCTCATAGGACCTATATTATCTTATGTTCAGTTCTTGAATTCAGTATGATACTCTCTTATTAAGGCCTATATTATCTTATGTTCAGTTCTTGAATTCAATATGATACTCTCTTATTAAGGCCTATATTATCTTATGTTCAGTTCTTGAATTCAATATGATACTCTCTTATTAGGGCCTATATTATTTTATGTTCAGTTCTTGAATTCAGTATGATACTCTCTTATTAAGGCCTATATTATCTTATGTTCAGTTCTTGAATTCAGTATGATACTCTCTTATTAAGGCCTATATTATCTTATGTTCAGTTCTTGAATTCAGTATGATACTCTCTTATTAAGGCCTATATTATCTTATGTTCAGTTCTTGAATTCAGTATGATACTCTCTTATTAAGGCCTATATTATCTTATGTTCAGTTCTTGAATTATGTTCAGTTCTTGAAAACCAAAACAGAAGTTTTGGTTTTCTTGCAAAGTATTTTTGATTTCCATATTTTGTCCAGGTTTTTAAAATTTGCTATTGCTGCTTTTGCTATCCTGCTTTTAATCTCTTTGTTTGTTTCATCTTCTTGATCTGTGTTACTACCAAGATATACACAGTGGTCTTCTTTTTCTTTGTTTCATCTTCTTGATCTGTGTTACTACCAAGATATACACAGTGGTCTCCTCTTTCTTTGTTTCATCTTCTTGATCTGTGTTACTACCAAGATATACACAGTGGTCTCCTCTTTCTTTGTTGCACCTTCTTGATCTGTGTTACTACCAAGATATACACAGTGGTCTCCTCTTTCTTTGTTTCACCTTCTTGATCTACTACCAAGATATACACAGTGGTCTCCTCTTTCTTTGTTTCACCTTCTTGATTTGTGTTACTACAAGATATACACAGTGGTCTCCTCTTTCTTTGTTGCACCTTCTTGATCTGTGTTACTACCAAGATATACACAGTGGTCTCCTCTTTCTTTGTTTCACCTTCTTGATCTGTGTTACTACCAAGATATACACAGTGGTCTCCTCTTTCTTTGTTTCACCTTCTTGATCTACTACAAAGATATACACAGTGGTCTCCTCTTTCTTTGTTTCATCTTCTTGATTTGTGTTACTACCAAGATATACACAGTGGTCTCCTCTTTCTTTGTTTCACCTTCTTGATCTGTGTTACTACCAAGATATACACAGTGGTCTCCTCTTTCTTTGTTTCACCTTCTTGATCTACTACCAAGATATACACAGTGGTCTCCTCTTTCTTTGTTTCACCTTCTTGATCTACTACCAAGATATACACAGTGGTCTCCTCTTTCTTTGTTTCACCTTCTTGATTTGTGTTACTACCAAGATATACACAGTGGTCTCCTCTTTGTTTGTTTCATCTTCTTGATCTGTGTTACTACCAAGATATACACAGTGGTCTCCTCTTTCTTTGTTTCACCTTCTTGATCTGTGTTACTACCAAGATATACACAGTGGTCTCCTCTTTCTTTGTTTCACCTACTTGATCTGTGTTACTACCAAGATAAACACAGTGGTCTCCTCTTTGTTTGTTTCATCTTCTTGATCTGTGTTACTACCAAGATATGCACAGTGGTCTCCTCTTTCTTTGTTTCACCTTCTTGATCTACTACCAAGATATACACAGTGGGCTTCTCTTTCTTTGTTTTGTCTTCTTGATCTGTGTTACTACCAAGATATACACAGTGGTCTCCTCTTTCTTTGTTTCACCTTCTTGATCTACTACCAAGATATACACAGTGGTCTCCTCTTTGTTTGTTTCACCTTCTTGATCTGTGTTACTACCAAGGTATACACAGTGGTCTCCTCTTTGTTTGTTTCATCTTCTTGATCTGTGTTACTACCAAGATATACACAGTGGTCTCCTCTTTCTTTGTTTCAACTTCTTATTGTTATTGTTATTGGTTATGGAAGGCCTCGGTATCACTGCAAGCGAATTAAAATCCATAATTGCTCAACCGCCCGTGCCAGTGGAATCTTCTTGATTTGTGTTACTACCAAGATATGCACAGTGGTCTCCTCTTTCTTTGTTTCACCTTCTTGATCTGTGTTACTACCAAGATATGCACAGTGGTCTCCTCTTTGTTTCATCTTCTTGATCTGTGTTACTACCAAGATATACACAGTGGTCTCCTCTTTCTTTGTTTCACCTTCTTGATCTACTACCAAGATATACACAGTGGTCTCCTCTTTCTTTGTTTCACCTTCTTGATCTGTGTTACTACCAAGATATGCACAGTGGTCTCCTCTTTGTTTGTTTCATCTTTTTGATCTGTGTTACTACCAAGATATACACAGTGGTCTCCTCTTTCTTTGTTTCATCTTCTTGATCTACTACCAAGATGAACACAGTGGTCACCTCTTTCTTTGTTTCATCTTCTTGATCTACTACCAAGATATACACAGTGGACTCCTCTTTCTTTGTTTCACCTTCTTGATTTGTGTTACTACCAAGATATACACAGTGGTCTCCTCTTTTTTTGTTGCACCTTCTTGATCTGTGTTACTACCAAGATATACACAGTGGTCTCCTCTTTCTTTGTTTCACCTTCTTGATCTGTGTTACTACCAAGATATACACAGTGGTCTCCTCTTTCTTTGTTTCACCTTCTTGATCTACTACAAAGATATACACAGTGGTCTCCTCTTTCTTTGTTTCATCTTCTTGATTTGTGTTACTACCAAGATATGCACAGTGGTCTCCTCTTTCTTTGTTTCACCTTCTTGATCTGTGTTACTACCAAGATATACACAGTGGTCTCCTCTTTGTTTGTTTCACCTTCTTGATTTGTGTTACTACCAAGATATACACAGTGGTCTCCTCTTTCTTTGTTTCACCTTCTTGATCTACTACCAAGATATACACAGTGGTCTCCTCTTTCTTTGTTTCACCTTCTTAATCTGTGTTACTACCAAGATATACACAGTGGTCTCCTCTTTCTTTGTTTCATCTTCTTGATCTACTACCAAGATATACACAGTGGTCTCCTCTTTCTTTGTTTCATCTTCTTGATCTACTACCAAGATGAACACAGTGGTCTCCTCTTTCTTTGTTTCATCTTCTTGATCTACTACCAAGATATACACAGTGGTCTCCTCTTTCTTTGTTTAACCTTCTTGATCTGTGTTACTACCAAGATATACACAGTGGTCTCCTCTTTCTTTGTTTCACCTTCTTGATCTACTACAAAGATATACACAGTGGTCTCCTCTTTCTTTGTTTCATCTTCTTGATCTGTGTTACTACCAAGATATACACAGTGGTCTCCTCTTTCTTTGTTTCACCTTCTTGATCTGTGTTACTACCAAGATATACACAGTGGTCTCCTCTTTGTTTGTTTCACCTTCTTGATTTGTGTTACTACCAAGATATACACAGTGGTCTCCTCTTTGTTTGTTTCATCTTCTTGATCTGTGTTACTACCAAGATATACACAGTGGTCTCCTCTTTCTTTGTTTCACCTACTTGATCTGTGTTACTACCAAGATATGCACAGTGGTCTCCTCTTTCTTTGTTTCACCTTCTTGATCTACTACCAAGATATACACAGTGGGCTTCTCTTTCTTTGTTTTGTCTTCTTGATCTGTGTTACTACCAAGATATACACAGTGGTCTCCTCTTTCTTTGTTTCACCTTCTTGATCTACTACCAAGATATACACAGTGGTCTCCTCTTTGTTTGTTTCACCTTCTTGATCTGTGTTACTACCAAGGTATACACAGTGGTCTCCTCTTTGTTTGTTTCACCTTCTTGATCTGTGTTACTACCAAGATATACACAGTGGTCTCCTCTTTCTTTGTTTCACCTTCTTGATCTACTACAAAGATATACACAGTGGTCTCCTTTTTCTTTGTTTCATCTTCTTGATCTGTGTTACTACCAAGATATACACAGTGGTCTCCTCTTTCTTTGTTTCACCTTCTTGATCTGTGTTACTACCAAGATATACACAGTGGTCTCCTCTTTGTTTGTTTCACCTTCTTGATTTGTGTTACTACCAAGATATACACAGTGGTCTCCTCTTTGTTTGTTTCATCTTCTTGATCTGTGTTACTACCAAGATATACACAGTGGTCTCCTCTTTCTTTGTTTCACCTACTTGATCTGTGTTACTACCAAGATATGCACAGTGGTCTCCTCTTTCTTTGTTTCACCTTCTTGATCTACTACCAAGATATACACAGTGGGCTTCTCTTTCTTTGTTTTGTCTTCTTGATCTGTGTTACTACCAAGATATACACAGTGGTCTCCTCTTTCTTTGTTTCACCTTCTTGATCTACTACCAAGATATACACAGTGGTCTCCTCTTTGTTTGTTTCACCTTCTTGATCTGTGTTACTACCAAGGTATACACAGTGGTCTCCTCTTTGTTTGTTTCATCTTCTTGATCTACTACCAAGATATACACAGTGGTCTCCTCTTTCTTTGTTTCACCTACTTGATCTACTACAAAGATATACACAGTGGTCTCCTCTTTCTTTGTTTCATCTTCTTGATCTGTGTTACTACCAAGATATACACAGTGGTCTCCTCTTTCTTTGTTTCACCTTCTTGATCTGTGTTACTACCAAGATATACACAGTGGTCTCCTCTTTGTTTGTTTCACCTTCTTGATTTGTGTTACTACCAAGATATACACAGTGGTCTCCTCTTTCTTTGTTTCATCTTCTTGATCTGTGTTACTACCAAGATATACACAGTGGTCTCCTCTTTCTTTGTTTCACCTACTTGATCTGTGTTACTACCAAGATATACACAGTGGTCTCCTCTTTGTTTGTTTCACCTTCTTGATCTGTGTTACTACCAAGGTATACACAGTGGTCTCCTCTTTGTTTGTTTCATCTTCTTGATCTACTACCAAGATATACACAGTGGTCTCCTCTTTCTTTGTTTCACCTACTTGATCTGTGTTACTACCAAGGTATACACAGTGGTCTCCTCTTTGTTTGTTTCATCTTCTTGATCTGTGTTACTACCAAGATATACACAGTGGTCTCCTCTTTCTTTGTTTCAACTTCTTATTGTTATTGTTATTGGTTATGGAAGGCCTCGGTATCACTGCAAGCAAATTAAAATCCATAATTGCTCAACCGCCCGTGCCAGTGGAATCTTCTTGATTTGTGTTACTACCAAGATATGCACAGTGATCTACTTTTTCTTTATTTCATCTTCTTGGTCTGTGTTACTACCAAGATATACACAGTGGTCTTCTCTTTCTTTGTTTCATCTTCTTGGTCTGTGTTACTACCAAGATATACACAGTGATCTACTCTTTCTTTGTTTCATCTTCTTGGTCTGTGTTACTACCAAGATATACACAGTGGTCTTCTCTTTCTTTATTTCATCTTCTTGGTCTGTGTTACTACCAAGATATACACAGTGATCTACTCTTTCTTTGTTTCATCTTCTTGGTCTACTACCAAGATATACACAATGATCTACTTTTTCTCAAATGTTTTGCTAAAGTAGATATTTCTGTGTGAATGATATTCTAGTAGTTAATGTTTGTAACAAACAGATAAAAGATTGGCAAATCTGAGAGTTTCCTTGATTCAATGATATATTTTTAACCACCAACATTTTACAGATTTAAAATAGATCTTTCTCTAATCACTTTGAATATATAATAGAAGAAGTATGTGTGTCTTATCTTCCTGGAAAGACACAAATGAGCAAATCAACTAAAGTATCAGTCACAAACTACTGTGACTGATGACTCCTGTGCTTCACTGATTGTACATATGGCTCAGACTTCATTTCCTGCATGTTCTCCACTCATTTCACATTCAGTCTTAATTCCCACAGTAAGACGGGGTAGACACATGAATTGCTGTCACATTCCCTTGTGGGCATCTCCCCCATATACAAAATTAAAGTTATTATTATAAAGACGTTCTGGATTAGAGTTTTCACTCTAATGGAACTTTTGGGTCACAGAGTCTTTCTTTACTTATTTAGTTTAGTTATTTTTTAAAATGTTTTTATTCTCAAGAGAAACAAAATAGTAGCATATCAGGGTCATACTTTCATGCAATATGAGGGAGGGGGGTGTACCAGATCTTGGGTTTTAGAGGGTTAAACAGTGTACTAGAAGAGTGGGCATAATGGGGTTAACAGGGGAGTGACTGAGATGTAAAGTTATTTAGCCACAAATGAATATCTAAAATAAGAGAAAAAATTTGAAGACGTAGCTAAAATAAGAGATAATTGCTGAAATAATAGCTAAAATAATAGATAAATGTTAAAGGAGTAGCTAAAATAAGAGAAAAATGTTGCACGAATAGCTAAAATAATAGATAAATGTTGAAGGAGTAGCTAAAATAAGAGAAAAATGTTGCAGGAATAACTAAAATAATAGATAAATGTTGAAGGAGTAGCTAAAATAGGAGAAAAATAATGAAGGGATACTTAAATTAATATTTGAATATTGAAGTGAAAAGTAAAATAAGAGAAGAATGTGGAAGAGTTGCTTGTGTTTTATGAGTTGAATTGTGATACTTTTTGATTCTCATTTGTCTGCTATTGAATGTTTGTAATTGTCTTCATTTTTTATCAAGCTTTTTTGTCTGCCTGTTGTGTAATTCATCAGAAGGTATCAGCAATGGTCATGTGAATGAGAGTGATGAAATCTATGATGATGGTGTTTCATTGGCTCACGATGATATGAGAAAGTCCACAAATAAACGACAGTCGGAGCGCTTTTCTATGATGTAAGTAAAATATCTTTGTTCTTTGTGTACATTTTTACTATCTTAACAAGGTGAGTTTAGTTTGCCGTTTCAGAATTTTAAGCTTTCTGTGTTGTTAACCTGATGGTACTTCCAACATTAGGTGAATATTCCAATTGCTTTATTTGCCACAAAGACCCTGCACTGCATCTAAATGGAGTCTGGTTAATAGTAAACAAAGATCAGGACAGTAGCCACAAAGATGATGCTTCAGCCTCCTTGAGGAGTTGACTCAACATCTGCTGGCTAAACACACATCTCATTGACCCTCTGGTGTAAGGATGTTAAGTGAGATCAAATATCAGCTGCATATTAAAAGGTCTGTCTAATGTTAACTCTGCTGCTCACATTACAAGGTCTGTCTAGCCTTAGCTCTGCCATTCCCTGCCAGGTATTAAGATGTTATTCTTATAATCTTGTTATGCCCATTTGATTGTAGGGAATATATTGTTTATTACTGAATTGTAGGATTTATGTTGTTAGTTGATGGATTGTAGGGAATATGTTGTTTGTTGATGGATTGTAGGATTTATGTTATTTGTTGATGAATTGTAGGAATATATTGTTTGTTGATGGATTGTAGCTCAATAACTGTCTGTGACTCTTTGACTTCTTCTTTTTTAATAGTCTGTCCTTTTTTTTTCTCACTCCAATGTTGATAAGAAATTTCACTTTTGATTGTAACCTGTAACAGATCATCTAACCAGTCAATCATTCTACCCATAACATTCTACTCATAAAATTCTACACATAACATTCTACCCATAATATTATTTATTTTAATTTTCATGCTATAAGTGTTGTTTTTTTTCTGTAGAATGTTTTTTTGTTCTCTGTACTTCACGTATGGCTTGGATCAATTTTATATCTCACCCAGCAGAAGTTCTAGTATCTACATCCAGTACACAATCACATCTACCAACCTTCTGGATGTGTCTGTATCTTCCAGACTTGAAGTGGTCATTGTTATGTGCTCAGCCAGATCTTGGTTATATCTGTTTAGCATATGATTCTGTGTGTGGTTAAATATTATTGTTGGATTACCCTGCAACATATTTCAGCACATTATCTGTTCCTAAAATGCTAGATCAAATCAGCCATCACATTTGTTGAAAAAGCCTCATGTCACATGTGACCAGTTCTTGAATAAATCTACAAACTGGACTCTATTTCACCTTATGTTTGTGTTTGATATATCTTCTTTGTTTATTTGTCTACTTTATTTTCTGTGTTTCTTGGAGGCAAGGACATCAGATTCTTTCATTTAAGTTATAAAATGTTGTGCTTTCTGTAGTTTTTGTATAAATATCTTGAAGATATTACTGAATTTGTTATAACACCATCATGCAATGGTCCCAAATGCAAATAATTTATTTGAGAAATCTTCCTTCCTTCCTCATTTGCCCTTCAGTGTCAAGGGGAGATATAATTTGTGCTTATTTGCTGTTCAGTTAGCATTTGCTGCTGTTATATTTCCTTGTTGTTTTAATATTCCATGTAAAAAATAAAGGAAGTAAATGGCTATGCTGACACTAAAATTAGTGTCATTGTTTATGAATGATTTCTTGAGATCAAGATGGCAAGGAGGGCAGCCCATCAACATGTACTAAATATTGATGCACCTGACCTGAAAGTGCCGGACAATGTCAGTACAACCTGCTATGTCAATGAAGATAAAGAAGAGGTCCATGTTGGGCAAATAGGACTTAAGACACTCAGCAACTCCTGGGCTGAAAGTGATCAGCGACTTCTAGCTGACTGCTTACATCAGGATCAGTGAACCAAAACTGACATGAAGACAATAAGATTTAGAAAGCATCACAGGAACTGTTAGGGAGTTGACTTTGAAGGGAAGTGACTCTGACTCTGCACACAATGGCAAACTAAAGACAACCTGGCAGAGACGTCCAGCTTGGGACAGATGTGAGTCATTCTGCAGAGGAGCAGTCAGAGAAATGTTGTTGTTGGTGAACAAAATACTACACAATGTGTTAACCACTGACTCTTGTAACAGCTAATGATAAGTGTGTTAACCACTGACTCTTGTAACAGCTAATGATAAGTGTGTTAACCACTGACTCTTGTAACAGCTAATGATAAGTGTGTTAACCACTGACTCTTGTAACAGCTAATGATAAATGTGTTGCCCACTGACTCTTGTAACAGCTATTGATAAGTGTGTTGACCACTGACTCTTGTGACATCTAACAAGAAGAAGAAGATGATAAAATAGATGACTCCTTAGCAGACCATAAGCTTCACTGATAGTTGGTCTTCTAGTACAATACAAAATAGCCATGACCAACTTGATGTATATTTGTTTCTACTCACATTCCCAACTGATGACATACACATATAAGGTTTGCTTTGTGATTGACAGTCCTGATATGAGTGCAGAAGAGGAAGGTGCTTTGTATGATGATGGGATGACACCTGACTCCCAAATGCTGCCACCACCACCAATGTGTCTACCGCCAATCTGTCCACCCCCAATTGCAATAGTCCAAATACCAGGTATTTGTGTCCGTTTGGCACATTATGATTGACTCATTTCATTTCAGTACTCCTGTCTTTCTGGATTCTGTGCATACCTTCATTTATATTTTGTTCTATATCCATCTTTGAAATAATTCTGTCCCTGCATGTTGCTATGGTTGTACATGGTTGTCAGTGCAACAGGTCACCAGTTATGTTAAATAGTGATTGTTATTTCTGTCTCCTTTAATGGAGTACATGCTGTCTTTGTCTTCTTATCATGTTTGTATTTATTATTTTTGTCTTCTTATATAATCGTTTTAGAATATGTGTGTCTTGTGATGAGCTCTTTATATAATGTTTGTATCTTGTGGTGAAGTCTTTATATAATGTGTGTATCTTGTGGTGAAGTCTTTATATAATATGTGTATCTTGTGGTGAAGTCTTTATATAATGTGTGTATCTTGTGATGAGCTCTTTATATAATGTGTGTATCTTGTGGTGAGGTCTTTATATAATATGTGTATCTTGTGGTGAAATCTTTATATAATTTTTGTATCTTGTGATGAAGTCTTTATATAATGTATGTATCTTGTGATGAGGTCTTTATATAATATGTGTATCTTGTGGTGAAGTCTTTATATAATGTGTGTATCTTGTGGTGAAGTCTTTATATAATGTGTGTATCTTGTGATGAGCTCTTTATATAATGTGTGTATCTTGTGGTGAGGTCTTTATATAATGTGTGTATCTTGTGATGAGGTCTTTATATAATGTGTGTATCTTGTGGTGAAGTTTTTATATAATGTGTGTATCTTGTGGTGAAGTTTTTATATAATGTGTGTATCTTGTGGTGAAGTTTTTATATAATGTGTGTATCTTGTGGTGAAGTCTTTATATAATGTTTATCTCTTGTGGTGAAGTCTTTATATAATGTTTATCTCTTGTGATGAAGTCTTTATATAATGTTTATCTCTTGTGATGAAGTCTTTATATAATGTTTAAGTCTTGTGATGAGGTCTTTATATATTGTTTTTGTCATTAATGAGGATTTTTTTCCTTCTTGTAATTACCACCCAGATCTTGTAGGTCGTGGTCCAGGGTGAGGGACCTGTCAGATAAGTATTCTTTATTTCTGTGCTATTATGTTGTTGGTTGTTCATCCAGAAGACCTGCTGGTTGTTATTTGCACAATGTTATTCTGTCAAACTGAACCTGCTTTAAAGTATCAAATGTGTATTTTCCTGATCTACAGCCTTATCATCAACTTTTCTCATTTTTTAAATCTATTCCTCTTCTGTATGCATGTTGTTCATGTTTGCACCATCAGACAGTTGATTATTGTGAATGTGACCATTGTGTTGAGCTTATCCTTAGTTCCTTATAGCTTTATTTGCTATGGTGAGACTTTGGTAGCTCCATACAGCTTCAATTGTTGAGACTGGTAGGGTAGCTGCATTCAGTTTTATTTGTTATGTTGAGACTTTGGTAGCTCCATACAATTTAATTGTTATGTTGAGCTTCTCCATAGCTCCATACAGCTTTATTTGCTATGTTGAGACTTTGGTAGCTCCATACAGCTTTTATTTTTATGTTAAGTATTTGTATCAGTGTGCATGCTTTGAGCTACTTTTGGGTTATCATCATAACAATCTAAACATGTCAATAGGGGCTCACATCCCCTCAGCATGTCTCACAGCGACCAGCAATTGATAACATCCAGCTCTGTGTTGGTTGATAAGTCCTCTTTTGTGCCCATGAAGTGTCCTGTAAATGCACATGCATCCTTCTTAACTGGCCGGATCCATGTTTTTGATGGATTTCTGTAGAAGATATATTTATAGTGTTGTCTTTTAAGTCAGCATGTGTACATTGATGCATTTGTGGCTTATGCATGTGTTTGTTGTGATTGTGTTTGTTATGATTATATTTGTTGTGATTGTGTTTGTTATGATTATATTTGTTGTGATTGTGTTTGTTGTGATTGTTTTTTGTTATTTTATTTCTTGTGATTGTGTTTTTTGTTGTGATTGTATTTTTTTTATTGTGTTTGTGTCTTATTGTGATTGTGTGTTGTTGTGATTGTGTTTTGTGTGTGTGTGTGTTTTTTGTGATTGTGTATTTGCTGTGATTGTGTGTTTGTTGTGATTGTGTGTTGTTGTGATTGTGTGTTGTTGCGGTGCATATTGAGCCAGGAGAAGACAATTTATCCTAGTCAGTATGAAAGTCATCAATGGAATGTTTGTGCTCACTTCTGTTAGGCTGAATGGATTTTCTTTTCTCAAATTAAGTGATATCATTCTCTGTTTGCCTATTTCTATTTTCAAAATAGCAACCAACAACTCATAGCTTATTGTTGGCATCACAGCCAGCAACCAAGAGCTGACAGAGACCATAACTTATGTTCTTTTGGTGATGCTGGAAATGTATAATATGGATTGGACAAAAGAGGCAAAACTGGTTCCAGAAATGTGCAGTGCAATATGACATCAGATGAGTCTGGCTAGAAGGTCTACCCACAAAATCTGATAACATACAGGGCAACCCTTTCAGTGCATCCTTTTGGTGTAACCCTTTCAGGGAAATCCTATCAGGGTAAAGATGCATAAAGAATGGGAAAACATTTCAATTATTATATGTTTCTTTTTGCTTCAGACTTCCACTCCTTAATTGTTGTCTATTTTTTTTTTTTTGCCTGCTTTTACTTTTTAATGATGGCAGCTTCTCCTTCACATCTCTCTCTCTCTCTCTCTCACTCTCTCTCACTCACCATCTATATATATATATATATATATATATATATATATATATATGGTGGATAGGTGGCAGGAACCATTAAAGGCTATGTCTGAAAAGTGTTCCGTATTGCAGTTTCCTCATATTCCAAGTCCGGCTTGTTGCAGGAGCTACTGAGTTAAGTGCTCTATGCACACCGTGAGCTGTGTGTTTCATCTGTTTTGATCATGTTTCGATATTCCGATTGTTTGTGATGAATGATGATATCATATGATGGAGAACAGATGGCTGTGTTCACTTTCTGTGCGGTTTCACCTTATGCCTTTTGGCGTGTGCTGAGACTGCTATGATGGTGACTGCAGCTGCCTTTTTTTGTTTGGGAGATGAGATGATAATTCGGATGATTCCACTGGCACGGGCGGTTGAACAATTATGGATTTTAATTCATTTGCAGTGATACCGAGGCCTGTCCATAACCATTTATATCACTGTTGTTGTAGCAACAGAATTCATCATTAATTTCTCTTATTTTCAGAAACAGATGAAACATATGTAGATGCTGAAACTGAAAGGAAGGTAAGTTATACATTCCTGTTCATTTACACACACACACAAGCAAAACTTTAAAATTCTTTAGTTGATCTTTCTGTCTGATAAGATGTTAGTTTTTACCTTGTTTCATTACTAGCTTTTCTTCAATGTTTTAGTTTTCTTGGTCCAAGTACAACATAGAAAACATATAGAGAATTGTAATACAATGCAAATATTATTATTATTGAAGTTCATCTGTGTAACAACATCAATTTGGATTAAACTTGTACTACTTTATGCGGAGGCGAAGGCGTGCCGCCTAAACAGCAGAGGTGGAAGTTGCGCAACCCACAGCTGATGACTTGTCAGGATCGGTGAACCAGAACCATCCAGACCCTGTCCAGCTTTCAGTGGTGCCTCTAGTAACAAACTAATCTGTCTAGTCTGGCCAAGCAAATAGGGATGAAAGAAGAACACAACCTAGTACTAAAAATGTTGTGCTGAAGTCAGATGTGTTGGGTCAAATATCACAGTTACACTGCAAACCACAACACAGCGCAGACACGCCCACTTAATGTCTTTTTAAAGGCGGATGACAAAAGTGTGTACTCCTTAATGGTGGGTGGATGGTGTACTCCTTTAGTCATCAGGCAAACAAGCACTATTTTATGCCAAATAGTTTCTACATTCCTATGTAAATAAGCTACATTCTTCACGTAACATATCAATGTGTTGCTGATAGTCATGATATCATTCAATGAACTGTTTTTCAGCATTGTTTAGTTATGGCTCTGTCCTGATGTGTATCCTTTGTTGAAAAGTCTATTAACACATTATTGTATTCACTTTATTAATAAAGTGACACTTCCACCATAATGAATCAGTGTCCCCATTTATAAGCATGTCAGCTCTGTGACGTCACAATGACATGGCATTGCAGCATATGATGACTATCAGAAGGAGCTAGCAAGCCAAGACCTCAGCACATTTGTTAGTCTGAAAGGTGAAGATATCACAGTTTGTGGTGTAACAATTTGTGAATGGGCTATAGCAAGCCAAGACTTCAGCACATTTGTTAGTCTGAAAGTGAAGAAACAGTTTGTGGTGCAATGATTTGTGAATGGGCTATAGCAAGCCAAGACCTCAGCACATTTGTTAGTCTGAAAGGTGAAGATATCACAGTTTGTGGTGTAACAATTTGTGAATCGGCTATAGCAAGCCAATACCTCAGCACATTTGTTAGTCTGAAAGGTGAAGATATCACAGTTTGTGGTGTAACAATTTGTGAATGGGCTATAGCAAGCCAATACCTCAGCACATTTGTTAGTCTGAAAGGTGAAGATATCACAGTTTGTGGTGTAACAATTTGTGAATGGGCTATAGCAAGCCAATACCTCAGCACATTTGTTAGTCTGAAAGGTGAAGATATCACAGTTTGTGGTGCAATGATTTGTGTCTGGGCTATAGCAAGCCAAGACCTCAGCACATTTGTTAGTCTGAAAGTGAAGAAACACAGTTTGTGGTGCAATGATTTGTGAATGGGCTATAGCAAGCCAAGACCTCAGCACATTTACTTCTTGATGCTCAATGAGGCTGACAATGTATGAGGGGAAAAAAAACAGCTTTTTCCAATATCACGAGGAAACAATAATCTTTTTGTGGCTGCCATGTTATTGAGGCGTGAACATAATTCATAATTGTGTGCTGTCTTCACATTAAAGGTTGGCTACCACGCAGCGCCATTCAGTTCTGTCACTTGCTTTGATGGTGCAGGTTGTCATAGACTGACTTGTCCATCTCTTGATGTTACTTGTCCACGTTAGTCTTGGTCTGCCTCTTGCTCTTTTACCTTGTATTTTCCCATCCAAGATTACTTTTAGTAGGCTGTTGTGTCTACCTATCCCAAAAATCTCATTTGTCTTGTTTATATTGTGTTTAGTAGTTCTCTTTTCATTTTTAGTTGTTCTAAGACTTCATCATTTGTTTTATTTTCTTTCCATCCAATTCTACCTATTCTTCTATAAATCCACATTTCAAAAGCTTCAATTTTCTGTTCTGTTTTCTTAACTAATGTCCATGTTTCTGCACCATAAAGGAATGTTGAGAAGATATAACATTTTGTTATTCTTAGTTTTAGGCCTGATGTTATTCATCTTGATGTTAGTATATTTTTCAAGGCATTAAAATTACTTTTATTTTTTTTTACATTCCTATTCTTTTATTTATTTCAGTTTTACATTTTCCATCACTGGTTATAGTATGTCCAAGGTAACTTGTAGCTCGGAACTGTCTCCAGGTCTATGCCTCAAATTTTGATATCCACTTGTAGGTTTTGAGTATTATCTTTTTTTATGATCATAGTTTTAGTCTTTTTAATATTCTAATCTAGCGCATATTTTTTGCTTGTCATGTTTATTTCATTAAGTAGTTGTTGTAGATCTCTAGCATTTTCTGCTAATAATACAGTATCATCAGCATATCTAAGGTTATTGATTCTCGTTCCATTAATGTTTAAGCCTGGGATCTCTGTGATGTTTTTAAAGATTTGCTCAGTGTATAGATTGAACAAGCTTGGTGATAGGATGCATCCTTGTCTTACTCTTCTTTTTATATTAATAGGGGTAGAGTTCTCTTTGTTATATTTTATTATTGCTGTTTGCTCCCAGTATAAATTGCAAATTAGTTGTATGTCTGTGCCATGTGGATGTATATTTTTTAGGCAGCCTATCCATTGTTTATGGTGTACTCTATGAAGCAGGCATATATTGGTTTGTTTACTTCTGCACACTATTTAACTTCCTCATGCAGAATAGATGGGAACAGCTGGAATATATTGTGACAACTGGAAACAATTGAGTGAAGAACAGATAGAGGGAAATAAAAAGGAACATATACCAGAGAGTTTCAGACAAGGACTTGGCAACCAGAGAGTTTAAGATAATGGCTCAGTAACCAGAGAGTCTATGATAATGACTTGGCAACCAGAGAGTTTAAGATAATGGCTCAGTAACCAGAGTCTATGATAATGACTTGGCAACCAGAGAGTTTAAGAAAATGACTTGGCAACCAGAGAGTTTAAGATAATGGCTTGGCAACCAGAAAGTTTAAGATAATGATTTGGCAACCAGAGAGTTTAAGATAATGACTCAGTAACCAGAGAGTTTAAGATAATGATTTGGCAACCATAGAGTTTAAGATAATGACTTGCAACCAGAGAGTTTAAGATAATGACTTAGCAACCAGAGAGTTTAAGATAATGGCTTGAGAGCCAAAGAGTTTAAGACAATGACTTGGCAACCAGAGAGTTTAAGATAATGACTCAGTAACCAGAGAGTTTAAGATAATGATTTGGCAAACCAGAGAGTTTAAGATAATGGCTCAGTAACCAGAGAGTCTATGATAATGACTTGGCAACCAGAGAGTTTAAGATAATGGCTCGGTAACCAGAGTCTATGATAATTACTTGGCAACCAGAGAGTTTAAGAAAATGACTTGGCAACCAGAGAGTTTAAGATAATAGCTTAGCAACCAGAAAGTTTAAGATAATGATTTGGCAACCAGAGAGTTTAAGATAATGGCTCTGTAACCAGAGAGTTTAAGATAATGATTTGGCAACCAGAGAGTTTAAGATAATGGCTTGGCAACTGGAGAGTTTAAGAGAATGGCTTGGTAACCGGAGAGTTTAAGATAATGATTTGGCAACCAGAGAGTTTAAGATAATGGCTTGACATGGAATCAACTATAGAATTCATTGACAACTGTAAAGACAGAAATTTGTTGAAAAACACAATCACCTAAACCAGTAGGCATGGTACTTGATGATTTTTCTCATGATTTCCATAGAGTGGTATAATCCACTGGATATAGATTTATATAGAGTGGTGTAATCCAGTTGATATAGATTTCTATAGTGTTTTGTGATCCAGTGTATATAAATTTCCATAGAATGGTGATAAAGTATATATAGATTTCCATAGATTGGCGTGATCCAGTAGATGTCGATTTCTATATAGTGCTGATCCAGTGGATATCCCCACAGTGCAACATCCAGGAAAGTGAAGAGGGTCCATAGAATAAGAGATCAGTACTTGGTTGTTTGTGAAGAAGCTACAACTATCATTAAAGGACACAACAATATATATGGCCCTTTTCGTCTTGTCAGACGGTCTAGTGGAGGCTATTGCGTATTTTTTTTAGGTATTGTTTTTGCCGAACAGCTTCTCTCGTGGCTAATTCTACCAATGTTTGACAAACACACGCGGTCACATAATGAACAGGTCAGGCTCGCTGGTCCACAAGGTTTACCATCCTTTTTCATGAGTCTCTTCTCTTCTAAGTCCTGTCTTAGCACAGTCTCAAATGTTGTTATACCGTTCCTTATACGTGCTCTCCATGATGTGCGATCACTTGCCAGATGTTGCCAGTCGTTTTCACAGATGGAGAAGTCTTTCAGAGATGATTTGCAGATATCTCTATATCGTAGTTTAGGTCTGCCGATTTGTCGTTTTCCGTGTTTTAGCTCGCCATATAGTATTTGCCTAGGAATGCGTTTTTCTTCCATCCGTTGGACATGCCCCAGCCATCTTAGCCTTCGACTTCTGAGCATCGACATGATTGTTAGGGTCTTAGCACGTTGCAGGACAGTTAAGTTGGTTATTTTGTCCTGCCATTTGATGTGCATTATTTTGCGGAGACATCGCATGTGGAAGACATTTAGTCTTTTTCCTGGTTTGAGTATGTTGTCCAGGTTTCGGATCCATATAGTAGTGTGCTAAGCACAAAAGTTTGATATATTAAGAGTTTAGTCTTTTGAGTTAGTTTCGTGTTGTTCCATGCCCTTTTTGTGAGTTTGCCGAAGGTCG
This sequence comes from Megaustenia siamemsis, assembly GCA_032433765.1. NCBI lineage: Eukaryota > Metazoa > Mollusca > Gastropoda > Stylommatophora > Ariophantidae > Megaustenia > Megaustenia siamemsis. Next base: position 251,859 of record JAVIAB010000012.1, read on the forward strand.
TAGCTGCCTTACCAATTCGACAGTTTATTTCTTCATCAAGAGAGATGGTTTGCGTAACTGTGGATCCAAGATATGTAAATTTCTGTACTGATTCTAGTGGGCAGTCTTTTAGAGTAATAGATATAGGTTTGAAGTCACCTTGATTTAGTATTACTGTCTTCTGAACATTAATTGACAGTGAAAAAAGGTCGCATGCTTTATCCAGGTTGTTGATCAGCGACTGTAGGGTGGCCTCACTATGAGCGACTAGGGCTGCATCGTCAGCAAATAAAAATTCTTTAAGTAGGGCAACATTTGTTTTGGTTTTTGCTCTTAGTCGTGCTAGGTTGAACAGTGAGCCATCTGGTCTAGTGCGAATGTAAATATCTCCTGAGCTGTTTTCGAAGGTGTAATTTAGGAGGGCAGCAAAAAATATACTAAAAAGGGTGGGGGCGAGGACACATCCCTGTTTCACTCCTTTGTTGACTTTGAAATTCTCTGATGGACTCCCATCAAAATGGACTTTGCCATTCATGTCTTCATGGAAGGAAATTATCAGCCATGGAAAGGACACAACAATGGAAAGTGAACAAATTGTTGGATTGAGATCACCATCTAAAAGGAATCAAATTATCTCTCTCCACCTTCATATGAGGCATAACAAAATGGGACAGCACTTGCCTTTATACTGGCCACAACAAAATGGGACCACTTGTATTATGAATTCAGGACAGGTGCCAACAGCCTAATTGAATGCTTAAAAGAATGTTTATGGGAGCTGTATGGTTGATTTGTTGACAGATGTTATTGGTATAAGTTAGGTCAAGGTTACGGTGTCATGACAGCTCTCCAGAAAACATTACCTAGAGTGAAGATGCTGTCCAGTGTTTATCTAGAAACATTACCTAGAGTGAAGATGCTGTCCAGTGTTTATCTAGAAACATTACCTAGAGTGAAGATACTGTCCAGTGTTTATCTAGAAACATTTCCTAGAGTGAAGATGCTGTCCAGTGTTTATCTAGAAACATTACCTAGAGTGAAGATGCTGTCCAGTGTTTATCTAGAAACATTTCCTAGAGTGAAGATGCTGTCCAGTCCAGTGTTTATCTAGAAACATTACCTAGAGTGAAGCTGTTGTCCAGTGTTTATCAAGAACGTATTTTAATGATCATCTTCATGCTGGGTGGTCTAGAGGTAAGACATCAGCCTGTGGACTAAAAGGTTCCAGGATGAAATCCCCACCACAGGCAGTTTATCACTTTGAACCCAGGCTTCTCTATGACTTTTTACCCTCCCATGGTCCTTGGATAGTGAGATCTGATATCAAACCATCTTGAAAAAAAAACAAAAACAGCAGATCCTGTATGCGTGTTGCTCACATTAGAGAGCCCTTCAAAGTTTGGAATTGAAAAGAGGGCCAGAAAGGGCCATTGCCCTGGACAAATTGATAGGAAAAAATCTACGCATAAACATAAAAATTCTCAACAATAAAAATGAACACCTCTGAAGTCGGAGAATATTTGCCTGTATGGTGAGGGACATCTGAGCACACTTATGCAATGAAAAAAAAAAAAAGTAAAGTAACCCATTCACGCCAAGTGTAGTAAAGGGAATATGGTGTTAGTGACCATAAATTTTACAGACTTTCAGCACATGATTTTTGGGGTAATGTGGTCAGTATTACGCCTGTGCCGCTTTACTTTCCCAGAAAAAAATCCGGTACCTATTAAAGGCTGGGTGAATCGGAAGCCATCAGTTGGGATCGAACCCTACCTCTTGTCCTTTGTAGTCAAGTTCACTAACCACTGAGTTATCATGGCTCCCACTTCTGGCATGTGAATAATATTTTTAAAAAGTGATTTTCATGCAAGATTCAGCCCTTTTGAACTTCAATAAACATAAAAAGTTAGCATACACAAACAGACGATAACAACAAAAATGCAGATGACGATAACAAATCTATGTGCTGCTGTTCCTGTCAGTCACCAATCACAAGCTCAATATTGTTTGGTCTATCATCAACAATTCAGATGCAGTCACAAAGGTTGTTGTTTGACCTGAACTTGTTATCTGTGGTAAACTTGTCTTACAAGCAAAGAATAATTTAAACCAGAGATTATCTTCACTTCTACCATTTTGTTGTCATTGTTGACTTATATTTGTGTTTTGTACAGATGGAAGAGATGGATCAGCTTTATGAAGAGTAAGTTTGTTCTTTGTCATTTGTGTGTGTGTTTTTGTGTTCAGAATTGTCAGTGTAAAAAGGTGTCAAGGAAATGTGATTATTACTTTTAAATAACATTGAAGTTAGTAAACAAATGAAATATATCTAGAGAATAGCAAATATCTATCACCAGTTTCTTCATAATGATTTATGTCATGGTATCTGATCACAAGAACATATACAAGGATAGGACATTCAATGTCTTTGAAAACAAATGTCTTCATAGGATCCCAAACATAAGCTGGAAAAAATGCACTTCAAATAAACAGATAAGAGACTAATCAAAACAAGAATACGTGTCAATCTTTATAAGAAGAAGGTGTTGGAAATACATTGGTCATGTGCTGAGAATGGATGAAGAAAAGCTTCCCCATGTGCCATTCATGTGGAAACCATCTGGTAAATGAAAACAAGGCAGACCAAGATAATCGCTAGGCAGAACAATTACTAGAGAAGACTCAACCATGGGACTAAGAAACAAGCAAGAACCAGCAGCAGATCGTCAATCATGGAGAACTGTGACTTCTGCCCTATGTGCTGTCTTAGGCCCAAGAGTAAAATTAAATGAACCTAAACCTTATGCTTTCCTTCAAAATATGTCCTAGTGTTTTTTATTTGGTATCACAGTGTTCTATACTGTATATGTTCTATCGCAAAGTGTTTCAGCTTTATATTTTTCTCTTGCATTGTGATCTAACATAATACCAGTTGTCACTATATGTTCTTTACCTACCTGCCATCACACAATGATCTAACATAGTACCAGTTGTCACTATATGTTCTTTACCTACCTGCCGTCACACAATGATCTAACATTGTACCATTTCTCACTATATGTTCTTTACCTACCTGCCATCACACAATGATCTAACTTTGTACCAGATGTCACTTATTGTTTTCTACCTAACTGCCGTCACTAATTGTTTTCTACCTACCTGCTGTCACTTATTGTTCTTTACCTACCTGCTGTCACTTATTGTTCTTTACCTACCTGCTGTCACTTACTGTTTTCTACCTACCTGCTGTCACTTATTGTTCTTTACCTACCTTCTGTCACTTATTGTTCTTTACCTACCTGCTGTCACTTATTGTTCTTTACCTACCTCCTGTCATTTATTGTTCTTTACCTACCTCCTGTCATTTATTGTTCTTTACCTACCTCCTGTCACTTATTGTTCTTTACCTACCTTCTGTCACTTATTGTTCTTTACCTACCTGCTGTCACTTATTGTTCTTTACCTACCTCCTGTCATTTATTGTTCTTTACCTACCTGCTGTCACTTATTGTTCTATACCTACCTCCTGTCATTTATTGTTCTTTACCTACCTGCTGTCACTTATTGTTCTTTACCTACCTCCTGTCATTTATTGTTCTTTACCTACCTGCTGTCACTTATTGTTCTTTACCTACCTGCTGTCACTTATTGTTCTTTACCTACCTCCTGTCATTTATTGTTCTTTACCTACCTGCTGTCACTTATTGTTCTTTACCTACCTGCTGTCATTTATTGTTCTTTACCTACCTGCTGTCACTTATTGTTCTTTACCTACCTGCTGTCACTTATTGTTCTTTACCTACCTGCTGTCATTTATTGTTCTTTACCTACCTGCTGTCACTTATTGTTCTTTACCTTCCTGCTGTCACACAATGATCTAACATTGTACCAGTTGTCATTCATTGTTCTTTACCTACCTGCCATCACACAATGATCTAACATTGTACCAGTTGTCACATATTGTTCTTTACCTACCTGCTGTCACACAATGATCTAACATTGTACCAGTTGTCACATATTGTTCTTTAAATACCTGCCGTCACACAATGATCTAACATTGTATCAGTTGTCACTTATTGTTCTTTACCTACCTGCCGTCACACAATGATCTAACATTGTACCATTTGTCACTTATTGCTCTTTACCTACCTGCCGTCACACAATGATCTAACATTGTACCAGTTGTGCCATAATATAATTTCATTAACCACTGGCGGTGCCCCTTTTGTTAAACATTTTTATAACTTTCATTTATTCAAAAATTCTCTCCTATGGGCATGACACTGTTCTTTATGTTAAAGTTTATGTACATTATTGTGCATGCCTGCATGTTTATTTCTATATATGGAAATATTATTTGTATTGCATTGTTTCCAATTATTATTAGTCAGTGCTGAATTTCCAAACTGGTGGCTGTATAGAAATAATAATTCTTGATTGGAGGCGAAGGCGTGCCTTACAGCACCAGAGCTGGAAGCTGTCAGCAACCCACAGCTGATGGCTTACATCAGGATTGGTGAACCAGAACCATCCAGACCCTACTCCACCTCTTCGTAGTGACTCCAGAAACAGACTAACCTGTCTAGTCTGGCCAAGTGAGTAGGGAAAGAAGAGGGGAGACAACCTGTTTCTCGATAACAACATTTGTTAAAGTTGAATGTGTTGGGCTGAAAGGCGCAAATATCACAGTTTTACTGCAAATGTAAACAAAACAACGTAAACATGCCATTTAACATCCTTTTAAGGGCAGATGATGAAGAGGTGTATTCCTTTAGTCATCGGGTGAACACAAGCAAGCAATAATTCTTGATTGTTGCTGGTAGTGTTTTATATATAGTCAAATGTTGTTTGTGGAAGGGTAATTAAGCCTTGATTGTACACAGACTGATATTGTCATGATATTGTTCTCTGACAATAGTGAGTCAACATTTACATTAAGTCCTGAGAAGTTGGAAGAAGAGAAGAAGAAACGACAAAAGGAGGAAGCTGAAGCCAAGAAAAAGGAAGAAAAAGAAAGGAAAGAGAGAGAGAAGGAGGAGGAAAAGAAACGAAAGAAAGAGGAAAAGGTGAGATAACTTTATTTACCAGTAACTGTTGAGTTTTAGCATGTGAATATTTTAGTATTGAAGCAAAGGATATCTTTACAATAATCCAGTGTTTTATGGGACATTTAATTATTGGGCACCAATGTAGTTACATTTGTTAGCAGATTTTCTGTTTGGTCAGTTCATGGTAACAAAACAACAGTTCCCTGTGCATGACGGAAGAGTATGGACAATACATTTTATATCTTTTGTTTGTTTTTTCTTGTGTATGTGTTTTTCTTCTCTCTATATCAATTTCTATTATTGAACAAATAGACATAATATACTTATGTAAAAAATAGTTAGCTTGCATCACTATACAGGTGATTTCTTGGACAGCATGAAATAAAACTTGCTGCACAATGTGCTTCAATATCGAATAACTAATTTATTAAACCATTTTTTTTATTTGCCAGCTCTCACCTCTGGCAAAGTCCTTAGAGTCTAGAAACTGAATTTTGCATGTTAATCCATTTTTTCTTGGCAGCCATGTACACAGGGGTCCCTCGCCACACAGGCAGATAACTCTGACTTTGTAGGTATGAATAACAAATTAAGTGATCAGTTTGATTTTTATGAAAGAAAGATAACAACCAAAGTAAGTGTAGCACTCCCGAAAACAAATGAAATCTTAATCTAGGTATCAAGTAGGCCCACCTTGAGCTGTTATCACTGCTTGACAGTTGACAGCGCCTTCTCATCAAACCACTGAGAATTGGATCTGTTGTTGGGGCATGATATTCCATTCTTCTTGCAACCTTTGTGCTAACTGATTATGGTTTCAGTCTTTTTCGCAGCTTACGTTCCAGTTCATCCACACATGCTCAATGGGCAAATAGCAGGCCATGGTGAGACATGAATCTGTTGTTGCTGAAAGTGGTCCATGACCACACATGCCATATATGGACGAGCATTGTCTTGCTGCAATGTCATGCCTGGTCCATTTGCATTGAGGAAAGGCCCTGGTGTGATCATCTCTGTATCAAAACAGGTTGCCATTGACAATGACACAGTTTGTTCTGGCTGTATAGAGAACTCTGCCACAAGCCATGACACAGTTTGTTCTGGCTGTATAGAGAACTCTGCCACAAACCATGACACAGTTTGTTCTGGCTGTATAGAGAACTCTGCCACAAACCATGACACAGTTTGTTCTGGCTGTATAGAGAACTCTGCCACAAACCATGACACAGTTTGTTCTGGCTGTATAGAGAACTCTGCCACAAACCATGACACAGTTTGTTCTGGCTGTATAGAGAACTCTGCCACAAACCATGACACAGTTTGTTCTGGCTGTATAGAGAACTCTGCCACAAACCATGACACAGTTTGTTCTGGCTGTATAGAGAACTCTGCCACAAACCATGACACAGTTTGTTCTGGCTGTATAGAGAACTCTGCCACAAACCATGACACAGTTTGTTCTGGCTGTATAGAGAACTCTGCCACAAACCATGACACAGTTTGTTCTGGCTGTATAGAGAACTCTGCCACAAACCATGACACAGTTTGTTCTGGCTGTATAGAGAACTCTGCCACAAACCATGACACAGTTTGTTCTGGCTGTATAGAGAACTCTGCCACAAACCATGACACAGTTTGTTCTGGCTGTATAGAGAACTCTGCCACAAACCATGACACAGTTTGTTCTGGCTGTATAGAGAACTCTGCCACAAACCATGACACAGTTTGTTCTGGCTGTATAGAGAACTCTGCCACAAACCATGACACAGTTTTTTTCTGGCTGTATAGAGAACTCTGCCACAAACCATGACACAGTTTGTTCTGGCTGTATAGAGAACTCTGCCACAAACCATGACACAGTTTGTTCTGGCTGTATAGAGAACTCTGCCACAAACCATGACACAGTTTGTTCTGGCTGTATAGAGAACTCTGCCACAAACCATGACACAGTTTGTTCTGGCTGTATAGAGAACTCTGCCACAAACCATGACACAGTTTGTTCTGGCTGTATAGAGAACTCTGCCACAAACCATGACACAGTTTGTTCTGGCTGTATAGAGAACTCTGCCACAAACCATGACACAGTTTGTTCTGGCTGTATAGAGAACTCTGCCACAAACCATGACACAGTTTGTTCTGGCTGTATAGAGAACTCTGCCACAAACCATGACACAGTTTGTTCTGGCTGTATAGAGAACTCTGCCACAAACCATGACACAGTTTGTTCTGGCTGTATAGAGAACTCTGCCACAAACCATGACACAGTTTGTTCTGGCTGTATAGAGAACTCTGCCACAAACCATGACACTGCCTCCTCTCATCCTCTTTCTCTGTAATACACAATTGTCACCAAAATGTCCTCCTTGACACCTGTACACCAAACAACTCCCATCATTGCCCTGTAAACCAAATTTTGCCTCATCAGAGAACACAATGTGTCTCCACTGATGATAGGACCATGCTGTCTGACCCAGGCCAAGTGCGCTTGTATGTGGTGAATTGACTGTAATGATCTAACTACAAGTCTGGGAGATAACAGATTTGTCTCTCTCAGCCTGTTCTGCACCACACACAACTTGGAATGTTCCTGGTAACTTATGGTGCCAAGATAAACCTATTACAAAGATATATACAGCACATGAAATGGTCTTGTATAGGGGTGGTTAACTCATGGTTTACAATTCTTTGATGATCAGCAGCTGATTCACTTGGTGGTAGTGAGCTTCAATATGTGATACAGTGTTCCAGTGAACATTGAGATGTTATGATAGAGCTGATATAGTTGTTCCAGCAGCTAACATTCCTATAGCTAACACTCGCTGTTGTTAGTTCAATCTAGGCTTTGTGAAGAAAGATGCTGCAGGTAGACTTTTGCTATTTCAGCGATGACATTTTTCTCTCTGTGATTTCATCTACACTTTTACTACCATTTATCTGTAAGAGATTCTCTACGGCACTTTTCACATATTTATCTTGTGCCGTGATTATCTCCCCATGAGTAGTGCTAGACACTTATAACTGCATGTGTAAGTGTACACCATCCAAACTGAAATGTGCACCAAGTTTTATTTAATGTCATCTAAAAAATAACTCAACAGTGACCTACAAAGTGATGCATGTTAACTTTTCCTGAGAGAATTTTATTTATAAATACATTTCTAATGACATAACAGGAGTATGCTATGTGTAGAGACCTCTGAAAGCACTCAAAAAGGTATCACTTGCATTAAGATGATCATTTCTGATGAAGCTTCAGTTCTGTAATTGAAGATGATTAAATAAGAAGGAGCATCTGAAAGGATGACATTTAACCAAAAATCTATAGGAGCTGTTAGTTTTCAAATACATTTATTGTTGACATTTTATTGGAGTATTCCATTTTTCTAAAATGTTTTTCTTATTTATCTTTGTTGTCTTGTATCTTGTATAGTTACTCGTATTGTGTATGCTTGAAGTCAAAAGAAAAAAATAAGTTGCATGTTGTTGTGTTATCTGATATTTGTAGTATCTTATATCATACTATTTTCTAATGGCCAGAATTGTATAATCGCTTTGTTCTTTCAATGTACAGGAAAGAGCTAAGAAGGAAAAAGAGGAAATGCAGCTGAGAAAAAAATTTAATGTAGGTTTTGATGTTTGTGTCTTCAGTGCACATTACCTATTGTATGCCTTGTGTTAAGAGGTCTTTATTAGATATATTTATTCACTTTATCATTGGCTAGTCTTCTTTCACTGGTTGTATACATCAACCATTGTCTATTTGTATATTATTTCTTATTGGTTACACATAGAGCTCTCTTGATTGCAGACTTTATGCCACCTCTGTTGCCTTTCAGTGTTGAGGAAAGTGAGACATCCCAGGTCTGTCCTCTGTGGTTTATGTCATAAGCTTGGTGCTCATTGTCATGATTTCATTGATACAAGAAATCTGCAGGGAACGGGTAAATAATTGCAGCAAAGCTGGTAGCAGGGAGCAAGTCGATGAGGGGTAACATACACTCCTGCCAAATTTGGTGACAGCTTCACAAAAAGGCCACACACAAAAATCATGACGTTTAGTTCTGCATGCAGCCTTCTTCACAAAACAAGAGCAACACAAACAGACAACAAAAGGAGAGACATGACCTGTTAGCATACTACAGTTTTCATTGCTAGAGATAAGCACAGATATCTCATACTATGCAGGGCCACAAGTAGAGCTGCAGAAAACAATGTCAAATAAACATAAAATGGCATTAAGCAGCTAAATTACTAGGCTGGTCAAACTACGATGTTTCAGCAAACGCCTTCATCAGATACTTCAACAAAAATATACAAAAATCGACAAATATTGTTCTAAAATAAACAAAGAAATGTAAACACTATAGCCAAACACTGATCTGAAAAATGACAAAAAGAAACAGTGGCCAGAATTTACATAGTTGTTGGTCACATGATTAATAGACAATAGAGCATGTAGAAATTAATTGGACAATTATTAGCAGAAAATTGGGAGGAATAATATGTTCTATACTGCTCTGTGTGTTCTTTTATTAGATGTTAGGTGTCTGTATTGTAACCAAGTGTTCAATCCTTTGATTTTCTTTGCAGCATGTTGTCATGACACATCCTAAGTATTTACATTTTATTGTATGCTTTTATGTTTTTGCTCTAAGTGAATGAACTTTTGTACTTTTGTTTCTTCTTATGCTATAGTTATTTGAATCATGTTAACACCATCTCAATTTTTTGGGACTATATTCATCTATCATTCTGTATGCATTATCTTTTATGCTTGTTTGTTATGCATTTTTTATTTTCAGTCATTAAAAAAAAAATCTCATTTGTCACAAACATATGACACAATAGATTGTAATGTTTATGTGTGTTTGTACTGTCACTCAGATCTCCTTCTGTAGACTTTATTTAATATGCAATACAATATTTTGTAGACAGTTGTCATGGGTCTGTTTCCATGTTCAATATTCTTAACATTTCTCCTTGACTTTAAGTATCATCCAATATTCTCACCATTTCTCCTTGACATCAGTATCATCCAATATTCTCACCATTTCTCCAAGACTTCTAGCATCATCCAATATTCTCACCATTTCTCCTTGACATCAGTAGCATTCAATATTCTCACCATTTCTCCTTGACTTCTAGTATCATCCAACATTCTCACCATTTCTCCTTGACATCAGTATCATCTAATATTCTCACCATTTCTCCATGACTTCTAGTATCATCCAATATTCTCACCATTTCTCCTTGACATTAGTAGCATCCAATATTCTCACCATTTCTCCTTGACATCAGTATCATCCAATATTCTCACCATTTCTCCATGACTTCTAGTATCATCCAATATTCTCACCATTTCTCCTTGACATCAGTAGCATCCAATATTCTCACCATTTCTCCTTGACATCAGTATCATCCAATATTCTCACCATTTCTCCATGACTTCTAGTATCATCCAATATTCTCACCATTTCTCCTTGACATCAGTAGCATCCAATATTCTCACCATTTCTCCTTGACATCAGTAGCATCCAATATTCTCACCATTTCTCCTTGACATCAGTAGCATCCAATATTCTCACCATTTCTCCATGACTTCTAGTATCATCCAATATTCTCACCATTTCTCCATGGCTTCTAGCATCATCCAGTATTCACTTTCACGGTAACAGTTGATTCTTTCAGCTTCTCTGTAATTTTTTAATAAGTTATCATGTAAAGTCAGGTATTATTTTGTCATGATCTGCTTCAGTTCTTCACAGTCCATCATGTAAAGTCAGGTATTATTTTGTCATGATCTGCTTCAGTTCTTCACAGTCCATCATGTAAAGTCAGGTATTATTTTATCATGATCTGCTTCAGTTCTTCACAAGATTTACTGTTACTTTTCCTTGTATCTGGTTCCTGGAAACAGCTAACAGGTACAGAGATCAGTGTTGGTGAGGGCACTATCAAGCAAGATGTCAAGGGTGGTGTTTTGGGTGGCCTGTCACTCAAGAAAGGTCAGACTGTTACAATTGTTCGGCTTGACAACAACCCTCAAAACAAATGGCTGATCAGAAGTGACACAGGCAGTGAGTACTTTGTACAATTGTTCTTGTTATTAAAGTAAATGTTGTTTAAACTATCAGTCAGCAAGTTAGTGATGTGTCATAAGACAGTAATAGTCATGCTTCTCTAAATCCAAGGTCTCTCTGATTAGCTCTTTTCTCCATTGTGCCACCAACTGGATAATCCTGTCAGATACTCCTGCTTGATCTTCCACTTCTTATCGTCTCATTTTCTCTGTGGCACCTCAATGATCCCCTTCTTCTCATAACATCTTCCAAAAACTATGACTATTTTTCTTCTTCTTATTTTTTCTCCTCCTTTCATCTCTCTATGGAGCCCATTTCTTCAACAAACATTTCTCTCATCTTCAAGTATTTTTTTTTTTACCTTAATCCACTTTCACCTCCCCTGGGAACTCCACAGACATTGTATAATACTCTCAGTTGACTTCTGCAGTGTGTGTTTTATCTAGCACTGTTGCCTTTAGTGTAATTCTTTCTCCTTTCTTAGACTGTTATTTTGTTGTTTCACAGCTATACAGTAGGACTGATCAGAGTTGAAAATTTTTATTTGTGTTTCTGATCAAGTTACATTTGATGTGCATATGTTTCCTAGCGTCCTGAAAGAACTGATTACATTTGTGTATCCTTAATTTGGTTTCATTCACCAAGTGTTATTTTACAATCTACACATGCAAGCATGTTGAAGAGGACCAATTATCTATTTAGTGATAGTCTCATATGTTAATTTCACTGAGTGCCATCTCTGCATTGAATGTTGGCTACCATGAAGCGCCATTCTGCTCTGTCTCTTGCTTTGATGGTGCAGGTTGTCATAGGCTGACCTGTCCATCTTTTGATGTTACTTGTCCATGTTAGTCTTGGTCTGCCTCTGCTTTTATTACCTTGTATTTTCCCTTCCACGATTACTTTTATTAGGCTATTGTGTCTTTTAACATGCCCCAAAAATTTCATTTGTCTTTTTCTACTTGTGTTTAGTAGTTATCTTTTTATTTTTTATTATTTTAAAACTTCATAATTTGTTTTTTTTTTCTTTCCATCCAATTCTACCTATTCTTCTATAAATTCACATTTCAAAGGCTTCAATTTTCTGTTCTGTTTTCTTGTCTAATGTCCATGTTTCTGCACCATACAGGAATATTACGAAGATATAACATTTTGTTAAACTTAGTTTTAATCCTGGTGTTATTTGTTTTGATGTTAGTATATTTTTCATGGTATTAAAATTACTTATTGCCATTCCTATTCTTTTTATTATTTCAGTTTTCCATTTTCCATCACTGGTTATAGTATGTCCCAGGTAGTTATAGTTCAGGTAGTAATTGTAGATCTTTAGGATTTTCTGCTAGTAAAACAGTATCATCAGCATATCTTTGGATATTGATTATCTTTCCATTAATTTGTAGGCCTGGCATCTCTATGATGTTTTTAAAGATTTGCTCAGTGTATAGATTGAACAAGCTTGGTGATAGGATACATCCTTGTCTTACTCCTCTTTTTATATCAATAGGTGTAGAGTTCTCTTTGTTATATTTTATTATTGCTGTTTGCTCCATGTAAAAAATTACATATTAGTCATATGTCTGTGTCATCTAGATGTTTATCTTTTAGGCAGTCTATGAGTTGTTTAAAGAATAGTGACACTGTGACCTTCCAGGCATGTCATAAGAGGCAACTAAGGAGGTTGATCGATGGCTTGACAAGCTGTCATTGTAAAAAGTATTGTTATGGAAACAGAGCCATAGATTTTAGAAGCAGTGATTTCTGCAATATGTGCCATTTTGGCACGCAAGGTTTCTGTTTTTGAAATTGTGGTTCTGCCCTATGTGCCGTCTTCGGCTTGAAAGGCCAATAGATAGATAAGTTGTTTATGGTGTATTCTATCAAAAACTTTGGTGCAGTCTATGAAGCAGGCATATATTGGTTTGTTTACTTCTGTGTACTTTTCAATTAATGTTCTCATGCTGAATATGGCTTCTTTAGTCGCACTATTTTTTCCTAAATCCAAATTGCTGCACTTATAATTCAGTATTAATTTTATTCTGAATCCTTCCTTGTATAACTTTTAGCAAGATTTTTGTTACCTGGCTCATTAGGCTTATTGTACTAAAATCACTGCATTCAACTGCACCATTCTCTCAAATGTTAATGCGGACTAATTATCTCTGTGATAGTCTCATATGTTAAAGAGGATCAACTATCTCTTTTGTGATAGTCTCATATGTTAAAGAGGACCAATTCTCTCTAATGTGATAGTCTCATATGTTAAAGAGGACCAATTATCTCTTTTGTGATAGTCTTATATGTTGCATTGATGACATAAATGCTCCATTTATCATTATTGAGTTATTTGCGGGTCATCATCATTGCACTCCGAACATGTCCATAGGTGCTCAGATCCCTCCTCAGCAATTCCCTCAGTGTCCAGCGACTGATGACTCCAGTTCTATCCATTTATCATATTTTTCATCAAACCCATCTTTCTCTCAGTCATTCTTTCACATTCAGACAGTTTTACCAGGAGTTTATTTTGACAACTGATGTTGTTGCTTTGTCTGTACTAGCAGTTGATGCATTGTGTGGGATCTATAATTATTTCTTCTTTTGCTTGTGATCTGTTGTGATGATTTCAATATTTGAATAGTTTTTTTTGCAAAGAATGTTTTTTCTAATTTGTAAGGTTGGTTATATAACAGGAGTGTTGTGTCATATAACAGGAGTGTTGTGTTATATAACAGGAGTGTTATGTCATATAACAGGATTGTTGTGTCATATAACAGGAGTGTTGTGTCATATAACAGGAGTGTTGTGTTATATAACAGGAGTGTTGTGTCATGTAACAGGAGTGTTATGTCATATAACAGGATTGTTGTGTCATATAACACGAGTGTTGTGTCATATCTCTCTCTCTCTGCAATCAAGACTCAATCAGAGTAGGGTTCCAGACTCTATCATGAAGTCAGTTGTCTGTTTAAGCGAAGCAATTGCGCCATATAGTTTTTCTTCCAGGGAGGTGGGCGTGGACCACATTGCTCTTCTCAGGTCTGTGTACTGGGGGCAATCCTGTAGAACGTGTTTTGTAGTCATATTGTCCAGTGTACAGTGACATAGGCTGGTTGTACCTATTTTGAATTTGGTGAACATGTAATTTCTCATTCTATTGTGGCCAGTGCATAGGCGAAGTATGATGACTTGATCCCTCCTTGATAGTTATCAAGGTATCCATCACTCTCGTTATGCTTTGGTTCTCATTTCCATTTTTCATGGAACTGACCTTTGAGGATGGATTTGGCTTCATCATAACTGAGTGGATGGTTCTCTTGTGGTAATCTCCCTCCCTCTTTAGCTAATTTGTCTGCGCGTTCGTTCCCGTGTATATTACAGTGTGATAGTATCCACTGAATGACTACTCTCTGGAAGTTATTGCATGGTTGGTCCAGGGTTGTTCTCAAGTCATCTAGTTCATTGTTCTTGGGACTTTTTAGAGCTGATAGTACTGACAGTGCATCAGTCAGAATCACCAATTTATTGTGCATGTTATTTTTGTGTTGAGTAGCCAGTGTTGCAGCATCTCTGATAGCCTCAGTTTCTGCTTTAAAGTTGTTTGAGAATTTTCCAGTAGCTATTGACTTGGTGATCTCGTCCTGATTATTCAGCGTCAAGAATACACCTCCCCCTCCATTTCTAGTGGCATTTCTAGCAGAGCCATCTCTTTATATGTGGGACCAAGAGTCCTGTGGGTAGGTATCATGTATGTGTTTTTCTGCTACGTGTTTTCTTTCTGTGTCTGATCAGGTGCCTTTTTTCATGATTCCTGTTATATTATCCTTAAGTTCTGGTATTTTATGTTTTCCATGAGGAGACATATCAGATGGGCCCAAGGTTTCGATATTGTTTGGGAAAGTACTGGGTCTCCAGTAGTTAGTTCATTGGCAATTGCAGCGAAGTTGCTCCTATTTAGTCATACAATTCCGGAACCAGTTATTCTTTGGTGCATGGGGTGGCTAAGGAGCCTTCTATATTTCTCCGTTTGTTGCAATACTTTAGTGACCCGTCTGTCATCTAAGGGTTGTAAGCCTGTTACTGTTTCTAGAGTCTTGATAGGTGTAGATTTCATAGCACCAGTGATGATATGGGCAGCTTGGTTCTGTGTTCTGTTAATTTTGCTAAGGTGTGATTTGGAAGCCATAGCCCAGGCTGTGACTCCATGCTCTAGAACTGGTCTGACTCTTCCTACATATAGTCTTTTCAAAATATTGCTGTCTCCCCCCCCCCCTCCCCCGTCCGTTCCTGCCAATTTCTTCATAATATTTGTTTGTTTTCTGGCTTTTTTCCTTGCTCTGTCTATCTGATTTTTCCAAGTCATTCTGCGATTCATAGTGATGCCAAGATATGTTGGGTTTTGGTCAATAGGGAGTGTATGGTCTTTTAACAGGAGTGTTGTGTCATATAACAGGAGTGTTGTTTCTTCATCATGTGCCATATCATCATGTGCCATACCGGTTGGCATAGGCGATCATGTCCTTCCACAATTTTCCATCCACAGTACGTCATATCAATTCTGTTGTTGACTGTTTTCCATGACCCCAAGCTATCTAGTATCTTCTCATATGACCCCAAACTATCTAGTATCTTCTCTCTCTGTCGTCTGCAGTCATTCCATACTTGTGTTTTGCCACTTGTAACCAAGTATTCCAACTTTCCTCTTCTCTTCCCAAAAATGTTGATTGTTTCTTTCTGATGTTTTTTATGAGCTCCCTGTTTGTGTTGGCCTCTTTGAGAATGTCCTTGTTGATCTTTTTTAGCTGCCCAGGGAACTTTCAACTTTCTTATGAGAAATCCTATCTCTGAGGCCTCTAATCATCTTTTCATTTGTTTGTCTACTGTCCATAGGTCTGAATTGGCTCTATTTAGCACAGATGAACTCTCTTTCTCATTTCTATTGACATAGACTTGTTGCACAAGACATTTTTCATTTTCTGAAATGCTATTTTTGACCTGAGCTATTCTGCTTTTTATTTCTGTGGCGCATCTTCCATCTGATGTTATTATTGTACCCAAATATTTGGCACTCTGCAATTGTTTAAGATTTGTCCCGTTTATTTTTATGTTGCATGTTAGTGATGATTGTTTCTTCATTATGACCATTACTTCTGTTTTCTTACTATTTAGACTGAGACCTTTCTTGTAGCTTTCTTTCACTATTATGTCTATCATTTCTTGTAGTTTATGTTTCTTGTTGTTTTGTGACAGTAAATAGAAATCTGTATGACCAAGCTTTGCAAAGATTTTTCTTATTTTGTTCACAGTGGGTTACATTGAGAGCAGCATCATTGAGGTTGACCCAGCCATCATCCGTCAGGTCAGTACTGCAAACGTTATTTGGATGTCTGCTTGTTGCTTCAAAATGGCTGCCAGGGTTTTAATTTTGATCTAATTTTTTTTATGCAATTTGTTATGTTCTGTTTCAGTGAAAGTGTTTGCATTTATGTGTATATTCATGTATGTTTTCAGTTTTGCTTTTTTTAAAAAAAATATTTTTTTCAAGCAACAATAAGCTTTTAATGTTATCATATCTTAATGGATAAATCTTATATAAGTATCATTTATCTTCACTGTTATCATATCTTAATGGATACATCTTATATAAGTATCATTTATCTTCACTGTTATCATATCTTAATGGGTACATCTTATATAAGTATCATTTATCTTCACTGTTATCATATCTTAATGGGTACATCTTATAAGCATCATTTATCTTCATTGTTATCACATCTTAATGGGTACATCTTATAAGCATCATTTATCTTCACTGTTATCATATCTTAATTGGTACATCTTATAAGTATCATTTATCTTCATTGTTATCACATCATAATGGGTACATCTTATAAGTATCATTTATCTTCACTGTTATCATATCTTAATGGGTACATCTTATATAAGTATCATTTATCTTCACTGTTATCATATCTTAATGGGTACATCTTATATAAGTATCATTTATCTTCATTGTTATCACATCTTAATGGATACATCTTATATAAGTATCATTTATCTTCACTGTTATCATATCTTAATGGATACATCTTATATAAGTATCATTTATCTTCACTGTTATCATATCTTAATGGATACATCTTATATAAGTATCATTTATCTTCACTGTTATCACATCTTAATGGATACATCTTATATAAGTATCATTTATCTTCACTGTTATCATATCTTAATGGATACATCTTATATAAGTATCATTTATCTTCACTGTTATCATATCTTAATGGGTACATCTTATATAAGTATCATTTATCTTCACTGTTATCACATCTTAATGGGTACATCTTATATAAGTATCATTTATCTTCACTGTTATCATATCTTAATGGGTACATCTTATATAAGTATCATTTATCTTCACTGTTATCATATCTTAATGGGTACATCTTATATAAGTATCATTTATCTTCACTGTTATCATATCTTAATGGGTACATCTTATATAAGTATCATTTATCTTCACTGTTATCATATCTTAATGGGTACATCTTATATAAGTATCATTTATCTTCACTGTTATCATATCTTAATGGGTACATCTTATATAAGTATCATTTATCTTCACTGTTATCATATCTTAATGGGTACATCTTATAAGTATCATTTATCTTCACTGTTATCATATCATAATGGGTACATCTTATAAGTATCATTTATCTTCATTGTTATCACATCATAATGGGTACATCTTATAAGTATCATTTATCTTCATTGTTATCACATCTTCATAAGTGATTTTAATAAGTTACCTGCTCACATTTTTGAATACTTTAAAAAAATTGCTTTGAGTGTTTCCTTGATATGTCTTTATGAGAACTTTTTTTTCATATGAGTTTAGGTCTGACAGTTTTGTCTCTTTCATGCACTCATGTCTTTGACATTTGAACAGTAGTAGACTCCTGGCCAACTAGTTGTGGGGGGATAGAAAACGTCAGTAATGCTGATTTGGTTTGACAGATTTATCTCTGTCCCTACCATACATCTCTGCTCTTGATCAAATTGTCTTTGGTCTGTCTCACCTACCCTACAATAATCCATCATGAGATAGCATTTCTTGATTGAAGACAATGATGTTAAATAGAACACTTTCAATAAGATAATTCCTTATTTTTGTTGTGGTAGAGTAAAGCTACAGACTTTCTCAATCTCAAACATTTGGCAAGCATGGACTTCTGACCTGCGAGTATGGGTTGGTAGTCCACACATAGTCATACATTTATTTTCATTTTTGTTTGTGTGCGTGTGCGTGCGTGCGTGCACACATGTGTGTGTCATTATTTTTTCATTCACTCAATACATCTTATCAACTCACTATATGAATAATGAAGAAGCTTTATCTTATGGTCATCTATAAGTTTCCCCTCTTTTCCTCCTGACTTCCACCTTTCTCTCCTATACCTTACTTAACTCTTTCCTCAGATCCCTATAGCATATTCATCTTGAAGCAACTTTTCTTTGTGTGCAACTGAACATAAACTCTGTTGGTCTAGTTTATCTTTGTTTAGGCTCTTGAAATGCTTTTAAATATTGTTTTTTTTTGGTGTGAATTAATCTGTCATGTCTTTTGCTGTACGTGGTTTATGGTGTTAGTGCCTGTATTCAGTGTCACACCAGCCTGGCCTCCCCTACTTTGTCTTGTGTAAGATGTGTATGTTGGGATTTAAATTATTGGCTTCAACTGAAGATTGAACATGACTGACCTAGTCTCCAGACGAATGCTCATTATAGTAAGGATAGGTAGAAGTGAAAGTCCTTTCTTGTCTAGGACATTCAATACATTGTCATCAACACTGAACCACCATCATCTGTTTTCTGTGTCATTCATTTGTTGTCTAGTGACATGTTTTTGTTCAATATTTGAAGATGACGGCAACACTTGATGCTGAAATAAACTTCCTTCTTTATCTGAAAAAAGATAATGCAGTGCTCTGTCCCTGACCCTCATAACAACAAGGAGTGTTCAGGTGCAACTCTGCCCAAGGCAAACGTAATAAATGATGTACACTATGGTTTTTCCTCTGAGTGCATGACATTTTGGTGATGGGTTTTTGCCAATTATTTTCTTGCTGACTTTTACAACTTTTCTTTTTTTTTTACTTTGCTCCAGAGGACACTACTAACGTAAGATATTTCCGCAGGATTATTTTCTTACCACTGGAAATTCAGAGAGGAAATGGATGTGAATCCAATAGTGTCAATGAGCTTGATAATAGAAACACTAGTTCATAAATCTGTCTAAATAAAAGAAATCCTCTAAATTATTTTTGTGTCATGAAATATAGAAAACTTGTCAAAATTATGAAATATTTGTGTCATGAAATATAAAAAACTTGTCAAAATTAGAAAACTTGTCAAAATTATTTTTGTGTCACGAAATAGAGAAAACTTGTCAAAATTATTTTTGTGTCATGAAATATAGAAAACTTGTCAAAATTATTTTTGTGTCATGAAATATAGAAAACTTGTCAAAATTATTTTTGTGTCACGAAATATAGAAAACTTGTCAAAATTATTTTTGTGTCACGAAATATAGAAAACTTGTCAAAATTATTTTTGTGTCATGAAATATAGAAAACTTGTCAAAATTATTTTTGTGTCATGAAATATAGAAAACTTGTCAAAATTATTTTTGTATCATGAAATATAGAAAACTTGTCACAATCTAACCAAAAATGGTGATGTATATATTATTCATATTATATACTTGTTTGGATTACTATTTACCTTTTATTATTATTTATTAACATTTACAACAATTTCTTTTTTGGCTTTTACATCAGTGAAGTGTGTTATATACTTTTGTTTCTCCTGCTTTAGTGTACCAAGCATTTTAATCTAATGGTGACACTCTACTTTAACACAAAAGCACCATTAGAAGGCCATCAATCATGACATAACAAGCACATTGTGCCTACAATTGTGCCACAACCATTCCACTCTACTGTTTCTCTTTGTTATGTCTCACACATTGTATTCTACTTCGTTACCATTCCATTCTACTGTTTCTCTTTTTTCTGTCTCACACATTGTATTCTACTTCGTTACCATTCCATTCTACTGTTGTGGGAAGAGCACAGGACTTCAACAAACACAGATCAACGTCACTTCTTCGGATGATGGAAATGGGAGTTAAGATGGGCACGGCCAGAAATGAGAAACTTGGTGGCCGTGTAAGAAGACTTATCAACCAACATAGAACTGGAGTCGTCAGTCGCTGGACACTGAGGGAATTGCTGAGGAGGGGATCTGAGCACCTATGGACATGTTCGGAGTGCAATGATGATGACCCGCAAATAACTCAATAACTCTACTGTTTCTCTTTGTTCTGTCTCACACATTGTATTCTGCTTCGTTACCATTCCATTCTACTGTTTTTCTTTGTTCTGATTCACACATTGTATTTTACTTCATTACCATTCCATTCTGAGCCGCGATAGCTCAGTGGTTAGTGAACTGGACTACAAAGGACAAGGGGTAAGGTTCAATCCCAACCGACAGCATCCGGGTTCATCCAGCCTTAAATGAGTACCGGATTTTTTTCTGGGAAAGTAAAGCAGCACGGGCGTAATACCGACAACATTACCCCAAAAATCATGTGCTGAAGGTCTATAAAATATAGGGTCACTAACACCATATTTCCCTATACGCCACTTGGCGTGACGGGGGTACTTTACATTTTTTACTTTTACCATTCCATTCTACTGTTTCAATATTGTTCTGCCTCACATATTGTATTCTACTTCGTTACCATTCCATTCTACTGTTTCTCTTTGTTCTGCCTCACATATTGTATTCTACTTCGTTACCATTCCATTCTACTGTTTCTCTTTGTTCTGCCTCACATATTGTATTCTACTTCGTTACCATTCCATTCTACTGTTTCTCTTTGTTCTGCCTCACACATTGTATTCTACTTCGTTACCATTCCTTCTACTGTTTCTCTTTGTTATGTCTCACATATTGTATTCTACTTCATTACATCAATTAGAACTGACATGCACATTTTAAACAAAAACTAATTTCTATGACAAATGTTTTCAGCATTGAACTTTATTAAAACGTTAGGTCATGGTACTTGCTTCAAATATTGAAAACATTTGCTGATGGCACAGTTTTAATGCCTACAAAATGAAGTACATAAAACGACTGCCATTATAGTGATAGGAAGTAAAAATAAAAGCCTTAACCTCAACAACAAAAGGTCAGAAGTAATGGTTGCAATAAAGAAAAAGTCATCTCCTACATTCACAATTACAGTAAATGGGTCAGTATTACAACAGGTCTTTCTTATGTTATCCTGTTC
Source organism: Megaustenia siamemsis (assembly GCA_032433765.1). Taxonomy (NCBI): domain Eukaryota; kingdom Metazoa; phylum Mollusca; class Gastropoda; order Stylommatophora; family Ariophantidae; genus Megaustenia; species Megaustenia siamemsis. The sequence continues at coordinate 273,326 of JAVIAB010000012.1, forward strand.
TGCTTTTTGCTGATAGGCATCACAGGCTTGAGTCAATGATGTGTTTTCTATCAAGGGCACTTTCTGTGACTTGATACTTCATAATATCATATTGTTTTATTATGTTGTAAATTACTTCAAGAAACAATCATTGTTTGGCTGCCATGTCATGGGAAGGTAACAGGTGGAGTATATTGTGACATCTAGAAAAGTTGAAGGGAGAAGACACAGAGGAAAGTAGAGAGAATAGAAACAAGACAGGTTAAGAGAGTGGTTTGATATATCAACAACAACAAAATCAACTACAAAATTGATAAAAAACTGTTGAGATAAACATTTTTGGAGAATGATCACCAATGCTAGCAGATACAGGTACTCAATGATGGTGGTGATGATTTGGTTAATGAAAACCCTCCTCGCATCATCTCTCACCATTCCTGCTAATTCTGGACACTCCTTGTGTTGTAATACCCAAACTAACAACTTCACAAAATTACATAGGCTCAGTTTTCTTAATATTATGTTCCGATACTAACTGGACAACCATACTAACTGGACATGCACACTAACCAAGATCATTATGATCATGGACAAGTATGGATGTTATGCCATCGCACAGAATTAGCTCCTGAATGCCATCTCATGGACACCAGAAACCTGCACACAAATTTATACTATCAGTCAAAGGAATTTTTTTTTAAAATTCAAGGCAAGAAAAAAAAACCTTAGTACAATCCAGAAATGTTTTGATTCAAAAATAAAACATTGTAAATGTCAAAGTTGTAATCTACCTAGACATTTCTCCCCGCTGTGGACCACTTATAATTTACGCATGCATCTTTTGACTTTGCATGTTTTACAGCATCGTTCTTCGTTGATGCTTTTCCTTCAACTTAACCTCATCATTTCTATTCAATGGCTTTGATAAGGTTGACCATTTTCCATAGGGACAGAAAACAAAACATTGATTTTGTTGTTGATAAAAAATATATTCTTTTATTATTAAAATTTACTTCATTACAAAAGGTGCTACAAAATCCAATCTTGGCAGATTCAGCCATGTGAGAAGCTGTTCAGCAAATCAGCATCTAGCATAAGACATTATAACTGTTACCAAACTACTGACTTATCGTGATTGCTTGCTACCAACCATCTGTCAAGACTCCAAAGGTCATATTATATTATTATACTTAATTAAGAGGCAGAAGCAAAAAGAGAGCTAATTTCCAATATTAGTAAGAAACAATATTCATTACTTGGCCATGTAATGAGAAGAGAACAGCTGGAATATATTGTAACAACTGGGAAAATTGAAGGATGGAGAGATAGAGGGAAGCAAAAAAAAAGATACCAGACAGCTTTAAAGTGTGGCTTGGCAGAAAGTCAACAACAGAAATGATAAATAACTGTTGATCGAAAGTTATGGAGAGACATGATCACCTATGCCAGCAGTCCCGTTCTTGATCATGATGATACTTAATTAATTTGTGAATTTCCATTGCTAGATAAATGAAAGCCGTAGACCGTTTCTCATTTCACTTCACAACTCATTCTAGATGCCTGTTGTTTCAATAACTTCAAGTTGTGACTAGTGTAACTCAAATTCTTTTTGGTCTACAAAATAAATTTGTTTACAAGATGATTAACAAATATTATAAATACAATGTGATTGCTAAAATATCAGATTAGTAAGAATGTGATTGTTAAAATATTAGTAACACATTGTGATTGGTAAAATATTAGTTTAGTAACAATGTGATTGTTACAATATTAGTAAAACAATGTGATTGGTAAAATATTAGTAACACAGTTTGATTGTTAAAATATTAGTAACAACACAGTTTGATTGTTAAAATATTAGTAAGAATTTGATTGCTAAAATATTAGTAACACAATTTGATTCCTAAAATATTAGTAAGAATTTAAATGCTAAAATATTGGTAAAATAGTTTGATTGTTAAAATATTAGTAACACAATTTGATTGTTAAAATATTAGTAAAATAGTTTGATTGTTAAAATATTAGTAAGAATTTAAATGCTAAAATATTGGTAAAATAGTTTGATTGTTAAAATATTAGTAAGAATTTGATTGCTAAAATATTAGTAAGAATTTGATTGCTAAAATATTAGTAACACAATTTGATTGGTAAAATATTAGTAACACAATGTGATTGCTAAAATATTAGTAACACAATTTGATTGGTAAAATATTAGTAACACAATTTGATTGGTAAAATATTAGTAACACTATGTGATTGCTAAAATATTAGTAACACAATTTGATTGCTAAAATATTAGTAAGAATTTGATTGCTAAAATATTAGTAACACAATTTGATTGGTAAAATATTAGTAAGAATTTGATTGCTAAAATATTAGTTAGAATTTGATTGCTAAGATATTAGTAACAGTTTGATTGTTAAAATATTAGTAAGAATTTGATTGTTAAAATATTAGTAACACAATTTGATTGGTAAAATATTAGTAAGAATTTGATTACTAAAATATTAGTAACACAATTTGATTGTTAAAATATTAGTAACACAATTTGATTGCTAAAATATTAGTAAGAATTTGATTGCTAAAATATTAGTAACACAATTTGTTTGCTAAAATATTAGTACGAATTTGATGGCTAAAATATTAGTAAGAATTTGATTGTTAAAATATTAGTAACACAATTTGATTGGCAAAATATTAGTAACACAATTTGATTGGCAAAATATTAGTAATACTATGTGATTGCTAGAATATTAGTAACACAATGGGATTGCTAAAATATAAATTTACATACTGCACTAAATAACTTATCAAGTGTTGGATTATAAAAAAACTTGTATTTATTTGTTAAATTCCTGTTTGTTTCTTTAAATATTTTTTTTGTTATAAATTTGTGTTTCAGTTTTGTATGGGCTATCAAGAAAATTAAAAATAAGAAAGAACCATGCAGATTATGGGTAACCGATTTACTTGGCACTAGCCTTTGTTTTCTCCTTTTCTCCAACAATATCCTCTCTTGTTCTCTTTTTTAATCAGGAGTGTAATAATTGTCCTTTTCAATTAATTATCTAACAGTTCTCTCATTTATGAATGAATGACTTCCAAACAGTAGAAAAGTAATGACTTCCAAACAGTAGAAAAGTAATGACTTCCAAACAGTAGAAAAGTAATGACTTCCAAACAGTAGAAAAGTAATGTGCTTTGAGTGAAAGATTTGGTGAATCCACAACCAGGGATCAGTATTTTACTTATTTCTGTTTGTTTCCGTTAATTTTGATGTTAGTGATACTCTTTTGGTCACTTGAATTCATTACCTTGTCATCTTCAGTAATAGGTTTTTTGTGTAATTTTCAATAGACATTACTGTTAGTGCTGAAGGAGCACAACATTTAAGTTATTTTTATACAGTTGTTTTATTGTCTTTGTTGAAGATAGATGTTCAGCAATCAGAATAATCTTATACTTCAAGTACAGCTTAATTACAATGATTGTTTAAATGTGAAAACAGCAATCTTGTACCTCAAGTACAGCTTAATTACAATGATTGTTTAAATGTGAAAACAGCAATCTTGTACCTCAAGTACAGCTTAATTACAATGATTGTTTAAATGTGAAAACAGCAATCTTGTACCTCAAGTACAGCTTAATTACAATGATTGTTTAAATGTGAAAACAGCAATCTTGTACCTCAAGTACAGCTTAATTACAATGATTGTTTAAATGTGAAAACAGCAATCTTGTACCTCAAGTACAGCTTAATTACAATGATTGTTTAAATGTGAAAACAGCAATCTTGTACCTCAAGTACAGCTTAATTACAATGATTGTTTCAATGTAAAACAGCAGTCAAAATAATCTTGTATCTTATTTCATATAAGTTAGAGATTATTGAAACATGAAGCAATTGGTGACTTTTTGCTTTACATTAGTTTTGAATGTGCAATGTTTGTTTGTCCTGTGTGTATAATCCAATTTTCTCTCATTTTGCAGGCAATGGAAACCAACCTGTCTAAGCACATGTAAGCTCATCTTTTAGTGTATTAATTAGGTCATGACATATAGAACTACAGCTGAGCTTTAAATAGCTACTTGATTACTTCGTTGTTTGTAGGAAACTCTTTACAAATTATAGTAACATGGAGCAGACTGCCAAAAGTGTTTCTTGATTTAATCATTTGATAGTTCTCTGACATCTTGACAATTTCATCTTTGTGGTGAGAATCGCATTGCAATGTTATGTTAGGCAAGTAGCCCAGTGCATTCGATTTCAACATGGTAGAACATCAGGTGGGTTATAATGTTGTATGGTGTCAGATCTGATCTGTCATTGCTGAGACTGTCAGAGCTGGCTCATAGTATCAGATCTAATTAGTCATGGCTGAGGCTTTCAGAGCTGGCTCATTGTATCAGATCTAATTAGTCATGACTGAGACTGTCAGAGCTGGCTCATTGTATCAGATCTAATTAGTCATGACTGAGACTGTCAGAGCTAGCTCATTGTATCAGATCTAATTAGTCATGACTGAGACTGTCAGATATAATTAGTCATGACTGAGACTGTCAGAGCTGGCTCATAGTATCAGATCTAATTAATCATGGCTGAGACTGTCAGAGCTGTCTCATAGTGTCAGATCTAATTAATCATGGCTGAGGCTGTCAGAGCTGGCTCATAGTGTCAGATCTAATTAATCATGGCTGAGGCTGTCAGAGCTGTCTCATAGTGTCAGATCTAATTAATCATGGCTGAGGCTGTCAGAGCTGGCTCATAGTATCAGATATAATTAATCATGGCTGAGGCTGTCAGAGCTGGCTCATAGTGTCAGATCTAATTAATCATGGCTGAGGCTGTCAGAGCTGGCTCATAGTATCAGATCTAATTAATCATGGCTGAGGCTGTCAGAGCTGGCTCATAGTGTCAGATCTAATTAGTCATGGCTGAGGCAGTCAACAGACTGTCTGGCATAGTGTCAGATCTGATCAGTCATCACTTAGGCCATCAAAGCTGACTCATAGTGTCAGATCTGATCAGTCATGGCTGAGGCTCAGAGCTGTCTCATGGTGTCAGATCTAATTATTCATGGCTGAGACTGTGACAGCTGTCTCATAGTGTCAGATCTGATCAGTCATCACTGAGGCCATCAAAACTGACTCATAGTGTCAGATCTGATCAGTCATGGCTGAGACTTTCAGAGCTGTCTCATGGTGTCAGATCTAATTAGTCATGGCTGAGGCTGTAACAGCTGATGACTCAGTGGACAAACTGCGATGACTCAGTGAACACACTATGATGACTAAGTGGACAAACTGTGATGACTCAGTGGACAAACTGTGATGACTCAATGAATAAACTATAATGACTCAGTGGACAAATTATGATGATTGTGTATACTTTAGTTATGTCAAAACAGTGTGCAGTTAATTATATTTGAACAATAAGTTTATTTAAACAATGAGTATTTAGTTAAGGAGAAGCAGAAGATCCTATCTCAACACAAGAATTGTCTTCTCCAGTGATGACGACGATCAGCCTATTTATGATGACGTACCAGGCGATGTTCAGCCCAATGATCTAGACGATGGTGGTAAGTTTACCAACAAACTCATTATAGATAAACTTTGTCAGAACCATGAATGACTCATCCTATGCTGATGGTGCTCTTTTGTAAACAAAGTAGAATTTATAAAAACTTGGATTGAAACAAAATTACTGAAAATGTTAAAGATGATAAAAAGTTACATATTTTGGAAGAACAAAAGACATGACTCTTTGCTGCTGAAGGTCACACTAGAGTTTAAGTTTAATGGTAGACAGGTTCAAGGACAACAGGGGTTCAGACAGGAGAATATCTTTGTCAAATGCTGACAGCAGCCTAGTTTAGTTTAGTTTGTTTTATTATCAATGTGTAATAGTATAGCGTTGAAAACATTTGATAGATTAAACCTTAGTACTACTTATGCAACACATCCTAAATATTGATAAGGAGTGCAGTTTAGAACAATTTAAAAGTTTGAAGCATCTAGTCCCAAAATACATGGTTTTCAGGTCTCTAAAAAGATCAATGCTTATAAGGAAGATAAAGACTAGGACTATATGGATTTCATAGAATTTATTTATACAAGTTATGCACAGAAGTCTTATTATCATATGTGTGATTTTATGCTAAGTAAAAGAAGTTATGTAGATTTAATTATAGAACCTGGGAGAATGTCATATAACATCGGTGGTAGCCTAGACGCATAAACAGAATTTCTACTAATAATATAGTTTGAAATATGTTTGGATGGCCACAGCCAAGTTCACATGTAATAAGTGACTTTTATATGCAGTCAAGATATTTGTTGACAAGTTATGAAGTATAACTAAGGAACTGTGTGAATTAACTTTTGTACAAGATCTAGATGACATGTTGGGCCATCATATGAAGTGTTGTACAGAACATTTGGATTTGTAGTTTCTGTGTTGTGAATTAATCAAGCTGTGTTTATACTAGCATAATTGCATGGCTAATCCATTCAGCCAATCTTCTCTATTGTTGAAATTTATTATTTGTTTGGCTGTGTTTAATGATATGGTAGTATGAAATTCACCAGATTTGTTTAATATTTATAGTGAGATTATTTTAAGATCCATAAGGGGCATGCCTGGAATAACAATTGGAGGTCATAATATAAATAATCTAAGGTATGCTGATGATACAGTCTTAATCGCTAAGAGTGAAAATGAGTTACAAGAAATGTTGGACATTATAATGAAAGAAAGCAAAAATAAAGGACTCAGCCTTAATAGCAAAAAACAGAGGTAATGGTAACAATAAGAAAAAGACATCACCTCAGTGCAAAATAAAGACAAGTGGAACAATATTAAAACAGGTAAATGAATTTAAATATTTGGGAACTTTTTTATAACCTAAGACGGAAGATGTACAAAAGAGGTGAGATGCAGAATGGCTCAGGCAAAAGCAGCTTTCCAAAAAATGAGGAAGATACTATGCAATCCATTTTTGACAATAGAAACAAGAAAAAGAGTTCTTAAATGTTACGTAGAGCCAGTCTTAACATTTGAATGCGAATCATGGACAATAGGACAACAGACAACAAGTGGAAATACATTGAAAGAGTACAACTGAAAAATTGAGGGACGAAGAGATAGAGGGAAGCAAAGAGAAAAAAATACTAGACAGCTTAGAGAAGAATGGCTTGGCAGAAGGTCAACAACAGAAATAATATGATCACCTACGCCAGCAGGCCCGGTACTTGATGATGATGAATATGAAGTTTCGTCTGTCTGGATCCTTTTTTAGTAATTGTACCTGCCTTATCATTTGCTGGTGTGTTGGAGTGCCCTATGTTAGTTGAATCTATGTGCACATTTGTCTGCTAATCCCAAAGTGGGCTTAGAATAAACAAATACAGTCTGCATTCATTTTTCATCAGTCTTCTACGTTCTTGGCTGCTGGCTTGTCATTCACCTTTGATCCCTACTTGCTTGGCCTGACTGTTTAATCCAAAAGCAGGGGCACCTCTGAGAGGTGGTGTAGGCTCTTGATCAGTTCTGTTGTTCTGCATTCCTGATGCATGCTATCAGCTGTGAATTTCTGACTGCTTTCGGTCCAGGTGATAGTAGGCCTTTTGACCCCATCAATAGCTGCTAACATGTTGATAACTTTATACAATGTTGATAACATTACTAATATGTTAATAACATTTCTAATATGTTGATAAAATTTATGATAGCTAATATGCTGATAACCTTCCTAATATGATAATAATATATGTGATAGCTAATAAGTTGATAATATTTGTGATCGCTGATATGTTGATAACCTTTGTGATAGGTAATATGTTGATAAACTTTGTGATAGCTTATATGATGATAACCTTTATGATAGGTGATATGTTGATAACCTTTGTAATAGGTGATATGTTGATAACCAATGTGATAGCTCATATGATGATAACCTTTGTGATAGGTGATATGTTGATAACCTTTGTGATAGCTCATATGATGATAACCTTTGTGATAGATGATATTTTGGTAGCCGTTGTGATAGGTGGTATGATGATAAACTTTGTGATAACTCATATAATGATAACCTTTGTGATAGCCAATAATG